>OZ004707.1:12500-545903 GCA_963924515.1 Vespertilio murinus | reverse complement strand
GGGGAGAGGAGGGAAGCATGTTGCATCTGTTCAATGATCACGTCACAGTGCGGTGTCAGCTGCGCCCGTTCCTGGGACACAGCTTTGAGGACACTCTCCAAAGCCTGTTGGGGGCCCAGGCCGGAATGTGTCCGATGCCCCTGGAGGTCCCTCCCTGGTGATTCCTGCTCGGGGCACGTGCCGACTGCAGGCTTAGTCCCCCGGGGGGCGTGCAGGAGGCAGCGAGTCAACGATTCTCCACATGGATGTTTCTCTCCCGCTCGCGCTTTCTCCCTTTCCTCTGAAATCCATGAAAATATGTATCTGGGGGGGGGGGGGGGGGAGAATACAGAGAACTATCTTAAAATAAAAAGTAAACCTCAAAAGGTGGTTGTTTTCTTACAATTAAACTCTGCAAGCCACAGTGAAGACACCATTGGATCCACCCATGACCATCCCCGCTTCCCTCCCGGCCCTCAGTGGGGTGCGGGGTGCGGGGTGCAGGGGCCCTCCCTGCTGGGGCGCTGAGTGAACGCCGTGGGGCCTGCTCTGTGGGTGCGTCTGCGTGGCCCCGTGGCTAACGCTGATGTGTTTTCTGACGCACGGGACCGTTATGCTGTCAGGACAAGAGTTTTGTGTGACTGGTGCGAGAGCTTTTCACGGCTTTTAAAAATGACTCCACACGCCGGAGGAGGTTCAGTGTGAGTGACGGGCCAGTGGGCCCGGGATGGGGTGTGACCATCGGGAAAAGCGTTTGCACTTTCGAGTGTAATTATTTGAGCTCTGGAGAGGCCTCACCCGCCGGGCTTTCAGCAGAAGCGGGAATGGCACCGCGGACCGTGGTCCAGGAACACTCGGTATGTGTTGGGTGAAAGGTAACCACTGGGGTCTGATAACCAGGCACTCACCCCTCCTGCCCCCTGGCAGCATTCCAAGCCCGGCACCTGCATTTTTAAATATATATATTTTATTGATTTTCTTTTTTTTACAGAGAGGAAGGGAGAGGGATAGAGAGTTAGAAACATCGATGAGAGGGAAGCATCCATCAGCTGCCTCCTGCAACCTCCTACCGGGATGTGCCCGCAACCAAGGTACATGCCCTTGACCAGAATCGAACCCAGGACCTTTCAGTCCACAGGCTGATGCTCTACCCACTGAGCCAAACCGATTTCAGCGGCACCTGCATTTTTAATGTGACCCTCACTGCCCCCTGAGCTTCGGGCAGAGGAGGTCTCTGCATTTTCCTGCCACAGAGGAAACATACATGGATTTCTGGTGAATTGTAAAAGGTAATACAATTTTTACCTTCAAAATATTAACCATGGTTCTGTATTTTAAATGTTAAACTACTTATAAGAACTATACTTTTTATGACACATTATTTTATTACACGATATTTCTACGAAATCTACTCTTCAGGGTCACCCCAATCATTGGTTACACATAAACATTGTTCTTGGTGTTTTATGAAATGTTTATATGACACCCTCGGAACCTAGTTACTTGGCTATAGCTGGGACTGGAGGAGTCAGAAGTTACTTTATTGTCATTTCAAAATTTTGATAGATATCAGCTTAATCCAATTCTATATGTCTGTTATGGTTTTATACAAACGCATTCATCTCTTTTAATTAGAGTGAAAAGCTGGAATCGGTTCTTGGTTACCATTTTTCATCTTTACTCTCTTAGAACAGGGGTCTACTTCGCACGCATATAGCTTTTTCTCTTTTCCCTTTCAGTTTTCCCAGATTTTCACATTTACATATTTTATCATTTTTTTTAAACAAATGGTCTTGTGTATTATTGAGCTTGACTGGTCTCTCCTTGTTTCCTGCCTGGCTGGTTTGTCATAATTATTATCGTTGCCCAGCTGGCCTGGGGTTAGGTGTTGTTTCTCTAACTTAACACTCTTCAGGGATTAATGTTTGTTCGCTTTTCTCCTCCTCAGTTTCGATCTGTTGACACCCTTTCCCATCACACAGACAGCACCCTGCTCGTTTCGACACGTAGGCTCTCTGTTATCGTCAAATTCTGGGAAAGAAATGCACTATTTAAAACTATTTTTGAACCCAGAATTTAAGTAGAACCCACTTTATTCAAGTTTTCAAAACTGAGGGAGTGGTTTGTGCTATTTTAAATCACGCCTTCCTCATTCTGTTGCTTTGTAACTAAACACAAGAGTGTTTTGTTGATGCTTTCGAAGGGAGTGAGGCCTCTTTGTGACCCCCTAGATCAGTGTTTCCCAAACGTCTCTCACGAGAATCACCTGGTGGAGCTGTTAAAATTCAGATTCCCGAATCCCAACTAAGAAGTGCTACACTAGAATTTTGGGGAACATGTAGGTAAAATTGTATACTTAACTAGTGCTCTAAGCTCAGATGACATGGCATAAGTATACAATTTTACCTACAGGTTCCCATAAAATTCTAGTGTAGCACTAATTAGTTGGGATTCGGGGAATCTGAATTTTAACAACTCCACCAGGGGATTCTCATCATGAGAGACGTGTGGGAAACGCCGCCCTAGCTGTGACACGCAGATGCACGCGGAGGGCTCAGACCCCGATGGCGGGATCCTCGCGTTTCCCAGGCCTGTCTTTTCGGCATCTGTCATTCCCTCCTGGGCGAAGGGCCACGTGAGTTTCGCTGTAACTTTATCTCCCGTCCAGGCTGCTGTATATAATTTTAGATTCCTTTTTTTTTTTTAACGACTACACATTTTAATGGTTTTCATCGTCTTTTGTCTATTTTAGCTTTTCAATATACAAAATAAAACTATTACCAGATTGTAGATAAAAATAATTAGCCATTTACATGCAATAAGCATTAAGATTTCAAGAAAAACAATTTCAAATATAACAATATTACCAAAACTGTGCTAACATAGTGTAATATCCCCAAAGTTGTCAGAAATATTAAAAGACTGCAAATAATCCTAACCGGTTTGGCTACATGGATAGCGTGTCAGCCTGTGGACTGAAGGGTCCCAGGTTCGATTCCGGTCAGGGGCATGTCCCGTGGTTGCGGGCACATCCCCAGTAGGGGGTGTGCAGGGGGTAGCTGATGGATGTTTCTCTCCAATCGATGTTTCTAACTCTCTACCCCTCTCCCATCCTCCCTGTTAAAAAAAATCAAATATATATGCAAATGACAGGATTATGTATTTTTAGAAGACGATGGAAGCAGTCCTGTTATGGACTCCTTCTTTTTTTTTTTTTTTTTTTTTTTTGGACTCCTTCTTAAAGTCCTCTTCTCTGTGGCACTGGTGGGCTGAGACGCCTCTTTTTAAGCACCAGTAGCTCTGACAGGTGAATTTGTCCAAAAACCACCGCCACCTACAAATCAGAGCACCCCAACCTCCCCTCCCAGGGCGCCCTGCACCCCACCCTCGTGCCTCCAACAGAAGAACGACTGGTGTCACCAGCTCACACCTCCTCTCCTTTTCCGGAACCAGATAGAAACCGGCTCGCTCACATCGGCTGTTCCTGTGGCATGGTTGTTCCCGTGGCTGTTCCCGTGGTGTGGCTGTTCCCGTGGCACGGCTCCAGCTGAGCGCAGTGGCTCAGAGATCCGTCCTGATGTCTGAGGCAGCGGAGCTCCGGTTTATTCTGTGGATAAAGAAAGGGTCCCGCGTGCCTTGTTTTTCTTCATAATCCATTCCCTCCCGACAGACACGCGGCGCTCCCAGTCGCTGGCTTTGTGAAGGAAGGGTTTATAAACACCCCCGTGCCTCGGCCTTTGTCAGCGGAGGCGTCTTGTCAGGTGCGCAGAGTGTGTGATTGCGGCTTCATTCCTCTCCGAGGGAGCGAGGCTGTGGGTTCACCGATAACGTCCCCCTCGCTCTCTCCGGAGCCGGCGGCGTGGCATTGCTCCCGGCCTCCTCTCCGGCCTCCTCTCCCAGCCTCCTCTCCGGGCCTCCTCTCCGGGCCTCCTCTCCGGCCTCCTGTCCCGGCCTCCTCTCCCGGCCTCCTCTCCTGGCCTCCTCTCTGGGCCTCCTCTCCGGCCTCCTCTCCTGGCCTCCTCTCCGGGCCTCCTCCCCTGGCCTCCTCTCCCGGCCTCCTCTCCCGGCCTCCTCTCCCGGCCTCCTCTCCGGGCCTCCTGTCCCGGCCTCCTCTCCCAGCCTCCTCTCCGGGCCTCCTCTCCGGCCTCCTCTCCGGCCTCCTCCCCCGGCCTCCTCTCCCGGCCTCCTCTCCTGGCCTCCTGTCCCGGCCTCCTCCCCTGGCCTCCTCTCCCGGCCTCCTCTCCCGGCCTCCTCTCCGGGCCTCCTCTCCGGCCTCCTCCCCCGGCCTCCTCTCCCGGCCTCTCCCGGCCTCCTCTCCCGGCCTCTCCGGGCCCCGGGCTGGCGGTGACCAGAGGCCCCAGAGGAGGAGCCGCAGGACAGGCCCGCTGTCCACGCAGCTGGAAGGCCCAGCGCTACCAGCCCTCCCCACGAGCCACCAAAGCATCCTGCCCTCGCCCCGCTCCAGGGCCTGAGGGTTCCTGTCGGTGGTCGCTGCCGCCACAGGTTGTTCGTCAGGGCCCGGCCAGGAGCCGCTGCCTCGGACCCGAGGGGGACCAGGCTGTGCATCACTCCCCTCCCCCCTCTGTCCCCAGGCGCTGGGGTTTCCCCTCTCCCTCCCCCCACCCCCACTTCCAACATCACAAACCCCATAGGTAGGTAGCGCTGGTCTGGGAGCGTTTTCTCTGCCCGCGAGCGGATGTGCTCATTTGTGCCCCTTCCCTCCTCCACCCTCATCCTCTCTGGAGTCCGAGCACTTTCAGTCCGTGGCCGGGGCTGCGGGCACTGTCCTCACCCCCTTCCTGGGTGGGTTTCTCTACGTTTCGTGTGTTTAGCCTCTAACTGTACCTGCGTGCACGCACAGTCTGTGTGTCCTGAGACCGCCTGCCTCTCCGACTTCCCATCACCTTCCGTTCCTCTGTTCCCCCAGCGACGACCCCCTCCCACCCACGAGCATGTGGATAGAAAGCCCTAGGAACCTGCCTCCTGAGTGTGTTTGAGGCGACACACTCACACACACACACACACACACACACTCACTCTCACACACACAATCTCTCTCTCTTTCTCTCTCTCTCTCTCTCTCTCTCTCTCTCTTTCTCTCCTCTCTCACGTTTATGAGCAAGATCGACATGAACCCCAGGGAGGATGCAGAGCGGACACCAGCTCTGTGGTCACGCTGGCCACCCCTGCCACACACACCGCCGCCGCCTCACCTCCCAGAGCAACCAGGCGTCCAGGAGGCAGGGAGTTCTAATCCATCCCATACTTCTCACCTCTGTGCCTGACACACACTCACACCTGCACACACACCCACACATACATGTATGCACATGTGTGTGCACATACGTGCACACTTACATGTGCATGCACAATGTCTTACACACTAGGCACACACCTGTGCATGCCTGCACTCACAGACATGCACGTGTGTATACAGATGTGCGCACACACCTGCACAGCATACCTTCACATGCATGTGTGCACAGATGCATGCAAACACATATATGCATACTTGCAAACACCTATATACACAAGTACACACATCTGTGCATGCATGCACATGCATATGTGACTGCATGCACACACATGTGCACAGGCCTCCACGCACAACACACTGCACACACTTGTGCATGCAACAACACGAATGCACATGCATTTACATATATGTGCATGCATGTGAGTGTTCACACATGCTAATGCACACCCTTTACACACTTGCCAGCCCACCTACACCACTAGTGTTCGCCTGAGTGAGGAAATTCAAGGTGTAGATGTGACAGCGTCCGGAGCAACTTAAACGCACAGCCTTTCTCTGCCCTTCCATCAAGAACACCTCCCAGGGCCCTTCGTGCCTCAGGTGCCGTAAGCCAGAGCGGGAGGAGACAGCTAAGAAGAGATGAGGGGGCAGAGCAAAGAACGGTGCCTTCAAATCGTCCTGGAAAGTCCTCCCCGAGATCTTCATAGAGTCCATTTCTTTCACAACTGCGGGCAGAGAAACGTGGCCTTCCCTGGAATCCCTGTGGCATGAGAAAGTGTAAACCGGTGTCGACAGCAGGTTTCTAGTGTTTTGGTAACAAAACATGTATTGATGTTTTGACTCAATGGAAAACTCAAGATTTATTTTTCAGTCAAGAGAAGTGCTGACCTTAATCGCCTCAATCAATACCTCGTTTGGTACAAATCGCTGGATTCTGTGTCACTCCGGCCAGCAGAGTTTTCTGTAGAGCGTGCCAAACACTCTTTCTGATTATTTTCTGGAATGTTCTGTTATAAACGATATTTCCAGTTCTCCAACTGCATTCATCTAAAACCAGCTCGGATTCACTTTTGTGTGACTTACAAAGGTTTTCATCCTAATCACTGTTAATATGCTCAATTAATTATACTCATTTGCACCTTTTAAAGCGAGAGACTTCAGTGCGAAGTATTCTGAAATTAGTAATTTTCATCATAAATCATGGAAAGCTGAAAACATTTCTCTGACAATAAATGAGGATAATTGGTGTCAAACTGGAATGCATCCTACCACCTTCACCCTAAGACAAAATCCCATCAAAGGTGATGCATCTATAACAAACCAAAGAATTCTACACTTAGACGAGAGGACCCGATGCCTGTGTTCCAGGGGCCACTGTTAAATTTACTGTGAGCAGTGAATATCTGTTGGTACGAATGTTGAGGTCTAATGCTTACTTCTTTCTGATTCTACCAAAGTGATGTCCTGAATGCTGTCGCATCCGTAAAGGGCGCCATAGGAGAGCTCCGATGGGGAAATGTTGGCTGAAGCAGAGCTTCCAGATCTGCCCAATGTCTGTTTCCTGCCTCCTCCTCCGAGTCCATCCGCCATCCACGTACTCAGAATGGCTGGGAGGTCACCAACCTCCCGAGGGTGCAGCACACGATGCTCCTCACGACACCGCACAGACCCTCAAGGAGGATTGATGGGCCTGCAGCCTCACGAGGGCAGACCCACTGAGATCTGACCCACTGAGGTCAGACCCACTGAGGTCAAATCCACTGAGGTCAGACTCACTGAGGTCAGACCCACTGAGATCAGACCATCGAGGTCAGACACACTGCGGTCTGACCCACTGAGGTCAGACCCACTGAGGTCAGACCCACTGAGATCAGACCATCGAGGTCAGACACACTGCGGTCTGACCCACTGAGGTCAGACCCACTGAGGTCAAATCCACTGAGGTAAGACCCATTGAGGTCTGACCCATTGAGGTCAGACCCATTGAGGTCAGACCCACTGAGGTCAAATCCACTGAGGTCAGACCCAATGAGGTCAGACCCACTGAGATCAGACCATCGAGGTAAGACCCATTGAGGTCACACCATTGAGGTCATACCATTGAGATCAGATCATTGAGGTCAGACCCACTGAGGTCAGACCATTGAGGTCAGACCATTGAGGTCAGACCCACTGAGGTCACACCATTGAGGTCAGACCCATCAAAGTCAGACCCATCTGAGAGAGGTGACCTCACGTAGCCCGGCCATCTTCGAGGTGAGTGCCTTCCCACATACCCATCTGCTGTGAGAGAAGGTTCCTCTCTGCTGCCCTAGGGGCTGCCAGACACACAGGGCTAATGGGACCTTGACACTGACCGGTGTGACAGCAGAACGAAGTTTTCTTTTCTGTTATCTGTTGATTTACATTTAAATGCCCACCTGTGACTCGTAACTATGCCAACAGGATAGCACCCCCAGCCTATGAGCTCAGAGGGAAGAGGCAAGACAACTTTCCATCCCTCTAAAATACATTTTTTTTTAATGATGGGCATAGTCTGACATTTGGCCCCAATCTGCTTAAAGGAACATAGACGTTAAAAATGAAAACTCGAACTGCCGGGTTTCATTAGTACAAATTAATGTCACACACAAAGGCCGATTTCTCAGAGCACACAGCCTCTGCGGGCAACTCTAACAGATGCACAACCGAGGCATAATACCTCAATGGAGAGGAGAGAGAGAGAGGGGGGAGAGAGAGGGAGAGAGAAAGAGAGAGAGAGAGAAGAAGAAGAAGAAGAAGAAGAAGAAGGAGGAGGAGGAGGAGGAGGAGGAGGAGGAGGAGGAGGAGGAGGAGGAGGAGAAATGGAGAAGAGAAAGAGGAAGAGGAGGAGGAGGAGAAACGTTGAAGGGTAGCACTGGAATATGTAACAAAGAAAAGCTGTAAAACCATCCCGTAGTTTAGCGCTTGGTGTATGAGATGTAGACCCCACCAGCATCTGTAACCATGGCCTCGGAAAGCAATTACTCAGAGAGATCGCGGGCAAAGGAAATGTGATTCTCTGACGCTAATGGATTTCTCCTTCTGCTGCTTCGCAGGGTGTGGAGAGGTGATAAGAGAACAAAAACCGCTGACCGCAGCTCTTGGGGGGTAGGCGAGCGGAGGGGTCCGGGCCACACAACTGGCTGGAGCGGCTCTCCCACACGTTAATCTTCGTTTACAGCCCACAGGCAGACTGCCCGCCTGCAGGGCATCGTGGGAAGGAACCGTGAGATTGGAGGCGAAGTAACCACCACATCACACACATCTGGAGCGTTAACCCGGTGTACGTGTTTCTCCTCTGCATTGTGCGACTCTGTTACATGTCTATTCAGAGAAACACACACACATTTTAAAATTGAAACAGACCTGTTCAACCAAACCTCATTCTAGTGGCTAATTCCTGAGCATTCTCTCTCTCTCTCTCTCTCTCTCTCTCTCTCTCTCTCTCAAATATATATTTCATTGATTTTTCACACAGAGAGGAGAGGAATAGAGAGTTAGAAACATTGATGAGAGAGAACCATTGACCAGCTGCCTCTTGTACACACCCCCACTGGGGATGTGCCCACATCCAAGGTACATGCCCTTGACCGGAATCGAACCTGGGACCTTTCAGTCCGAAGGCTGATGCTCTATCCACTGAGCATCCACACCGGTTTTGGCATGAGCACTGTCTCTTCATGGTGTGGCACGTGTGTATGCCGGAGCCACCGTTCACTGGGGGATGGCTTGGATCGAGGGTGCCGTTAAGGAGACTCGGCCCCTGGGTGTCCAGCTGGAGAGCGGCAGGGACTCTCACAGCCGGTCCTGGCTCGCCACACGCTGGCATAGACACACAAGCACACACAGGCATGCACACCCATGAGCACACACGTGCCAACCTCCTGGTAAACAGAGGGGCATGCATTTTCCCTCGTTGTCCACAGGGAGCCGATGCCTGGTGGGAAGCCTCGCTCAGCTCGAGTCTCTGTGGTGAGACAGCCCTCACTGCGGACTCGCCCCGACAGAGGAAGGGGGCGTCGGTAGAGCTGCGCCTGCCCCGGGCATGCTGGTGGGTCGTGAGTCTATTTCAATGAACTGCCGCTGGACCGGCCGCGGGATGGCTTATGGATTCACTAAACGTGACGGTCCCACCCCTCAGATTCCCTTCCCAGAGGCCCAACCACAGAAACATGTGAAGCAAGAAAGAAGGGAACTATTTTCACAAATATGCCATTTATTTCAAATAATATTTGGCGGAAACAGTTTCTAATGCCACAGCATAATCTGGGCTTTTAGGTTATTTTAGAATACGATTTAACCCATTTGTCTACTAAATACAGCCCAGAATTTCTGAATACGAATTGCATACAGCAAGCCTACGATAGTCCGCCTAAACTAAAAGAAATATAATGAGCCATAATTAATTCCCATTGAATTTTTAGACTAGACATTATTTTAGCGTTATCGATTATCCCAAAAGGCCACTAAATTCTCTAATCTTAAAGAGGAGAGGGTCTGCGATCGGAATGGCTTGCGACAGCTGCTGGGTGAAGGTGGGACTGACTGTGAGATTCGATTCAGCACTTTTCCCACACCTCACACGGGTGCGCTGGCACCCTCAGGCCATCACGGGCTGCCTGCCCAGCGGACCCCAGAAGGATGAAGCGGCGCCCGCTCTGGCCCAGGCGAGAACCAGCGTCACCCAGGGGCCCACGGTGGGAATTCTCAGCTTGTGGGGTGATGGGAACACGCAACCCACCCCGCTGACAAGAGCACGGAGGCAGGAACGAGAGGCCCTTCCTCACGGGAAGGGTGAGGCCGCCCCGACAATGCCGTCACCCACACTGTGACTGTGACCCATCCCCTCCAACGAAGAGGCCATATGCAAATGGGCATTAGCCGTGGAGCATAACGACTGGCCGGCCCCGTGACAAGCAGATCAGGGATCAGCAGGAGGGTGGGGCAGCGAGCTACAAGCGGGTGAAGGAGAGCTACAGGAGGGGGCAGGGAAGCAGCTATGAAGGGGGGGAGGAGCTACAGGAGGGCAGGGCAGTGGGTGGAGAGCCACAGGAGGGCAGCAGTGAGCTACTGGTGAGCTAGTGGTGCACAGATTCGTGCACAGAGCAAACAATTTGCATATTAGCCATATATGCAAATTGTTTGCTCAGGAGTTCAAGCAGAACAGGAGCTTGATCACTCGCTATGACATGCGCTGACCACCAGGGGGCGGCGGGGAACATGGAGGCCAGGGCCATAGGTGGGGCACTGAGGGAGCTAGGGGAGGAGGAGGCGGGAAGGTGGGGAGGCCAGGCCCAGGGACCCTCCCCTGTATGAATTTCATGCACCAGGCCTCTAGTCCCAAATTAATGATCAGGCCAACAGCTATAAAACGCTTCAGACAAGGGGAGGGGGTCAGACAAGGCAGGTGGAGGGCCCTGGGCTGAGGATGCCGGGAAGCCATGTGCCGTGCCAGGAGCTGGGTGGGGTGTCAGGACCAGAGGGCCGGGGGCGGGAGGCCTCTGACCCAGAGCCGCACTGGCCCCACCTGACCATGGCTCCCTGTGGACACGGGAGGAATCCTGCCACAGAGACGCCCTCCTGGCCGAGAGGGAGCGAGGATGAAGTGACTCACTTCAGCGACACGTGCGTCCACGGGTGAAGATGAGGTTGGGGCCTTGCGCCACGAGCCACCTCCCACGCGGGCCGTCAGGAGCCACGGCCGCCCGCTCACTGGTCCTGGATGAATTGCTCTCCAGCAAGAACACCCAAGCCCGCCGACTTCAAAAACGGCCATAAATTCTGTTGACACGGGGCCAATGGATTTATAACCTCCTGTAAGGCCATCCATTTTCTTGAAATGTAAGAATAGGGTTATTTTTAAATTAAAGGTTGAAGCCTCTAGCCCTGCCGACGTGAGGTCTCTGGCTGGATTCCCGGTCCTGTGGGCAGCTCCTGCATTGAGCATCTGCCCCCTGGTGGTAGGTGCGCGTCATAGCGACCGGTCATTCAGTCTTTAGGTCGATTTGCATATTAGCAGTTTATTATATAGGATGAATAGACTGAGCTAAAAAAAAAAAAAAAAAAAATCTTCCGTGGAGCTGAGCACTGACTGTGGTACAATCCTAGGGATCCCTGTGAGAGGAAAGGAGCCTGAGGGAGCTGGGGGCAGAATGCTGACAAGATGGAGCTTTCTTCTCTTCCGGAATAACTTTTGGGGGCATTCCAGAAAACCTCCTTTGAACCTAGCTTTCGAACAGTCTTGGATATTTATGTATTTTAGGCTACAGACTGTAAAAAAAATATATAAATTGTAGGATTACATGGATATTAAGATTAGGTTTTCAACTTCCCTGCTAAAACCTATTATAGAGATTTTTATTGAAATTGCATTGCATTTGAAATTTAATAGAAATGTAATTGCTTTTATTTATTTAGATCACCTTTAATATCCCTTCATATAATTTAAAATGTTCCCTGTAAATGTTAGTGCTTACTTTATGATGTTAATTTCTTTTCTCTTTTATTGTAGCTTCTGTAAAGGTTTTTTTTTTTTTTCAGGTGTTTTGGTTTTTTTTCTAACGTTAGTGTATCTACACCCTTTCTGCAAATTGATGATGCATCCAGAAATTTTAGCTACATTTTTTTTAAGCTTTTAAATAGATCATCTCACCATTTGGCTAATTACATTTAATTGCAAAATGGGGTAAGCACGCCTCCTGCGGATGGTGAGACTCGTCTCTTTATTGCCATTTTCCCCTCCTTCGTCCGTGTCCGAGTCTAATGGCCTCACCTGACACCCTGGGTGCCCACTGCGCCCTCAGCCCGGGCCTGACCGGAGGAGCATTGCTGCCATGTTCTGGAAAGTTCTCAGAGCGGTCTAACATCCCTGTGCTCCGTGGAAGGGGGTCGCCGTGGTCCCAGTGAAACGAGAGCCGCCCTTGCTGAGTTCCGGTTTCCGGGGGTGAATGGCCCACACACTCTGCCTGCACACCCTGAGAAGGTGCCTCGGGTCCTTTATCCCATCCACGTGGAGACGTCCTGGGGCGTGTCCTGGCGTGGAACGCCCCCTGGTTGTCTGAAACACCTGTTTGTAATCTTATGGTTCATTTATTTTTTAAGTAACTTTTAAAAATATATTTTATTGATTTTTTTACAGAGAGGAAGGGAGAGGGATAGAGAGTTAGAAACATCGATGAGAGAGAGACATCGACCAGCTGCCTCCCGCACACCTTCTACTGGGGATGTGCCCGCAACCAAGGTACATGCCCTTGACCGGAGTTGAATCTGGGGCCCTTCAGTTTGCAGGCCGACGCTCTATCCACTGAGCCACACCGGTCAGGGCTATAATCTCATATTTTAAACTAGAGGCCCGGTGCAGTAATTCGTGCACTCGCGGAGGGGTGGGGGGGGCCCCTCAGCCCAGCCTGCACCCTATGGCTCTTTGGGAGCCCTCGGGGGTGTCGGCCTGAGGGCTCAGGCCTGCTCCTCACAGCCTAAGCTACAGCCTGGCCTCGCTCTGCGGGAGGCAACCAGGGGGCCAATCAGGGGACAGGGCTGGCCGGCCAGTGGCCACCCCTGCCCCCCCATCGCCCCTCCACTGCCGCCAGTCACCGCCACCTCACACACACACACACACACACACACACACGCCAATCACCCTCCCCTCCCTCTGCCCGCCGGCACCCACCGTGGCTGGCCTGGCTTCACCTGCTCGCCGGCCCCACCCCACCCCACCCCCCACCTAACAGCTGCTCTGCCATCTGGCCGATTTGCATATTAGGCTTTTATATGCCTATAAAATAGGGCAATAAATTATTTCTGCTAGTTATACCTCTGTTACTTTCTCAGATCACTCTGGGTTTTTTTTTTTGTTTTGTTTTTTTACTTTAAAACTCCTGACGAAGGAAGAACTGGCAATAGCACGGGTCTCCACAGATGGCTGCACGTCATTCTCTCTGAGCTCTTCCCTGACCCATCCTGCCGGGCACTGACGAGCCAGGGCAGTTTTTCAAGGGACTGAATGTTGACTGAATGTTGTTGCGGGACAGTGAGCCGCGTTTGCTGGCTCTGAGGGAGGACGGCTCACGGGAGCCGAGTCTGCAGAGAGCCTGGGGAGGCCGTGACGGGGACATTGGCCGTTCCCGCGCACCGTGCTCTGGCCTTTTCCGGAGGCGCCGGGCTGGGGCCTCCTCACCACCTTCCCCTCGCAGATCCGAGCTGGCGCTAATGTGTGAACTGCACGTGTTAGCGGGAGCCGAGGGGAGCTCCGATGGAGTGTTGCCTAATCAGGTTACAAGCATAGCAGGGGCGCCCCCCACCCTCGCGGTGTGTGTCGCACACGGAGCGCTCGGCACCGAGCGTGGTCCCAGAGGGGCCCAGGACCCCACGGGACACGCGGAAAGCCCCAAAGGCTCCCGGAAGACAGCCTCTCGGGAAACCGTGGCCGGACACCAGAGAGAGGCTCCGTGGGGCCGGTCGGCGGGCAGGAGGGGCGGCCGCGCCCGGAGGTGCAGTGTTCCCAGCCCCAGTCTTCCCTGCGCGTCTCCCGTCCCCATCAGCCAGGCGCCCGGCGGCTTCTCCCCGTGGAAGGCGCTCGGTGCCCGTCCGCGGGCGCCCAGGGAGGGAGGGAGGGAGCGGCCGTGGTCCGTCTGCTGAGGGCCGACCCCGGCTGTCTGCGGGCCGGAGGGGAGGCGGCGGTGTGTGTTACGTCGCCTGCTCACCGTCCAGTGCTCCTCGCCTCGGCCGGACGGGCGGCCTTCGAACACGGAGGTGCTCGTTGCTTGCCGTGGTGTACGCGTCCGGGCACATGCACAGCCCAGCCGCCCCGTGTCTGCGTCCCTCAGCCTTCCCGCCGCTGTCTTTGCGACTTCCTCTCCCAGATGGGAGAGGGTGCAGGCTGGGCTGAGGGACACACGCCCTCTTTCCCTCCCCAAATGCCCCCATGCACGCATTTCGTGCACCTCGCCTCTAGTATAACAATCAGTAAATAAATAAAACAAGTCCATACCCCTTGTTCTTCTCTCAGGAAATACTAGGAAATCTAAGTAGCTTTCCGGAAGCGCTCCGCCGATGTGGCTATTGTGGGAGGGGAGGCCACGGGCTGCCCGGTGGCGGGGCAGGGGCTTTGGACGTGGCTGTGGCGGTTGGCCCACACCGGCTCCAGGCAGTGGCCAGCGTGGGAAGTGCAGGGCTCCGGGCTCCGATGCTGCATACAGAGAGGACGCCGCCCTGCCAGCAGCGCTCAGAACCCCACAGAAACAGGGAAAGGTGCTGCATCCTCAGAGAGCTCGCGACGCATCGGAATTTTCCATGAATGCTCACACGCGTCTGTGCATCTCGGGTTACTCCAAGTGGACTGACTGCACACCTAATGATTGCTTAACCCTCAGGGAGAGAGAGAGAGAGAGAGAGAGAGAAACAGAGACGGTGATTAAAGAGGAGCAGAAAGAGTGGGGACAGCGAAGGCAGGGCCTGGCAGAATTTCATCTCCTAGTAAAAAAAACAAGCCTTAAACCCAGCCAGCATGGCTCAGTGGCTGAGCACCAACCTATGAACCAGAAGGTCATGTGACAGCCAGGGGTGTGTCCACGTGGCACAGAGAACACCCAGGGGTGTGTCCACGTGACACAGAGGGACAGCCAGGGGTGTGTCCACGTGACACAGAGGGACAGCCAGGGGTGTGTCCACGTGGCACAGAGCACAGCCAGGGGGTGTGTCCACGTGACACAGAGGGACAGCCAGGGGTGTGTCCACGTGACACAGAGCACAGCCAGGGGTGTGTCCACGTGACACAGAGGGACAGCCAGGGGTGTGTCCACGTGGCACAGAGGGACAGCCAGGGGTGTGTCCAAGTGACACAGAGCACAGCCAGGGGTGTGTCCACGTGGCACAGAGCACAGCCAGGGGTGTGTCCACGTGACACAGAGCACAGCCAGGGGTGTGTCCACGTGACACAGAGGGACAGCCGGGTGTGTCCACGTGGCACAGAGGGACAGCCAGGGGTGTGTCCATGTGGCACAGAGCACCGCCAGGGGTGTGTCCACGTGACACAGAGCACAGCCAGTGGTGTGTCCGCGTGGCACAGAGGGACAGCCAGGGGTGTGTCCACGTGAGTGACACAGAGCACAGCCGGGGGTGTGTCCATGTGGCACAGGGCACCACCAGGGGTGTGTCCACGTGACACAGAGGCACAGCCGGGGGTGTGTCCACGTGACACAGAGCACAGCCAGTGGTGTGTCCGCGTGGCACAGAGGGACAGCCAGGGGTGTGTCCACGTGACACAGAGCACAGCCAGGGGTGTGTCCACGTGACACAGAGGGACAGCCGGGTGTGTCCACGTGGCACAGAGGGACAGCCAGGGGTGTGTCCACGTGACACAGAGCACTGCCAGGGGTGTGTCCACGTGGCACAGAGCACAGCCAGTGGTGTGTCCGCGTGGCACAGAGGGACAGCCAGGGGTGTGTCCACGTGAGTGACACAGAGCACAGCCGGGGGTGTGTCCATGTGGCACAGGGCACCACCAGGGGTGTGTCCACGTGAGACAGAGCACGCCAGGGGTGCGCCTGCTGAAGCTGATGACCCTCCTGCTTGCCTGCCCCCACCTTTATTCGCTTCTTTCCCGAATGCCATTTGTATTCTCTCTGCTCCGTCCCTGCCTCTCCTTCCCTGCTCTCAGGCTGTAAGAGCCTTTGCTGCGGCCGCCCCTCCCGTCTCCCCCGCACCCCTGCCGGCGCGGAAGGCAGTGTTCCGGGAGGAACCGCCGTGAGCCTCGGGGTGCTGAGCCGGGCGTGACCCGCGGGACCATCCCCGACAGAGCGGAGTGGGGTGAAGAGAGTCTCCAGAAACCGCCGCAGGCCCTGCCTCTGTGCTTTCCTTTTAAGAAGTGCTCCCACTGATGTCAGAGAGGCAGGGAGAGGGGGAGAGAGACATCAGTGGAGAAGCCTGGACCGGCTGCCTCCTGCACGCCCGCACGGGGGATGCGGCCCGCCACCCGGGCCTGGGCCCCGACCGGAACCGAACCCTGACCTCCTGGCTGGTGGCCACCGGGGATCTGAGCGCAGCCTGCAGCGGGCCCACGCACAGCTCGGCCGCCTCCGCCGCCCGCCCTCGCTGAGCGGCTGACTCCTGCAGAGGGGAGCTCTGCGGGTTCTCAGCAGAGGAGAGAGTGAGGCCTCACGCAGCCTGCAGTCTCGGAGCCGCGAGCGGTGATGCGCCAGGAATTCTGATGAGGGCTGCTTTCTGCTGTCTGTGTTTGAGGCCCCCTTTGGGTGTCAGGCACCTGTGTTTCCCCGTCCCCACCGCCCCCGCCCCGCGCTGGGAGGAGGCAGGGGCCCTGGGCGTGCAGGGATGTTCCCAGCAGCGAAGTCTGGTGGCGGGCGGGAGAGAAGGGGGCGGAAGCCTCAGGACAGGAGCCCTCGCTGGTCCCTCAGGGGCAATGAGGGTGCAGTTCCCTCCCGCCTGCAGAGCGCCCTCTGCAGTGTGCACACCGCCTGGTTCCTCACATTTCTGAGAACCAGAAGCAGGGGGTCTGGAAACATACAGCTCCCGGACCGGACCTCACCGTGGGTTCTCGGTCAGCGGGTCCGAGGCAGCCTAGGATGTGGCCTGGGCTGCTCCGTGTCCTTCTCAGCATCCGGACCTCCGGAGAAACGGCAATGTGAATGCCCACCCACCACACAGATACCCGGGGCCTGGGGGTCAGATACCGGGGGCCTGGGGGTCAGACACCCACCCACTCTGAGCACAGACACCTGGAGACGCTCTGAGGACGGGAGGCTGGCAGAGAAGGTAGACTCTCCCCGCTCCACTTCTTGGAGGATAATGCCATTGCTGGCCCAAAACCACCCATCCATCTCTCTCTCTTTCTCTCTCTCTCTCTTTTTCTCTCTCTCTCTCTCTCCCTCTCACAGAGTCACTTATTTAATTATGTTAGCTAGATCTCTGCAGTGACAAAGAACCACAGAGGCACCAGAAAAGCTGTCTATTAAAATGTCCTGCCTTCTTGTGTGACACCGTGTCCAGCCGTGGCGTCCCGTGGCCCCTGCTTTTCCCCAGGGAGCATCCCTCCGGCTGGGGGCCCCGTGCATCTCAGCCACGTGGTGAACTCCCGTTTGACCCAGTGCCCCCACCCCTAGGAATACATCCCAAGACACCAGAAACGCCCATCAGAAAGGACATATGCACCCCTATGTTCACAGCAGCACAGTTCACCACAGCTAAGATCCGGACACAGCCCACGTGCCCATCAGTAGATGAGTGGATATAAAAGCTGTGGGACGTTTACACCATGGAACACTCTGCAGCTGTGAAAAAGAAGGATCCTTACCCTCTGAGGCAGCGTGGAGAGCATCGTGCTGAGTGAAATAAGCCAGTCAGGGAGAGACAAGTATCACATGACCTCACTCATGTGTGGAATCTAATGAAGCATTGTACATTCTAAGACCCAAAGGGACAATTATTCGGCTTTAGACTATAATAGTATTTTATTTTTAAGTTTTGGGGGATTTTTGCCAAACACTAGTGCCCAAGCACCCCTCTGCTCCTGAACACGCGTCGGCCCGGAGATGCACAGGGCCCCCAGCCGGAGGGATGCTCCCTGGGGAAAAGCAGGGGCCACGGGACGCCACGGCTGGACACGGTGTCACACAAGAAGGCGGGGACATTTTAATAGACAGCTTTTTCTGGTGCCTCTGTGATTCTGAGGGCGTTTGGACGATGGAGTGATTTCTCGATGAAAGCCACTTCTGTCTTAAAATGACCAACTTTAAAAAGATTCTGTACCATGAGGCAGATGCTGGAATTAAAAGAATATCCCGATATAATCCTTACACCAACCCATCACAGTAGACAGCACCCTAAGAACGCTGAAACACGGACGGCCACACGGGAGTGTCTTGTGTGTTTTCCTCCTCACGCCCCGGATGCCGGCTTTGCCATGGAAACTGCACAGCACAGCCCTCTGAGGGCGTGTCCGTCGCAGCTCCTGGGACTGCAGGCGTTTCAAACCACCCAGAGGAACACCCACTTACCGTTTGCAGCAAAGCGCAGGGGCGTGAGCTCTGGGTGGGGAACACCCACCTCCTGCAGACGGCCCTTTATTTGGGGTCAGGCAGCGCACAGACGTGTGTCCCCCACTCTCACACCTATTCATGCAGGAAGGTGGTTTTGTGAGCTCCCGGTGTTCTGTTCTTTGCTCTGATAAGAGCACCTAAGAGACCAGAGGACAAAGTACCTTTGGCATCAACAGGCGGACGGAAGTTCGTCTACGTGAAATCTCTGCAGGCCGGGATGGGGTGGACTGTCTGAGGTCACTGTTCCTGCTCCTGCAGTCATCGCCGATGCAGCCCTGCAGGGGGCGCAGGAGAGCCGGCCATCACCATGGCAACCCTGTAGTGGGCCTATAACCTGACAGAGCAACTGAATTAATCTGGAAAATAATGATATTATTTTAAATCTTAGAGCACATGTACTTAAGTGAATAGGAGATTAGGTTTCTTACATGTGAATAGGGGGTTAAGTTTTAAGTGTCCTTTGCAAGGCTTGTGAGAAGCAATTGAAGGGTAACTCAGCTGTGATTCCAGCAAGCAGAACCCATGTGTAGGGTCAGACTGACCCACCAGGAGTCAAAACATCATCTCATCCACATCATCTCCTCACCATCATCTCCTCACCATCATCTCACCCACATCATCTCCTCACCATCATCTCCTCACCATCATCTCATCCACATCATCTCCTCACCATCATCTCCTCACCATCATCTCATCCACATCATCTCCTCACCATCATCTCCTCACCATCATCTCATCCACATCATCTCCTCACCATCATCTCCTCCTCATCATGTCATCCACATCATCTCCTCACCATCATCTCATCCACATCATCTCATCCACATCATCTCCTCACCATCATCTCATCCACATCATCTCCTCACCATCATCTCATCCACATCATCTCATCACCATCATCTCCTCACCTGATGCCTGAGGACAGTAGCTGACATCTGCAGACCCCAGGCCTGCGAGTAGCTGCATTCCATTCCCACCCTCACCCCAGCCCCTTCCCCTCGATGGTCCTGTCCCCTGCACCTGCTGGCAGGCAGGATTTGATGCCTGTAAGCGCCCTGTCTTCTTGGTGGGCTGGCCTTCTCAATAAACGACTTGTAGGATTCAACCCTGCCTTTGTGACTGAATACAGCGACACGCAGCCCAAGCCCATCCTGGGGTTTCCTGGTAACAATACTCGTACTTACAACACGGCACCCCGAGCGGCTGGCTGCCTCTCCGAGGACAAGGGCAGCAGGTGAGGACGGTGCCTGATGATTTTCACAGAGCAGATATCCCCCCTGCGGAAGACAGGACAGCTGCTGTGAGCCGGGCCTTCATGGGTTTTTGGGGGGAAATAAAAGAAAACAGAGGCTCAGAAAAGCTAAGGAACTTGCTGGAGACCTTTTGTCTGAAGGCAATGGAGTCTTCATGAAATCTGAGCATGGGTAGGGTCCCTAGGCCTGGCCGGTGATCAGAACTGATCTGCGGGGTGACCAGAGGGGTCATCGAGGGGCCCCAGTGGCACCCGCCTTGGCTGGCCTGGGGCCTGCAGCCTGGGAGAAGCTCCTGCATTGAGCGTCTGCCCCCTGCTGTTCAGGGCCCGCCATAGCGACCCGTCATCCCACCGTTCGGTCGAGTTGCATATTAGGCTTCTATTATATAGAATTAGGCAGCCTGTTGTCTTCCAGATACATTTTATTTTACATCCACCCACTTCCCACGTGGGTCTGAGAGCCCGTGGGGTGAAGAACTGCCTGCCACCCCCACCTAGAGTGCATGTGCTCATCCTGTACATCCTCCTTTTCCCCCTCCAGCTCAGCTCCTCTGCTTTCCCTCCAGTGAAATAAAGAGTGCATTTCAAGGGTTTTCTGTTTTTCCTTTCAGCTCTTTTCATTCGTCACTCGGAATCCATTGTCCCTGGTGACGAGTCATCCATCACTGTTATCACTTTCTTTGGATGAAATGTGTTGCTTTTCTCTGGCTGCTTTCAAAATTATATCTTTTTTTTTCTCTCTCTCTCTCCCAACAACAGGACTATGAGATGCCAAGGTTGCCAATTCTTGCATTTTGTATTTATATTGGTTTAGATATACAAAGTTGGGCAAAAGTAGGTTTACAGTGGTGAGTAGGCAAAACACAGAGTTCATTCTTACATTTTTATTTACTAACTAGAGGCCTGTTGCACACAGAGACTTGTGCAATAGGCCTTCCTTCCCTCGGCTTCCAGCACCAGTTTTCCTCTGGCACCCAGAACCCAGGCCTCCGCTCTGGCTGGAGTCTGCCACCTTTCTCTTCGCTGCAGACTCCGGAGTCTACAGTCTTTATCTTCACTGCAGCGAGAATGCCACTCCTGTAGATCCCTTCACCCCCCTCCCCCCGCCACCACCTCCCTTCCTCTCATAGCAGGCGTCCTGCCCAACCCGGCCACTCTGCACCTGGAGCAGCTGGGAGGCCACCATCTTTTTCCTTCTAATTTGCATATTCTCTCCTGATTGGCTGGTGGGTGTAGCAGAGTGATGATCAATTTGCATCTTTTTCTTTTATTTGTGTAGATTGTTGTGGCATTTTCCAGATGAACAGCTGTAAACTCCGTTCCCTGCCTGCATTTATGTTGGTTATTTGTTATGGTTGGGCTTCTTGGCTTTATAAATTGTCTTTTGAAATCCACCAGCTGTCACTCACAATGAGGGGCCCAGTGCACGAATCCGCACCTTGAAAGGACTGTGGGCCTCGAGGCTGTGGTGGGCACGGGGGCAGGTCTCGGCCCATCCTCCACGCCCCCACCTAGCCCCTGGCACTGCAACCTCAGTTCCCTTTCTGCCAGCAGCCCTGCTCCACCTCCACCTCTTCCATCAGCGGGGCTGATGGTTCTGGCCCCGCTGGTGGCAATTGGGGCTGGTGCCAGCAGCAGGTGCGAGTGGTGGCTGCCGCCCCGATGGCCCCTCAGGAGCAGAGGGTGGTGGAGAAGCCCCGAGGGCCACTGGGGCCAGCAGCCACCTCTCACACCCTCTGATGATGCAAGCGGGTGCAGCAGAACCAGCGCCGGCGGCGGGTGCGAGCACCAGGCAGGAGCCTGGGGCCGGGAAGCAAATAATTTTCAGTAACCACCAGAGGCTCCCCCTGATGACAGCGACTGGCGCCCCGCCTCTGTCTGCTGCCCCCGCTCACCTGCTCCACCATCCCGCCACGGCCCACACCCACGATGTTACACCTTCTGCCGCATGCTGCTGACACCCGCCATGTGCCCCCTGGTGGTCAGCGCACATTGTAGTGACCGGTTGTTCGGTTGTTCTGTCGTTCAGTCTATTTGCATATTAGGGTTTTATAAAGAGAGATATTTCCTCAGACTCCTTCACCTCTCCTCCTCCGTGTGCTGGACCTGCAATCATACACAACCCAGATCAGCAATCACACACGTGCTAAACTAGCAATGACACACATGCTGAACCGTCTGAGAGCGTCCCACTGGCTCCTACAGCCCAGGTCTCCCACTTTTTCTCCCACTTTTTCTGAGGGATCAGCTCTTTTCATCGCTTCAGTCAGCAGCACCCATCCTGATGTCACCCCCATCCGTTACAATTCCCACTTCAGCTGCTGTGGGGTCGCCACTTGGTTTCCTCGCCGTTCCCCTGTCGGGAAGAGCCGCTCAGGCATTCAGATGAGCCGGCCAGCGGTCTGTGAAACTCGGGGATGGAAGTCTGTCAGCGCTGGATGCTGACCACCAGGGATTGTATCTTTTTCCACATCAAAGGCTGCGTGACAGTCTGCCTGTCACTCGGGGAGAAAGCGGATCGGCACAGACCTCTGTGGATGGTCATGTGCTTTTCTTGTCTGCAGCCTCCACGGCGTGTCCCACGTGACCCACTCGGCAGCCTCGATGGCGTGTCCCACGTGACCCACTCTCTCTGCTTCCTGTGTCAGGAACGTTTCACTCGGTTGTGAGTTTGTGAAGGTCTGATGGCACTAGTGTCCCTCTGGGGTAGGACCGTGCCTGCCCCAGAGCAAGTCCCGGACCCGTGTGGCAAGCCCGTGTCTCCCACTGCAAACCGGGGACGGTCACAGACCCCGGGATACCACGGGGTCCCCGCACCTCGCTGAGGCCGAGGCAGCGTGCAGGGCGGAGCGGCTGCTGGGGATCCCCGTCCCGGTGCTCGCCTCGCTGGGGTCCCGGTCCCCATCCTCCCCTCGCGGGGAAGCCGGGTTCTTGCTGCTGCCGGCACCTGCTGGGCGCTGGCACCTGCTTCTTTGTATGGGGGTGGCGACCCCACAGGAAGTGCCACGCCCCCCACGGGACAGGCACTGCCACGAGCGGCCCACCGGGAGGATCCCTAAATCACTGTGATTTACCACCTCCCGCCCCGCGCACCAGCACTCACCGCGCAGACCTGCTAGGTGAGTAATTCAGAGGACAGACGTGTCTGGCACGCGTGTCACCGGGCCCGGCCTGATTTGCTCTCGGGGAGCAATGCTCGCCTGCGGACGCCGTGATATCGGGGAGCCCCCTGCAGCCTGTTCCTCTGAGAAGCCACGAAGTCTGCCGGGATCAGGAGGTAGACGTGGGTCTCCTAATGTATCATAGACCCCATAAGACCGGGAGAGACGGAGACACCCCAGGACCCCTCAGCGTGGACCCCTCCCGGCACGCACAGACGCTGGTGCGTGGCTTCACTCTGCCTCCGGACGTGGCTGAGAACCAGGGCGTTGGGGCAGAGGAGCCAGAGCAGGAAGCGGCGGGTAAACAAAGGTGTCGCTACACAGCAAGAGCCTCCCGACATGTGTTGTCGCAGGTCTGTCAGGCCTCCCTTCCCGGACCCGGCCCATGTGGCTCAGCGGAGAGAGCGCCGGCCTGCACACTGTCGGGTCTTGGGTTTGGTTCCCTGTCAGGGCCCGTGCCCGGGTTAACCCCTGTGGCCCTCAGGATCCTAATCTTAAGGGTAATCACAGAAGCCCCGGCGTCAGGAAGATTCTATCACAGGATGTGTAAAGAACTAGCTCCATGAGGGACGCGGCTACTTCTGAATGAAGGAACGTAAAAACAAACTCTAGTGCGGACCAGGGAGAGCGGCCTGTGTGTCCGGGGCCTGCGGGTAGACAGAGCATCCGTCTGCGCCCTCTGGCGCGTGCACGGCCTCTCGGTGTGCAAAGTGCTTTCACCTACGGCGCGTCACTTAATGACAGCGTGGGCGGGAGGTCCGTTGGACAGATGAGAGATGAGGTTCAGGGGGGCTGAGTGCCTCACCCGAGGCACAGGGCAATAAAAAAGAATCAGGCACCAACCTTGATTGCCTCGTGCAGCTATTAAAGCGCCAGGACGGCGTCATATTTTTCTTCACCTAGACAACGAGGCCCCTGAACGTGGAGGTCATCTATGTTTATGTGTCACAGAAAGCACTCAGGAACCATTAGACACGGGAATGAGCAAGGCGTAAAATAAATCTGGTGAGATGTCAGGGTGCTGGGTGAGGCGCTAACTCCGGAGCCAGCGCATCAGCGGGAAATCCCGCCGTAACCTTCAGCAGGCAGCGGCCCTGGCCACGTTACCACCTGCTTTGTGGTCTCTTCTGTCATCGGGGAGGTGGAGGTTACAACCACATCGATGACTGTAAAGTAATGGCTAATGTGTGCTTAGTGCCTGGAATAGGGTCTCACACATAACCACTCAGTAAAAAGGAGTTGTCACCATCATCACCACCATCACCATCACCTTCTTCTTCATCACCAGCATCATCTACAAATATATATATATATATATATATATATATATATATATATATATATAATAAAATAAAGAATAAAAAGAATTGCCGCCTTGTTGACAGCAAACAGTAAGCCCAGTCCCAGCTGTGGACGCTGGGAGAACCAGGCACCCTCTCGACCAGCCTCAAAGGAGCACAGGGTGTGACCGCACAGCCTCTAGGAGCACAGGGTGTGAACGCACAGCCTCTAGGAGCACAGGGTGTGACCGCACAGCCTCTAGGAGCACAGGGTGTGAACGCACAGCCTCTAGGAGCACAGGGTGTGACTGCACAGCCTCTAGGAGCACAGGGTGTGACCGCACAGCCTCTAGGAGCACAGGGTGTGACCGCACAGCCTCTAGGAGCACAGGGTGGCCCCTGGGTGGTTATGCTGCTGGCCCCTGGATGGACTCCCTGCTGGCCCCTGGGTGGGTGTCCTGGCAGACAGGACCTGCCCCTGCATACACTGGGCAGCAGCTCTCAGCCCCCTCTGCCCTCCGTGGAGAGTGTCTTCGCTGCCTGTGAGACGCATCCCCACAACAAACAGAGAGAAAACCGAGACACCGCCGGGCGGCTGATTTACGTGCCGGGCTGGCGTTCCGGGAGGGAGGTCTATAACTCATCCCGACGTGAGGAGACGCGTGAGGAAGAGGAAGCGGCCAGGGCATCGTTTGCATAGAAGCAGAGACGCGGGTGAGAGATGGGTGCCCGGCCGCTGCTCCCTTTCTTCTGCTCCTGCCTGGCAGACGTGGCTCCCCGTTTCCCCTCCTCTTCCTGGAATGTGTCATTGCACATAAATAAGCCCTAAGAACAAGTGTGTGTGTGTGTGTGTGTGTGTGTGTGTGTGTGTGTGTGTGTGTATTACCATATAGGTACACTATACACACATATATAAAATATATATCATACGTGTAATGCATGCTGACATGTGGACTGTATAACAGATGCTACAATGAGAAGGTCTGTGCTTTGTAAACAAGTAGAGAAATATACATCAGCTCTTCCAGCTTTTGGGGTGACACCGCACCAGCGGCTCTGCTGCTGGGTCCGGGCTTTCATGATCCCATAGCCAGTTTCCTCTCTCTCTCTCTCTCTCTCTCTCTCTCTCTCTCTCTCTCTCAACCTAAGACACCCCCCTCCTCATCCCCACCCCAAATACTTGCCAGGCTTTCTGGCTGGCAATGCCAACTCAGGTCCAAAGCGATGCCCTCTGCCCTGTCTCCTGCCTGAGGCCCGACAGGCAAGTCCATCACCCGGTCCTCCTCATCCCACCCCCCCCCCCGCCCCAGTATGTGGGGAGTAGCAGAGGGAGTAGAGGCAGCACCACGCTCAGGGTCTAATGGGCCCCAGGTCCTCTGTCCTCGGGCTGCTCTCTCCACACCAGGACGGGGTCTCTGCAAGCCTCTCACACCCCAGGGGACCCTCCTCCGGCCGGTGGCTCCCTCACGTCCGTTTCCAAGAGGGTCTTTGGGTCTTTGGGTCCTCAGGTCCTGGGGTGGCCACGGTGGCTTAATGACGGAGCAGGCCCAAATCGCTCATCCCACGAGCCAGTGGGTTAGAAGGGGGCACGTTTACTTACGATGGTTGTTGTCTTCATTGGTGTCTGTTGGCACTCAATCACACTGGTGAAATAAAACACGGAATTATTTTGTTTAGAGTATGCATTTGCCAAGGGCCAAAAGTAAATAAATAAATAAATAAATACCGCACAGATCAGTAGATCAAAATTAAAAGAATCATTCTTTGGCCCGACCAGTGTGGCTCAGTGGTTGAGCGTCGACCTATGAACTAGGAGATCATGGTTCCATTCCTGGTCAGGGCACGTGCCTGGGTGATGGGCTTGATCCCCAGCAGGCAGCATGCAGGAGGCAGCCGATCCATGATTATCTCTCATCATGGATGTTTCTACCTCTCTCTCCCTCTCCTTTCCTCTCTTAAAAAAAAAAAATTAAAGATAAATGAATAAAAATCATTCTTTGCGTGCTGACGCCATCGGCCAGGAGATCATGCCCAGGCTGAGGAGCGGTTCAGTGTAAGTGCGTGTTCAAGCCGAAGAGGCGCATGAAGCTCCTTGTGGGTGATTGTGTGACAACCGGAAGGCGTGCCTGGCGGGGACTTTTCATGGCGTGGAAACCAGGTCTCCGGGACCTCCCTTCCCCAGGCGCCTCCGTTTCCCCCCGCCTGGGATGGGGCCCGTGCCATCCATTCAGAAAACCGCGGTCGGTCGGCCTCGGACAGCGGCCCGGGGTAGGCCCCGCGGAGACACGGTCACATCTGTGAGCGAGTACACACCGTCATCCTCTCACAACGAGGGGCTGCCCACTGGCCCGCGGAGAGTAATGCGCTTGCTTTCCTCAGCACGTTTCTGAGGACGAGCTAGTCAAAGGGTAGATACTCATCTCCTCTGAACACAAAAGCCCTCGCTCCATTCAGCAGTGTGCTGACGGCTAATGTGACAAATTGAAAGGACAAATGCAAACTGTACAAGCTCATTAGCTGGTCACAAAGGCGGCGAAGGAGCTCCTTTGGAAGCGTCTGTGGCTTCTGTCATATGTTCCTGGAAGGTCACGGATGCTGGCGTGGTCACGTGAGAGACACGCGTGATTCATGCCGTGACACGGCCTGTGACCTCACCTGCCAGGACGGCCACAGGACGAGGGGCAGGTGGCGTGGGAGATTACATCCAATGGATGGATGGTGACCGAGTGAGCCACGTGTTCATGGACACTGTGATCCCGAGGGAAGCATCCGTGCTAAGACCAACGGGAGTTCTGTATCCTGCCCCTCCACCGGCATTCGCAGACGCCATGGAGAGCCCGCCCTCCATCCATCCTCGGCTTCTAGAACAAATCCCCCCTCTCAGCGAGACAGGAGCGCTTGGTCTCACAGCGCGATTCCAGGAGAAACGGTGCAAAGGCTTTCAGTGTCTCACACCAGCGAAATGTCCAGTGTGAGGGGCAGCGCTGATCCGGTTCGCGAACGAAAATATCCCAAACCACAGGCCCCACGCACGACGCGCCTCCCCCTGGCTTCTCCCACCTGGAACGCCGCGGACGGACTCGGCTCCCAGAGTTCCGAGACGCCCGCCCCAGCGAGGAGTCAGCGCGCGGTGAATGCTTCGGGCGTTCTTTCCTTTCTATAAGGATGCATGCAGGTGGATTCCAGAGGTTCCTCCCCTGCGCCAACAAAGCCAGCCACCTGGGGCGTCTGGAGAGGCCTGGCCCCCAAGCGCGCTCAGCACGTCCTGCCTCCTCCAGCAAGGCCAGTGCAGTGGGTCCCCCCGCGGCCGACCCTCCGCTGACCCGCCCGCAGACAAAGAAACGTTAGGCTGGTAACCCTGCCCTGTTCTCCCCGACTGTCCCACAGGCCTGGCCCGGAGGGGGAGGGGGTGCAAGTCCCACAACAGCGGCCACCTGGAGCTCCGAGCCCCTCCTGGGGAAAGGAGAGGCCGCGGGGCTCAGACCCCGCGCCCTGCTCTGACACGATGCCTGAGGAACTCCTGCTCTCGGGTCGTTTCTGTGCGGGACAGTAACCCGCCTCAGAGGAGACCAGGCTGCCCACGGGACGTCTGTCCGTGTCTGTCCGTGCTGGAGGCGCCGTGGGCTGTGCTTCCCTCCTCAGCGGCGGGAACAGGTCTTCCTTACAGCTCGGTGGAGCTCTGCTCTCCTTTCAAATCCGGAGAGCCTGGCTGGGCCGCTCGATGGGGTACAGCGTCACCCCAATCCACCGAGGTCGCGGGTTCGATCCCCGGTCAGGGTGCAGACAAGAGTCACCCAATAAAGCATACATAAGTGGAAGAGCAAGTCTCTTTCTCTCTCCCCCTAAAAAATCAATCAATAAAAAGTGAGACATAGCCGAACCCGGTGTGGCTCCATGGATAGAGCATCAACCTGCGGACTGAAGGGTCCCAGGTTCGATTCAGGTCAAAGGCATGTACCTTAGATGCGGGCGCATCCCCAGTGGGGGATGTGCAGGAGGCAGCTGATCAATGTTTCTCTCTCATCGATGTTTCTAGCTTTCTCTGTAAAGAGTCAATAAAATATATACATTTTTAAAAAAGTGAGACATAAATAAATACCCGGAGAACCATTTCTTTATTTCTGAGTGCTTATTGTCTTGTGTTGGAGACTTATAATTCCCCGGGGATACCTCTCAGAGAAGGCGTTTGTTTATTTCCTCTTTGCTTCCCTTTGTCCGAGGAGCTGTGTCGGTGAGCACATTGCTATGGCTTCCTCTAGGGCTTCTATGGCTTCACGTCTTAAATGTAAGTCTTTCATCCATTTTGGGTTTGCTCCTGGGCGTGGTGTCAGCTGGGGTCCAGTTTCACTTCTTTCTCGCCGGGACCTGCCCACTTCCCCCAGCACCGTTTTACGGGAGAGACCGTCTCCGCTCCGACCTATGCTCTTGCCTCCTCGGTCCAAGGAAGCCCTTCCTTCCACCTTCACATTTTTGGGACGGTGACGTTTTATTAGCGTCCGTGATCCTCGTGAGACAAGAGGCAGCTCAGTCCCCCGTCCACATGTCCCACGGGGGCACGCAGGTGAGAGCCAGCGGAACACGGTCTCTGGGGACGCTTGCTTGACCCTCACCTGGGCTCCAGCCGCTGCCCGGCCCGACCGTCCCCTCTCCTGGGACCCGTTCCTGAGCAAATGCTCCCGTTCTCCTCCAGGCGTGTCGAGCGGCTCCCCCGGGCCCCCCTCCGGCTCCGCCACGAAGCCGTCCTTGCCGTGACTCGGGAGCAGCTGGTCCGTGTCTCTGCGTGGCAGGTGCTGGGAGGGAGCGTCCCCGGGGACTGCGCCGGCGTCAGCGCCTCCCTGGACGTGGTCCAGCTCCTCGCGCTGCGGGGGCTCCGGTGCCCATCGAGGGGCAGGTGCCGGCTGAGGGAGAATTTCACAAACCACGTTCCTCCCGGAAGCGTCCAGACTCTAAGCCAGGGGTGGGCAAACTTTTTGACTCGAGGGCCACAATGGGTTCTTGAACTGGACCGGAGGGCCGGAACAAAAGCAACCTGACCACGCTGGCACTCTCCTCTTGGGCTGCTGGGGAAGGAGCGGAGGGGAGAGCAAGAGAACCCTCTGCTCTTTCGGCTCCGCGGGCTGCACAGAACAGCCGAACGGGCTGGATCCGGCTGCTAAGTGATGGGGCGTTGGCCTCCCCATGTGCCCTGCAGGCTTCCACCCATGCCTCACGTGCAGCACCGGCCTGGGGGGCAGGAAGGGGTGGGCGTTGGATTCCCAGCGTTTCAAGACCATCCCCGTCCTCCAGGGAAATAATCGGACAATAAAGAGACGCCCCACCTCAGACCTCTGAGTTTCCGGCGCTCCAGGAATTCCCACTTCCTCCGAACACTAGCCCAGCCCTCCCCCTGGGTCCTGCCGATCCCTGTCCCCGGCCCGAGTCCTCTCACCTCCCAGGCCCAGCTCAGGTGGGCGCCTCCTCCCTGACCCCCACCCAGCCTCCCGGTCGGCGTAGCCACCCCTTCTCTGTGCCCACAGCGCGACCAGCCCAGACCTCAGTTCCACTCAATCAAACCCCGTCAGGCTCTGGGGCGCCTTTCCATGGACATGCAGAGCCCTGTCTGCGTGTACGGCATCCGTGTGGTAAGGATTTGCTGCAGGGATCAGGGAACTGATGAGTCGGGAAATTCGAAGGGCGGACCAGCTCGCCCAGATCCCCAGAAGCCTTCCTGAGTGGCCTCGAGTCCACGGAGGGGATTTGGGGAGCTTTAAAGACCTGCCGGTGCTCGGAGGGACGCTTAATTCCGCAGCGATCCACGCAAACCCTGGCTGACACTGGGATGGGCCGACAGGGAGAACCGAGGAGGAGAACCGAGCAGGGGGAGAGATCCGGGTTCCGCAAACGCCGAGGTCGGAGCGGCCCGTGGGCTGTGAGTGGCTTTCTCAGCCGCTGCACCGTCAGACCCTGTCATTCTGCCCAAAACCGAAGTCCCGGGCAGCCACCGAGGCCCCCGTGGACCAGACGCTGACCTTGCACTTTCAAGGAAGGGGAGGATTTGTCTTTGAAGACATCGGGGCTGCAGCTTACACAAAGGGGCGTGGATAGCAGGTCATAAACAAGTGGATGCTTTTCCTCCCGATCACGGGGCCCCCGGCCCCACTGGTCCCTCCGTCTCGGCCTCACTCTGAGCTTTATTGCTTTTTCTTTTCTTTTTTTAAATATGTTTTATTGATTTTCTACAGAGAGGAAGGGAGAGGGATAGAGAGCTAGAAGCGTCGATGAGAGAGAAACGTCGACCAGCTGCCTCCTGCACACCCCCCTCTGGGGATGTGCCTTCAACCAAGGAATCGAACCTGGGCCCTTTCAGTCCGCAGGCCGATGCTCTCTCTGCTGAGCCACACCGGTTTCGGCTGTTGTTTATTCTTTTGTCCGGCAAGTATTGATTAGGAAGCTCCTGAGCCGGGAGCTTCAAGGGCAACTATCTCGCGCTGTGTTATTCGGTTTCCAAGCTCCGTCACCACCAGCACCCAGACAGAACAACTCACAGACGTTAACGCAAACCAGTCCCACGCGAGGTCAGCCAGAGAGCCCCGGGCAGGGCAGGATGGCCAGCTGGAAGAAGGACAGACGGCGCTCGAAGTCAGCGTCAGAAAGGAGGAGTCCGTGGGAGTGGGCGTGGTCTGCCGGGGAGATGGGCAGGAGTCCGTGCTGGCTGTCCACACGTGGGCGTCACGGCCGCTCTCGTGGGGAAGGCAGGCAGGCTGTGGGCGGTACCGTCGCTTTGTCAGCGCAGAGGGTGTCTCTGGGCACAGGAAACCTGCCTGGCCCACTCCATGTACAGACCACGCGACCGTGGTGCTAACATTGAGAGCTAAGCCCTCACCGGTGTCGCTCAGTGGATAGAGCGCCGGCCTGAGGACTGAAGGGTCCCGGGTTCGATTCCAGTCAGGGGCATGCACCTCGATTGCGGGCACATCCCTAATCGGGGGTGTGCAGGAGGCAGCTGATCGATGATTCTGTCTCATCGATGTTTCTAACTCTATCCCTCTCCCTTCCTCTGTAAAAAAAAAAAAAAAATCAATAAAACATGTATCTCTTAAAATTGAGAGCTATTGTAGGAATGTATCATGCAAAGTCTGTTTTTGTTTTTCTATGAGAAACTGGTGGGCAGAAAGAGTCACGTCCCGCACCCCCTGGCACTTCTGCCTTTTAGAGAAACAGAAAATGGATCCCACAGGCTGCGGGCTGCACGGACGAGTGCTCGGACGCCGCCACCTTCGAGAGAGCAGCGGGGATGCCTGCAAGGGCTCGGCAAGCTGCACAGGACGACACGGGCCATCGACCGCTTCCCTGTGCACCAGAATTATAATCAGGACGTCGCAACAAAAAGCACCCTGTTCCCAACACACGGCCCACAGAACGGGCAGGAAACCGTGGCGACGCTGACAGCCAGAAGCCAGGACGCTGCACGCCAGCGCTTCCCCATCGGCGCCGACGCTGCTCCGCTCCTGGAAGTGCCACTCACTGCCCGTGAGCCAGACGCCCGGACGCACGGCGGGGCCCGAGACACCAGTGTGCACCCAGAGACCACGCCAGCCACCAAGACGCCCCTGCGGGTCGGCGCGGAACATGCCAACAAGGCTGCTTCGGTGGCCAGATACCAGACACACACCTGGGGGTCACCCCACCCACGGGCACCCGAGGGCGGCCAGCTGGACAGACCGTCAGCGCGAGGAGTGAGACGCGGGTCTTAGCACAGAACACAGGGCGGGCCGCCTCGGGGAGAAGTCCCTCCTGAGCAGACACGTTCAGTGGCCATGAAGGTGGAGGCTGACCACGGCTGACCACGGAATAAGCCTGACCACGGAAGTGCAGGATGTGTGCACGGCGAAGACCAGCTCAGGAGAAGAGACAGGAGACACAGTGGGGAATGGGTCTGCGGTCCTGTCAGCGGGGGGTTGGGGAGGGGCGGGGAGCCCCCTGAGTGGGCAGGTCCGTGGCAGCGGGTCCCCAATGTGCCGAGGAAGGAGATGCATTTGCTGCTGGCAGGTTGTGGGTGAGCGAGGAGGCCATGGGGAGTGCACCAGGGTTTTACCTGAGAGACTGCGGGGCTGGGGAGGCGGGGAGGGGGGGGTAGACTTCAAAGACGCCTCTGAAAGCACCAGACCCGCACCCATGCCAGCTCTGGCCCACGCTCTCGGTGCGCAGATCAAGCGTGATCCCCAAGTTCCAGAAAAATAATTAGGAAGTCGGTGCCCGCCAAACACAGCCCGCACGGGGCTGGAGTCCAAGGGCCAGAGAGGATGCGCTTCACACGCCCAGGCCCTGATCAAACGTCACCGCTGAGGCAGGAGCCCGCCTGCTCCTCGGCCCGCCTGCGAGGAGACAGCCGGCGCAGACCGAGGGTCGGCGCAAAGGAGGTCCCAGCGTCTGCTCCACCGGCCAGTGATCTTTTATGGATGAAAACGCTCGGCAGACACAGCAAGCCCCAGAGACGCCGCCGCCCGGGCAAACTGGCAAAAACCGCTTGCCCGCGTGCACGTGCGTTCAGAATGGGGAACGGCAGGCGGGCCCGCGACCAGCTGCCATTCGCATGTGACGGCAAAGGAACGCGTCTGAGACTGAGGCCTTGCCCGGGAGGCCCCCACTCTGTGAGCATCTCGGGTCAATTTGCATATTCCCTCCTTATTAGATAGGATAATCCCTGCAAATTCTAACATGCCATCTCTCACCTAAACACATTTTAGACATCACTTTTAATATGACATTTTCCTTCATACTCTCACCTCTCCCCATCCCTTCGTGAACCATCTTGGTTAACAAGATAAAGTTAAGAAAGCCCTTCCCCCAACAACACATCTTCTAACAGTTTGTGTTTTTTTTTCTTCATGAAGTTGTTGTCTGAAAATCACACCTTGCTCCTCCCGGGTCTCCTTGGAGCGGTCGCCATCCATCACTTTTACGGCTCACGGCCAAGCGCTGCCTCTCACTGCTTCGCGCACAGGGTGGCGTCTTCATCCTCGCAACGTGGACTCGGGTTAAAACAGATCCACCCGCGGCGATTCTCTGCTGACACGGCCTGGCCAGCGTCCAGTTCATGACGCGGTTCCCTCCATTCTACGGATCGAGAGGAGCAGAGAGTCTGCGTCCGGATGCCTCCATTGTCCGCTGGCTCACATGACGGCCTCCTCTTCCTCACTCTCACATGGGACGCCCTCCCTCCAGCCCTGCCCCTAACGGAGCCTCCTGGGGCCCCCAGGAAAAGCCTCCCCTCTTCTCCCCGCCCCATAGCCCTTTCTGCATTGACCCAGGCGTTCTGACACGTGGGGACCCTATACGTTGGCCGGCCCGGGCTCCCCCATCTCCCCTGTCCTGTGGTGGGGCCGCTGAATTCTGGATCCAGGCCTGGAACTCATTTTAGGCCTCAAAATGCAGCCTTGTTCAATGGGACCCACAGTTCTCGCTTGTGCGTTTATCTGGGAGTCTAAACCTGTCACCGGTTCTCCCTCGTGGTATCATGTCTCCAAGGACATCTCCCAACCACAGCATCTCCTGACTGAGGGCTCTCTGGGGACAGAAACGGTGTTTTCCTGTCTGATGCCCACCCGGCTCCCCTGCTGTCAGGAGTAGGACTCTCGGCTGCAGCTGTGCCGTGACCTTCCCTCGTGGTGTCCTTGCAGACAGATGTCCGCCTCTAGGGGAAATTAAACATAATCTGTAGTCACAACAGAGCTAAAAAACGCAGAAAGTCCACCCAGCAATTCCATGAAGCTCACGGCCCCCCGCTCACGTTTAGCAGCATGTGTTACCCGCTTAGAAGGTGTTCACATCATCCAACGTGAGAAAGGCCATGAATATCTCCTCCCTTAGAGTCCCCTGGTCCACCCGCTGCCTTGCCCTCCGGCAGCGCCGGCAGTGTCTACTCGTGCGTGCCTGTCCTGGCCGGTCACGCCATGTGCATGTGTGGTAGGTATGTAGACACGGGTCACACACAGCCCTCAGAATGCACTGCCCTGCGCGTGGCTTTTCACCCGACTGCACATTTCCCAGCAAGCCCTCCCCCTGGCTGACGCTCCTCGTTGTGGCATGGCGCTCGGTTCTGTGAGTCTGCCACAGGCAGCGCCCCATCCTCTGGTAGAGGGTGTTTTGTGTCTCTGTTCGATTCTGCTTCTGTGCACTTTGTTGTCTTTTCTTTGTATCTATCATTGTCCTTGATTTAATAAACACACTAGGGGCCCGGCGCGCGTGAACCCGTGTGCGGTCAGGGTCCCTAGGCCGAGCCTGGTCTCTGTCACATGGCATCTGCCGCCCTGCGATGCTACGTGAAGCTCCCCGCCCCAGGACGCTCCGCGATGCTCGTGGCACCTCCACTGCTCCGGGAGGCTCCCTCTGCCCCTCGACTGCCCCTCGAATGAAACTCACTGCCGCCTGGGTGACTGCTCGCTAGGCTCACAGCCACCGCGAGAAGCAGTCCGCCACCGCCGCTCAACAGTCCCTCGCCCTGCCACTACCCCCTCCCCCCTCATGGTGAGCGGCTCGGGGGCTCAGCACGGGGACTGAGAGGTGCTCCAGGCACTTCCTGGCCACTGGTTGCCCGTTCGGTCATCACGCCAGCGAGCTCTTTAGATAGATAGATAGATGATAGATAGATAGATAGATAGATGATTGATAGATAGATAGATGATAGATAGATAGATAGATAGATAGATAGATAGATAGATAGATAGATAGATGATTGATAGATAGGTAGATAGATGATAGATAGATATAGATAGATGATAGATAGATAGATAGATAGATAGATAGATAGATAGATATAGATAGATAGATGATAGATATAGATATAGATAGATGATAGATAGATAGATAGATAGATAGATAGATAGATAGATAGATATAGATAGATGATAGATAGATAGATAGATAGATAGATAGATAGATATAGATAGATAGCTACGCCCCACCCAAACCTGTCCTGTTAGGAACACGAGGGAGACGCCGTCTCGGTTACCCCAGAGCGGAACTGCCGGGTGCTGAGGCAGGTCCTCGCCCAGTTTACCACGTGTGGACGGCTGCACTGTGATGGTTTAGCTACTGCAGTTCTTCATGCTGCTCTCTCCGACCAGGACCCCCTCAGAGAGAATCGTGGAAAAGACATTGACGTGTCTACCCACGATGCCTCATCACATGCGGAGAACAGCCAACCCTTCCAGAACAGGCTTCCATAAACCCATCCCCACACACAGAGCCCAGTTCCCACGGCCAAGGAGCCCCTGAGGGACCCCGAAATGTACAGGGAAATGAAGGACCGGGGAGACCCAGGAACAAGGCCAGAAGATACGCCTCCCGGGTTGATGATCTACCAGAAAATGGGCCTAAAAACGGCGTGGGGCTGGCACAAAGGCAATAAATTCACCGATGGGGCACAGGGTGAGAAATGAACACAGGGCACAGGGCCCCTGGTCATGACAGGCCCCAGGCAACTGGGCGGGAGAGAATGCCCCCAAAGGGCCTTCAGAGAACAGGAAGGGGACGTGGTCTCCGTCCCACACGCCTGCAGGAACAATTAACGTGAGGTGGATCGTTCATCTAAATGTGAGGTTAAATGTTTCCCCGCCTACACGAATGTGCAGAACATCTTTGGAGAAAACCTTCGTGAACTTGGGCAGCCTAAATCTTCTTCAAGAACAAAAGTCCATTCATCATCACAAAACACGGTAAATCAGAGTTCATTACAATTAAGATCTTCCGTCACCACAAGATATCGTTTTGATAAATAACATACTTAACTGTCGGAGACAATACCCACAGTTCTTATGTTGGAGGGAGAACACGGCAGAACAGATACATGCCGCCCACCAATGAATGCGAAACAAATAATTCAATCCTCAGTCCTCTTATGTAGCTGGCCCACGTGGCTCAGTGGTTGCGCATGGACCCATGAACCAGCAGGTCAGGGTTTAATTCCCGACCAAGGGCACATGCGTGTGCTGAAGATCAATTCCCAGTAGGGGGCCTGCAGGAGGCAGCTGATCAGTGATTCTCATCACTGATGTTCCTCTCTCTTTCTCCCTCTCCCTTCCTTTCTAACATCAATATAAAAATTTTTTAAAGAAAAGTTGATTAATGTGAGAACCTAGATAAGAAACCAGAGGACACACCCAGGAACGTTTTGGGGTGATGGAAGTGTTCCCCGTCCTGATTCGGGTGCTGCCCGTGTGTGTGTGTGTGTGTGTGTGTGTGTGTGTACATTTATAGTTCTATACACCAACTATTTGTATTTTTTTTTATTATATCCCAGTGTTAAGATGATAGAGTACCTCTTCCATTGATGTATTTCTAAACCCATTCTCTGCACCTCCCATGCTCCAGACTCAAGCCGGGACACAGCTGAAGTCTGAAGTCACTCTCTTCACCTCACGTCCCTGCAGACCACGGGGGTATGTATCTACTGCGCTGTCACTTTCTCTCCGGGGAGGGTTGGTGTGCTTCCGTACCCTCCTCGATTTTTCCCCAAACCATTCAGTCCGAGGGTCAGGTCATATTAACGTACCCCCTGTCTTCAGGTTTTTAAATTGTCTGTTGCATGTATTGGGGTGACATTGGCTGGTAACAGTATGTAGGCCCCAGGGGTGCAATTCCATAGCACGTCACCTGCTCGTTGTATTGTGTGCTCGCCGCCCCAGGTCAGGTCTCCTTCCATCACCTTCCCCCTCCGGGGACCGGCATTAAGCACGTTCACGTTGCTATGCGATGTTGTCAGTTTGTTTTCTGAGCTCTGTGTGGGGATGTAAAGGAGCTGTTTGAGGGGAGATGCGTGGCTATGCGACGTGGTCAGTCTCTAAACCTGTAGACACGCATCTCCCCTCGAACAGCTCCCTTACATCCTCCGAAGTTCCCGTGGCAGAGAATCGTGGAGACGGCATTTACATGTCTACCCAGGATGCCTCACCATGTGCGGAGAACAGCCAACCCCTTCCAGAGCCGGGTTCCATAAGCCCGTCCCCACACAGAGCTCAGAAAACACACCCCCGTCCCGCAGGCCGCAGCGTTTGGGTGAGAAGAGCTGGAATACGAGGCTCTGCACCAAGGGCACCAGGCAGAGGCAAACTCCCCCACGCCGGGGCCCTGGGATGGGGCGGGGGACACACGTGCGCTGGCCGGAAAAGACGGAAGGGAGCACAGCGACCTCCTCCGGGGAACACCCTCACCCCGCGGCCACGGCGTCTGAGGCAGAGAACGGGCTTCCCCGGACACGCGTGGAGGAGGTCGCTGACGTCTCAGGCACGCCCTCCGTCGCCCACAGGCACACACGGGTGACGACGATGGTCGGAATCCTGGTCTTTCCAGATCTCAGGAGTATGCGCAGGAACTAAAGTAACCCGCAGTGACATGTCTCCGTCTGATGTTTTTTAAAAACGAGCACAACCCTCCTTCCCAAGTCCTTAGAAATCGTGGCTCCACACCAACACCTCTCGCCGCACCGAGCGCTACAGAAATCCATAACCCATTAGCGAGGGCCATATTAATGCACGAAAATCAATGCCCTCGCCCTGGGTTCCCTCCAGCCTGGGGCTGGAAATATGCAAGAAATACAGCCTGCTCCCCCGTGTCCTTCGGATGGCCCCCGATTCGCTCTGGAAACGGGAGCCACCTGGGCGGAAGCCTTAGGCAGCGGCAGCCGAGGGTGTCTGCGGGGCCGCTGTCCGGCTCCCTAGGCAGGGGCCGCGCCAGGTCTGCTCTGGCCTCCAGGGTGAGGGCATCGCTGTGGGCGGGCACCTCTTTCCTCAGGTTCAGTGACAAGCTGAGGCCCGCCTCCCGGTGCTGTGTGCCAGCTCACGCTCTGGGGACACAGGGAGAAAGACGGGCAGTGAGGGCCACTTTCCCCTTCTCTGCACTGGGAATATCCCTATGGCTGGTATATCCCTATAGCTGGTGTATCCCTATGGCTGGCATATCCCCATGGCTGGTATGTCCCTGTGGCTGGTATGTCCCTGTGGCTGGTATATTCCTATGGCTGGTATATCCCTATGGCTGGTATATCCCTATGGCTGGTATATCCCTATGGCTGGCATATCCCTATAGCTGGCATATCCCTATGGCTGGCATATCCCTATGGCTGGTATATTCCTATGGCTGGTATATCCCTATGGCTGGTATATCCCCATGGCTGGTATATCCCTATAGCTGGCATATCCCTATGGCTGGCATATCCCTATAGCTGGCATATCCCTATGGCTGGTATATTTCTATGGCTGGCATATCCCTATAGCTGGCATATCCCTATGGCTGGTATATTCCTATGACTGGTATATCCCTATGGCTGGTATATCCCTATGGCTGGTATATTCTTACAGCTGGCATATTCTTACAGTTGGTATATTTCTATAGTGCTGTGGTCGTCAAACTGCAGCTTGTGAGCCACATGCCGGCTCTTCCACAAAATATCATGGCCTGGGTGAATCTATTTTGAAGAAGTAGCATTAGAAGAAGTTTAAGATTAAAAAATTTGGCTCTCAAAATAAATTGCAGTCGTTGTACTGTTGATGTTTCACTCTGTTGACTAATGAGTTTGCCAACCACTGGGATAGGGGATATATTCTTATAGTTGGCATATTCCTATAGTTGGTATATTCTTATAGCTGATCATATTCTTATAGCTGGTTATATTCTTATAGCTGCTATATCTCTATAGCTGGTATATTCCGATAGCTGGTATATCCTTATAACTGGCATGTTCTTAGAGTTGGTGTATTTCTGAAGCTGGCATGTTCTTATCGCTGGTGTATTCCTATAGCTGGCATTTAAATGGATATTGCTAATACTCTACATCTGCATAACCCTGAGCACTTTTCTCTCCCTCATCCCCGGGGATACACCACCACCTACTAATGACTGGAATCATAATAATTACTTATTCATTAGTGTATTCGGAGCATATAATTTACTTGATTAATATCCATAACAGCCCTGCCAGGCCATCTGGGCCACTCGCTCTGCCCACCTGGAAACAGAGTCACCAGCCGAGACAGCTGCTCTAGCCCAGACCCGGGGAGACGGGGTGATGGGGTGGTGGGGTGATGGGATGATGGGGTGATGGGATGAGGGGTGAGGGGTGAGGGGTGATGGGCTGACAAGGTGACGGGGGTGACAGGGTGACAAGGTGACAGTGTGATAGGGTGGCGGGGTGGTGGGGTGACGGGGTGACAGTGTGACAGGGTGATGGGGTGACAGTGTGACACGGTGACGGGGTGATGGGGTGATGGGGTGACAGTGTGACGGGGTGATGGGGTGACGGGGTGATGGGGTGATGGGGTGACGGGGTGAAGGAGTGACAGGGTGACGGGGGTGGAGGGCCCAGGCAACCCCCCAACTGCGCCCTGAAGCCAGCTCTCTGGCGGAGCCTGGCCGTGAGTCAGGGAGCAGCTGGCCTCTGAGGAAGGGCAGCCACGGAGCCCTCGGTGAGGGGCCCCCAGGCAGTGCCCAGGCGTGGGGGCAGGAGGGCTGTCCGGGGGGCTCCGCGGGGACCACTGAGCAAAGCAAACACGTGAAACTGGAAGCCCGTGTGCGGCTCCCCCGTCAGCGTCTCTGTCCCCACAGAACCCCTCAGGCCTTTGTGCTGTGAGCCCCACAGGTTCCGTTAGCTCCTAACAACTCTGCCCACGCTCAGGATTCCCAAGGGCGGGCCAGGAAGTCCACAGAGCAGAGCAAAGCCACACGGGAGGCATTGCCCTGGTGGCTCCCGCTGAAATAAGAGAGGATCAGCGGCTGAGCATCGACCTATGAACCGGGAGGTCAAAGTTCGATTCTGGTCAGGGCACAGGCCCGGGTTGCGGGCTCCATCCCCACATCACTGATGTTTCTATCGCTCTCTCCCTCTCCCTTTTTCTCTGAAATCAATAAGAATACATTTAGCAATTAAATTAAAATAAAAACTACCAGTCTTCGCAACGACCGCAAAAACACTCTCGGAATTTGTGCAGACACAGACAAAAGCCACTCCCTTTTCTCCCAGGAAGGCGGGATAAAGAGCGGATGAAATGATTTCTTAGTTATTGTTCATGCGTGCACCAGTCCGTGTGCGTGCAACCCTGAAGAAGCAAGACTCCTTTCCACTGGCCGCGTGTGAGAGTCAGGGGACTAGCTCATGGTTATACACATGTGTGAGGTTCTGTTTTATTTTTTTTTAAATAAGACTCAGAGGAAATGAAAATCAACGAGGCTGTATGTAGCGTACTGTTATCAGTGTGTCCTCTTCCCCTGCCATAGAAAAACTACAAACTCATCCATCTTACTGGAGATCGTGCTAACCGTAAGTGCTTTTCGGTGCAAAGATGAATTTGCTACAACCCGGACAGGATCTTGAGACTATCATGCTAAGAGAACGAAGTCAAACAGAAGACGTCAGGAGCACGTGATTTCACTCCCAGGCGGGCTACAAAGCTGACAGCAACAACGGAACAAACAAGACCAACCCACACTCAGGGGCACACACACAGCGGGAAGGGCGTGGGGAGGGAGCGAGGGGCCAAGAGCGCCCAGTACAGGGTGACGGGAGACCATCTGACCAGGGTGGTGGACACGCAAGGCAATTTGCAGGTGACGGATCCTAGAACTGCACACCCGGAACCTCCATCATTGTGGTAACCAGTGTCACCCCGATGCACTTAGTGAAAAACAATTAAAACTAAAGGTGAGGCGGCAGCCACCCAAAGGGTGCAGTGATGCGATGGGCACGATTCGCTTCAGGATTCACAAGGAAAAGGAGAAGCTGGTCAGCAAGATTCCCTTTGGCCTGACCTCTCTCCCTCTTTCTCCTTCAGGAAAACAAACTGCATTTGATATTCCAGATATGGTCGACCTTTGAACTTAGGAGGTAAACAACCAGTTAACACTCCCCTCGCCCACTAACACGCGTTTATAGAAAGCACAGTGACGCCCGGGGGAGTCTGAGATGAACGGGAATCGGTCTGCACCCGGTCCCAGCGGCTCGGGAAGCACTTGGGACCCAGGATGGTGAGTCTCTGCAGGAAGAGGAGTCAGTTCGACGGGGAAAGTCTCCCTGTGTTGGCACCAGTTTGTCATTTAATTCCTTTTAAAAGACAATAATGCAAAGCAGTTAAGGGCTTTTGGAATTAGACAGCCCGTGTTTGGGTTGGACTTGGGTGGGACCCTTTTATCAGAATTCTTCATTCCCGTGTGGTCCATTTCCAATTTTACATCATTGTGGCTTGAATAGTGGTCTATGTGATTGCAGCCTTTTAAGCGTATTGATGTTTCTTTTCAGTGTTTGTGACTATCATTTGTATTCCGTTCTTCCTATCTTTGCAAATTGTTTGTCTACTAGACCTGACTATTTCTGAGGCAGGAATGTTTCATGTCCCCAATTTTAATGCACCGTTAGCATTTTCTGAATCTCTCAATATGTTCTGATGCCATGTTGTTCTGAAAATAGACGTTATAGGATATATTTTTAAATATATTTTTTAATGATTTCAGAGAAGGAGAGAGAAGGGGGAGAGATACAAACATCAATGCTGAGAGCGAATCATTAATCAGCTGCCTCCTGCACATGCCACACTGGGGATCAAGCCCACAACTGGGGCCTGTGCCCTGACCAGGAATGGAACCGTGACCTCCTGGTTCCTAGGTTGACACTCAACCCCCAAGCCATGCTGGCTGGGCATGAATTGTTATCCTCATAAAAATAAAAGTAAATGAGTAAGGTTATATATTACACATATTCTAACATACCCTTCCTGTACCTAATGGATCACTCTAAGAACTGTACTTTTAGTAATTATCTTATTGATTGATTGATTGATTAATAGATAGATAGATCAATAAATAGATAGATGATGGGTAGATAAAGTTTTACTATTTCTTTAGGTTTTTTATTCAAAGCAAAAGAGATAAATAAGGAAAATCTTTTGTTTTAACTTCTAATATGGGAAGAATGTAATCTTCAGGATTTTGAATATTCTATTTGTCATATTACATTTATAGGTATATAAATTAATTCAAATCTACAAAAAAATACAAAAACCATGGTGTAATTAATTCCTTGTCCCCATCATCCCAAGTTCATCACTTTGCCTCTCTCACTCCCCATCACCAACCTCATCACCTACAGGATGAATAAGATTGGAGCGTTAATGTACATCGTGGTTGTATATGTAATGACTATAGCTGACAGCACTGATTTTAAATTGAAGTAAAAGAGAGAGAGAGGAGACCTTTGAGAAAATAAAAAGGTACAACATAGATTGGAAGAAGGTGTTTATGACACACATATTTGAAAAAAACATACTCATCCATGGTATCTATAGAGCTCCTACAAGCCAATTAGCAAAGGGTAAACCACCCTAACTGGTTTGGCCCAGTGGATAGAGCATCAGCTAGAAGACTGAAGGGTTCTGGGTTCAATTCCAGTCAAGGGTGTATACCCTGGTTGCAGGCTCGATCCCCAGTAGAGGGCATGCAGGAGGCAGCTGATTTGTGTTTTTTATTGATGTTTCTCTCGATCCCTCTACCTTCCTCTCTGTAAAAAAATCAATAAAAATGTATATTTTAAAAAGGGTGAATGATGGATAAATTCTGGAGCTACAATATGCCATACAGAGATGGGCACTGATAGTTCCGGCCAAGCCAGTAAGTGTGACAAGTCCTCACCACACACAGAGCACCATTACACACACACACACACACACACACACACACACACACACACACAAAAGTACATGTGAGTGACGTGGCGTGATGGGGTTCCGCTGACGCTGTGGGAAGTCCTCATGTTTCACCGCCGCAGTGTGCAGTGTGTACCCCACTTGCCACGAAGGAACCCCGGCATCAGCATCCCCTCAGCCGTCTGAGGAGACACGGTTTCCTGTCGCTGGGACGCTCTGTCTGCATTTAACGCTAATAACGAAGCGGGACCCACGGCAGCCTGCCGCCTTCCGAGACGGAACGCGTGGCGGCATCGTTGTGCGCTCGCAATCCTCAGACCGAACCAGCCTCCAGGGGACGCTTCCCGCCTGGGGCAGAGATGCGTGAAACATGAGGTACGGGGGGCCGGCAAAGGCTGCAGCGAGCACCACTCAGGCAAGCTCCTTGTCACACTTTGGAATTCAGATGTGTGCAACTCCCCCGGCACACAGAGTATATTCTCCGAATGAAAGCGAGATGAGAAGGATTGTCCCAGCTGCCAGAATTAGATATACATTTATATGAACAGAAGCAGCAAGGCTCAGAACAGACAACGGGGACCGAACCGAGAGTCAAAAATACACACCGGAACGTGGCATGTAACAGAAGTGCCACTGTGTGTCAGTGAGCCTTTTGGTTTTTTGTAAGGTGTAGAACGTTTGGCTGTCGTCATAGGGGACGTTTTTAATCAGGCCGGTGGGAGTTCATCAAACTCTTCTTTGTCTTTCTTTCCTCTCCCGCCCGGGCACGCAGCTCAGCGGCCCTCCGAGGCCGCCCTTGCTCCCGGATATGCCCACAGGCGAGTTCTGGCCCGTGGGAGGTGCAGATCCGGTGCACCACTTTCCAGACCTCCCGCTCACCCCCTGCGCCCCGCGGTGCACGCTCCCTCCTCCACCTGCTGCACGGAACCTGCCGGGTGCGGCCCTCCGGTCTCTGCGGTCCTCTGCGACCGATTCCTCGGCTCACGTGGCGGGAGAACACCTGCACCTGAGACGCTGCCAAGTGCAGTCGCGGAGCTCCGGGGCAGGCGCCGCTCACCCCCCGCGAGGGCACCAGAAGCCTCTCCTGTGGGCTGTCGTCCCTGCGGCCCCCGCTGCTGCCACGAGGGCCCTCCCTGACGCTGCCGGGCCCAGACCCAGGCCTGTCACCGCGGCTCCCGGAGGCGCCCGGCCACGAAGCACAGCTGTCACCGCTGTCACCGCTGTCAGCGCATGCAGGGCCGGCTGCTGGCGAGCATTGTTTTTAAAAAAAAAAAAGAAAGAAAGAAAGAAAGAAAAAGAAAGAAAGGAAGGAAGGAAGGAAGGAAGGAAGGAAGGAAGGAAAGAAGGAAGAAAGGAAGAAAGAAAGAAAGAAGAAAGAAAGAAAGAAGAAAGAAAGAAAGAAGAAAGAAAGAAAGGAAGGAAGGAAGGAAGGAAGGAAGGAAGAAAGAAAGAAAGAAAGAAAGAAAGAAAGAAAGAAAGAAAGAAAGAAGAAAGAGCTTCTCTTTAAGGTGCCAGGAAGGAAATGCAATTTCCAAAGAACCCCCCCCCCAGGAGGGAGTGGGATAGGAACTGAAGTGTAAGTGTGCCTCAGTTTCCCTTCTGGCACAGCTCCTCGGTTAGGTGCTCCAAGAACTACCCCCCCCCCCATTTCCTGGCTCAGAAGGGCAAGTGCAGAGAGACGGGGTAAAATAACCGCCCCAAATGGCTGGGACAAACCGGACTCCGGGGAGACCTCCGCTCCAGGCTGGTCCGAGCCTCCAAAGGAGGCCCAGCTGTGGGTCAGGAGGTCAGGGTTCGATTCCTGGTCGGGGCCCATACCTGGGCTGCAGGCTCGATCCCCAGTGGGGGTCGTGCAGGAGGCAGCCGATCCATGATTCTCTCATCATTGATGTTTCTCTCATCTCCCTCTTCATTCCCTTCTGAAATCAATAAAAAATATTTTTAAATATTTTTATTTTATTTTATTATTTTTTAATATTTTTATTAAATTATTATCTGTGTACGTATATTGCCATTGCCCACATATATATATATATATATATATATATATATATATATATATATATTATTGATTTCTTTTTTTTTTTACAGAGAAGAAGGGAGAGGGATAGAGAGTTAGAAACATCGATGAGAGAGAAACACCATCAGCTGCCTCCTGCACACTCACCACCACCACCACCACCATGGTACATGCCCTTGGTATATACCCTTGACCAGAATCAAACCTGGGACCCTTCAGTCCACAGGCCAATGCTCTATCCACTGAGCCACACTGGTTAGGGCAATAAAAATATTTTTTTTAAAGGAGGTCTGGCCAGGAATGGGGCTCGAGTCCCACGCACGGCACCCCAGGCGCTCCGAGACCCTCCCTCAGGAGTGGGGTGCAGGGGGTGGCTCCCGCTGGAAGAAGATGGCTTGGTTCGGGAGCCAGGCTTCTGCCTTCCTTTCTGCGGGAGCCGGGAGGGGTTGGGAAGAGCTGGTGACCTGCACGGGGTCCCGGGTGCGAGGCTGCTCTGGCCTTCCGTCCGTGACCACCGGAGGAGACCCTTCGGTCCCTCTCCCTCACAGAACACGTGCTCTTCCCCGTGTCCGGCGGGAGGCCCGGCTTCCCCCATTTCTACGGCCACCTACTTAGGTGAGGAGCGTGGGAGGGCACAGCCTCCCTCACAGGATGTCCCGAGGGCGGCGGGGTCACAGGAGACTTGTGGACGAGGCAAGGGCAAGGAAATGCTGACTGACTGCACACTGAGAAGAGGAGATGGCTCTAGGGAGGGAGGGAGGCCGTGGGGCAGGGAGGGAGGATGGGGGGGAGGGAGGGAGGAAGGGAGGGAGGGAGGGAGGGAGGACATGAGGGACAGAGTTCTTAAAATGCTCAGCCCTCTGGCACGTGTGCTATCGCATCGGAAATTCTCCGAGTGGCCTGGAAAACACGTGTGTTATTCTCGCTGCCAACAGCAAGTCCATTGCATTGGCAGCTGCACACGCCGTCCGATTCATTTTCAAGAGGTTGCACCTGGGCCCTGGGGACGGTCTCATGGACACGGGCGGGGGTGGGAGGGGTGTCAGGTCACTTCCCGAGACGCCCCAGAGCAGGACTGTCTCCCTCGGAACGTGAGCACACAGCAAACACGGCCGCCGCGCCCTGGTCGCCCCTTCCCTGCAACCCTGCGGCCACGTGTGCAGGAAGGCACGCAGCCCACGCCCCCGCTGTGGCCGGCGCAGTGGCTTCTCTTCCCTCCCCGGCGCTGCTCTCACTCAGGAAGCACGCTGCCCCGGCCCGACACACAGCGGCGTCTTCCGTTCCAAGGCCCACGGCGGGTCCCGTGAAACGCCGGTGGGAAGCCCGCTCTGCCGCAGCCTGAGACTCCCGTGGGCCAGGCCAGGCGCTCAGAGAAATCGAGCATCTCGGCATTGTAGGGCTAACAGCCTCGTGTGCCTCCTGTTGGTGCAACGAGTCGAGGAGAAGCAGGCGTTTTGTGACTCTGAGCTTCAGACAGCGCCCTCACAGGTCCCTGGGATTCCATCCCTGATCTTGTCCGTGGAAAACACAGCTGTCGACAATAAAGGCAGGACAGTGATGCCTTGATTTCTTTCCCAGCTTTATCTATAAAAATAAAAGTGTGACGTGCTAATTAGACCGGACGTCCTTCCGGAAGAGCTTCAGGACGAAGCCGGGGCTGCGAGGGAAGCCGGGTCCCGGGTGCCAGAGGGAAGCGGGCGCCGGCAGCCGGGGGAGGAAGAGCTTGAGGAGCAGCTGTTGGCCGCACACTAACCAGGCTCTCCTCGCACTAACCAGGCTCTCCTCGCACTAACCAGGCTCTCCTCACACTAACCAGGCTCTCCTCACACTAACCAGGCTCTCCTCACACTAACCAGGCTGTCCTCGCACTAACCAGGCTCTCCTCACACTAACCAGGCTCTCCTCGCACTAACCAGGCTCTCCTCGCACTAACCAGTCTCTCCTCGCACTAACGAAGCTCTCCTCTCACTAACCAGGCTCTCCTCGCACTAATCAGGCTCTCCTCACACTAACCAGGCTCTCGTCGCACTAACCAGGCTCTCCTCGCACTAACCAGGCTCTCCTCGCACTAACCAGGCTCTCCTCACACTAACCAGGCTCTCCTCGCACTAACCAGGCTCTCCTCACACTAACCAGGCTCTCCTCGCACTAACGAAGCTCTCCTCGCACTAACCAGGCTCTCCTCGCACTAACCAGGCTCTCCTCACACTAACCAGGCTCTCCTCGCACTAACCAGGCTCTCCTCACACTAGTGAGGCTCTCCTCGCACTAACCAGGCTCTCCTCACACTAACCAGTCTCTCCTCGCACTAACCAGGCTCTCCTCGCACTAACCAGGCTCTCCTCGCACTAACCAGGCTCTCCTCACACTAACCAGGCTCTCCTCGCACTAACGAAGCTCTCCTCGCACTAACCAGGCTCTCCTCGCACTAACCAGGCTCTCCTCGCACTAACCAGGCTCTCCTCACACTAACCAGGCTCTCCTCGCACTAACCAGGCTCTCCTCGCACTAGCGAGGCTCTCCTCACACTAACCAGGCTCTCCTCGCACTAACCAGGCTCTCCTCACACTAACCAGGCTCTCCTCGCACTAACCAGGCTCTCCTCGCACTAACCAGTCTCTCCTCGCACTAACGAAGCTCTCCTCTCACTAACCAGGCTCTCCTCGCACTAACCAGGCTCTCCTCACACTAACCAGGCTCTCGTCGCACTAACCAGGCTCTCCTCGCACTAACCAGGCTCTCCTCGCACTAACCAGGCTCTCCTCACACTAACCAGGCTCTCCTCGCACTAACCAGGCTCTCCTCGCACTAACCAGGCTCTCCTCACACTAGTGAGGCTCTCCTCGCACTAACCAGGCTCTCCTCACACTAACCAGTCTCTCCTCGCACTAACCAGGCTCTCCTCGCACTAACCAGGCTCTCCTCGCACTAACCAGGCTCTCCTCACACTAACCAGGCTCTCCTCGCACTAACCAGGCTCTCCTCGCACTAGCGAGGCTCTCCTCACACTAACCAGGCTCTCCTCGCACTAACCAGGCTCTCCTCACACTAACCAGGCTCTCCTCACACTAACGAAGCATGCTGTCCCCACTGCCCTCGAAAGTCCATCGGATCAGAAGGCGCTGCGACCAACGCACCATGCTGCCCGCGGTCCAAAGGCCGAGACCTGAAGCTGCACGTGCCCTCAGCTCACTCCTGCAGTTACTCTCAAACTCTGACAACCCCTCCCCACGGCCCCCAGCGCTCAGCCATCGGAGCTGCACGTGGAGATGGCCAAGGATGTGTCTATCTCACCACGGGCCCCAGACTCCCACTTACTGTCCTTCTTCTAAAATCTACTGGTATTGATCTCAGGGAGAGGAAGGGAGAGAGAGAGAGAGAGAGAGAGAGAGAGAGAGAGAGAGAGAGAGAGAAAGAGAGAAACATCAGTGATGAGAGAGAATCACTGATCGGCTGCCCCCTGCAGGCCCCCTACTGGGGATGTAGCCCACAACCCGGCCAGTGCCCTGACCGGGAATGGGACCGTGGCCTCCTGGGTCGTGGGCTGATGCTCATTCAGCCACACGGTCGGGCTCATTAGCTTTATGTTTACAAAGTCTTACAATCGCGATTCTCTGGCTACCCTCTGTTTCTTCTCTTCCAAGAACGTATTCCCCTGCCTCGGGGAAGCGTGACTTACTCCCACAATCGAGATCCTGTTTCACTGCGACTCCCAGGAGAACAGCGTTCTGCTCTGGGTTCCATTCCGGGGGAATTTCATGTTTGACTCTGAGCTACAGTTGAACCTTCCACCCCGTGTTGTTTCCATCCCCGTGCTCGTGGGGGCGTTTCCCTATGTCCTGGGAGGAAACTGCGTGTTATAATTAGAGTTTGATGAACTGACAGACGGTCCCCCACCAGCCGTGTGCGTGTGGACACACGGGTTCCGGCGGCAGCAGGCTGCGCGGCGTCCGTCAGCATGCGAGGTGGAAATCTGAGCGCCGGCCCGTGTTCAGCCTGGGGTGGTCTGAGGAGCCCCTGCATCTATGTGTGACCTGTGACCTCAGAGCGGGAGGCTTCGGCCGGTGGGTTCCTCCGCATTAGACCAGTGGTCGGCAAATTCGTTAGCCAACCAAGCCAAGCACCAACAGGAAAACAATAGATTTTTCTTCTTTTTTTTAATATATTTTATTGATTTTCCACAGAGAGGAAGGAAGAGGGATAGAGAGCTGCAAATGAGAGAGAAAGAAACATCGACCAGCTGCCTCCTGCACACCCCCCACTGGAGATGTGCCTGCAACCAATGTACATGCCCTTGACTGGAATCGGTGCCCGCAACCAAGGTACATGCCCTTGACCGGAATCGAACCTGGGACCTTTCAGTCCGCAGGCTGACGCTCTATCCACTGAGCCCAACTGGTTTTGGCTGGAATTTCTTTTGAGAGCCACATTTTTTAAACTTAAACTACATAGGTAGGTACATGGCCGTTAACTTAATGAGGGGACTCCTAAGCTGGCCTTTGCTAAAAAATCAAGGGGCCAAAGAGCCGCACGTGGCTCTCGAGCCGCAGTTTGCCAACCACCGCGTTAGGCCATCGTTATAAAGCGGCTCGAGCAGAAGCCGGCGCGGGGCTGCACAGACTGTACCCGCTGCTCAGTGCCTTTCTTTGTTGTCTGTGCTCTGCCGCCTGCTTGGCAGACGCACAGAACGCAGTGAAGATACCGCAGAGTAAGCAGAATTCGGCCCGAGAGTAATTGAGTATAATATAACCCAAATCCGGGAGAAGAACAGTCTCCGGTGAGCGAATGAGCCGTGTACAAAGGCCATTCAGAGCCATTTAATAGTTAAGCAGCAATTAATTGGGCGACTGGAAATTAGATATATTTGGGAAGGCCTAGAGGCCTGTCCACGCTAAAATACTAGAAAATGGAAAACAATATGCCCGTGCTTCTGACGCCGACGGCTTGACCACGTCCACACACCCCAGGCATCAGAGTCAGGGAGGCAGAACCAAAACCAGTCTCTGAGGGCATGCTGTCCCACCAAAAGCGAGACTCCCGTGAATGTGGTTAAATGTCACGGCCCGTGGCCGCTCCGCCGGGACGTGGTGGTGGAATGTCCTGTTCCTCCGCCACGCGATGATGAGCCCCTCGTGCTCAGAAGTGGGGACAGTGGACACGCCCACCCCAGAACTGCCACTCCCGTGTCAGGGGAGCCGCGTCGTCATGCCTTCATGCCTTCACGGCGGTCCTTCCCAATGTCCTCAGTGCGAGCTTAAAAGGATCCGGGAGCTGATATAGGGTCGTGACTGAAGGGAAATCACACGCATTCTTGTAAGATGGAAGAATAGGCCCCACAGCCAGCCGCCGGGTCGGGTGGACACTTGGGTGGGTTGTGGTACATCTTATGTGACAGGTAAGCCCACAGGACTGGTTCCGTGTTGCTGATGGCCACTCCTAGCGCTCCCACATCTACCAGCATTCCTGGAGACCGTTATCCCTTCTTCTACTGACAGCACAGATCCTGGAGAGATCGTGGCTGCGCTGTGGCCACGCATGATGGCTTCGCCATGCTGCTGTGTCAGGCGGAGCTGAGGAGCCGTGGGGGGAACGTTTCAGAGCCCTCACGGTGGCAATCTGGCATGCTCGCTGTCTACTCACCGGGGTGTGAGTCCTCCCTTGTCCCAAGTGTGCACGCTGCAGGGCTAGCAGAGCAGATGTTCTGAGAGACCCATTCACAGCACAGCCATCCTAATATATGAAAACCAGGGTCCGTAACGCCAACCGAAGGCTCCACCGAACACCAGAAGTCAGTCCTGCAGCCAGTGCTGGGTGGCCGTGGCGACTCGGCACTGACTGCCACCTGTGCGTGTGTGGTGACCCAGCACTGACTGCTGAGGGGGCTGCTGATCAGGCTGCTCTGTTTCTCTTCAGGCCTCCACAGGGGCAGCTGATCAGCCCCACCTCTCTGATCAGGCCCGGAGATAGGCCCTGAGATGCTGACTGGCATAGAAACCGACCAATCAGAACCAAATCTGGGTGAACTGTGAGGAGCCAATGGCTGACCAGGAGGCGGAGCTTTTGATACTGACTGGCATAGAAACCAAACAATCAGAACAAAATCTGGGTGAACTGTGAGGAGCCAATGGCTGCCCAGGAGGCGGAGCTTTTGATGCTGACTGGCATAGAAACCGACCAATCAGAACCAAATCTGGGCGAACTGTGAGGAGCCAATGGCTGACCAGGAGGAGGAGCTTTTGATGCTGACTGGTATAAAAACCAACCAATCAGAATCAAGTTCACCAGCAGCGGGAGGGCAGTTGGGAATGAGATCTGGCCATCAGGGGAGGGCACCCGCGGAGGCCTGGGGACGCCCCCCTTTGGTGGGACGCCTGCAGTGCCCACCGACCTCATTTCCCGGGGACGACCCTGAGGCCACACACACCCGGTTCGAATCGGCCACACGGCTATTGCCAGCGTGCAACTCATCACACCAAGGGGTGCTGCTGGCACGGGGGGTGACCTTTCACTGTCGGTGTTCGATTGTGTCACCCCCAGGTTATAACAGACCAACGCCCAAAGTGCCCTGACTGAGGTAGAGCAGGGACGGATGATGGGAACGCAGAGCTGAATCTTCAACTTCAGAACGGCCCACAGATTACTGCACCTGTCCTAGGGGGTTTCCCCCACAGCACCCCACAGCCTGGGGCCACCCCCACAGCACCCCACAGCCTGAGGCTAATCCTACAGCACCCCACAGCACCCCACAGCCTGGGGCCACCCCCATAGCACCCCACAGCACCCCACAGCCTGGGGCTGCCCCCACAGCACCCCACAGCCTGGGGCTGCACAGCAGAATTTATTTCTCACGGTCCGGAGTGGGTTACGGACAATGACATAAGCAATTTGAAGTATAGCCGTTGCTGTTGTTTAAAGTGCTACTTCATTGCTGTCATTTGAAAATGGTAATTTTTTAAATGAGTTTACTTTAGACCATCAATTCTGGTCGTGCAGGAACCACAATTCTCAACGGGGACGTGGATTGTAATTAGTTAGCAAACACCCCCTCTCCACGTCCCCTGTCTCCGAGTGCTAGTCTGCGCATCATGGAGCCACGACGTGTCACCTGTGGTTTCTTCATGGACGTCAGAGCTCACGTGGCGCCAACAGGAGGATCAAGGCCGCGGACCGTCCTGCTAGTTGGCATCTGAGATGCGATGGTCCGACAATGAAAGGTCAGAGGAAGGGGCCGAGGCCCCGGGGGACAGATCTGATGAACGAGACACACTGCACCTCGCAGCCCACGTCCACACACAGAACCTCACAGCCCACGCCCACACACAGAACCTCACAGCCCACGTGCACACACAGAACCTCACAGCCCACGTCCACACACTGCACCTCGCAGCCCACGTCCACACAGAGAACCTCACAGCCCACGTCCACACACAGAACCTCACAGCCACACATCCACACACAGAACCTCACAGCCCACGTCCACACAGAGAACCTCACAGCCCACGTCCACACACAGAACCTCACAGCCCATGTCCACACACAGAACCTCACAGCCCACGTCCACACACAGACCTCGCAGCCCACGTCCACACACAGAACCTCACAGCCCACGTCCACACACAGAACCTCACAGCCCACGTGCACACACAGAACCTCGCAGCCCACGTCCACACACAGAACCTCGCAGCCCACGTGCACACACAGAACCTCACAGCCCACATGCACACACAGAACCTCACAGCCCACGTGCACACACAGAACCTCACAGCCCACATGCACACACAGAACCTCACAGCCCACGTCCACACACAGAACCTCACAGCCCACGTCCACACACAGAACCTCAGGAGGGACGGGGCGCTGGGCTGACGGGACAGGGGGCCTTTCAAATGCCCTGACCACCAACCTGGGGTGGAGGCCCAGGAGAGTGGCTGTGTGCAAACAAGGACAAGGGAGCCGCTCACGCGGAAGGAAGCATTGGGGTTGCTTTGTTAGGATCCGGGTACGTCTCAGTGACGCCCGCCCTAGGCAGCAGTGCAGCCTGGACATGGGACACATGGGGGCTGGTGAGAGCGTGTGTGGGCAGCTGGGAGCCTGCGTGTGGGCAGCTGGGAGCCCAAGTGTGGGCAGCCGTGAAGACTGCATGTGCACAGCCTTGAAGACTGTGTGCAGGCAGCCGTGAAGACTGCCTGTGGGCAGCCATGGAGACTGCGTGTGGGCAGCGGTGGAGATTGCATGTGGGCAGCCATGGACATTGTGTGTGGGCAGCCGGAGCCCGCATGTGGGCAGCTGTGGAGCCCGCGTGTGGGCAGCCGTGGAGCCTGCATGTGGGCAGCGGTGGAGACTGTGTGTGGGCAGCCGGGAGCCCATGCCGCAGGACGCTGAATGGCCTGGCCCTGCAGGGAGACGCAGCCCCGCCCTGGGAAGTGGGGGCCGGGTCAGGTTAGCTTGCGGCTCTCCAACCCCCACTCACACACATACACATATTCATATACACATATGCACACACACTCATACATATACACATCCACCGGTGAGGCGTTTTTATGAGAACCCAGGAGGCGTCCCCTCAGAGAGCAGGAGACGCTGAGGGCTGCCCCTCGGAACCAGCCTCCAGCTCTTGGGGTTCAGCTGGGATTCCCCTCGGTTAAAAGCGCAGAGTCCACGTGTGACCAAACTCCGCTCCGTGTGAGAGCCCGAGGACCCCGCCCAGGCAGGGCAGACGGGGCACGGGGGGAGGGTCCACGGGGCAGGGGGGTTGACCAGGAGGCCAGCGTTAGAGCTGCAGACCCCACGCGGTGCTCTGAGGGGGATTCCGAGGCGCCCTCGTTCCTCGGGTCCCCGCGGGAAGAGCCAGCCGGTGCCTCCCCACCTGGGCGTCCTGCGGGAAAGGGCAGCTGCGGTCGCCATGGTAACCTCCTTTCGTGCGCCCCTCCTCTCCCACCTTCCGCAGCGACTGCTGTCTCCCTCTTATCAGCCCGGCTCCTCTCCCGATGTTAGAGCCGAGCAAGCCCCGCTGTACCGCCAGGGTTCTGCCACCTGAGCGGCTCCACACCGCCCCTCTGCTGAACCCCTGCCCCTGCAACACGCGTATTCCACACTGCCACCCCAGGCTCCTTTTAACGGCGAGCCATGGCCCCCCGTGGGCTGTGTGTGTGTGTGTGTGTGTGTGTGTGTGTGTGTATCAGTGTGTGCATGTGTGTATCAGTGTGTGCATGTGTGTAGGAGTGTGTGTAGGAGTGTGAAAGTGTATCTCTGTGTGGATTGTGTGTGCATGTGTGTGTATCAGTGTGCACATGTGTGTATGAGTGTGTGTGCATGTGTGTATGAGTATGAAAGTGTATCTCTGTGTGTGGATTGTGTGTGCATATGTGCCCACATATGTGTGTCATGTTGTGTGTGCACACATGCATGCATGTGCGTGGGTGTGTGTGTGTATAGTGAGTGTGTGTGTGTATTAGTGTGTGTGTGTGTGTGCATGTATGCATGTGCCTGCGTGTGGCCATGCTGGGGAAGGACCAGCCCAGCTAACAGGCTCGCTTACTTGCGTGGACTTGCCCTCGTGGTCCCACTGACCCTGGACCTCAGAGTGTCTACGAGGGAGGGACGAGGAGAAGGAGCCATCGGATCAGACACGGAGGCCTCACTCACCGAGGCCCGGGTCTCGGCAGTGGGTTCACGGCGGGCCTCCTGTCCACTCCACGGCGGAGAGTGATGCCTGCTCCTCGGCGCTCAGGTACCTGGTGCTCCGGGAGGGGCTGCAAGCACCAGCCCGAGCTTCCGTGTGGCCGGACGCTCCTGCACCCCAGCTCCCGCTCACAGCTGCCTGCGTGGCCTCCGTGGGGCCTGGGCGCCGAGCCCGGCTCCTCCACCGGGAGGTGTGTCTATGAGAATCCACCGGGAGGCGTGTCTATGAGGATCCACCGGGAGGCGTGTCTATGAGGATCCACCGGGAGGCGTGTCTATGAGAATCCACCGGGAGGCGTGTCTATGAGGATCCACCGGGAGGCATGTCTATGAGAATCCACCAGGAGGCGTGTCTATGAGGATCCACCGGGAGGCGTGTCTATGAGGATCCACCGGGAGGCGTGTCTATGAGGATCCACCGGGAGGCGTGTCTATGAGGATCCACCGGGAGGCGTGTCTATGAGAATCCACCGGGAGGCGTGTCTATGAGAATCCACTGGGAGGCGTGTCTATGAGGATCCACCGGGAGGCGTGTCTATGAGAATCCACTGGGAGGCGTGTCTGAGAATCCACCGGGAGGCATGTTTCTGAGGATCCACCGGGAGGCGTGTCTATGAGGATCCACCGGGAGGCGTGTCTATGAGGATCCACCGGGAGGCGTGTCTATGAGGATCCACCGGGAGGCGTGTCTATGAGGATCCACCGGGAGGCGTGTCTATGAGAATCCACTGGGAGGCGTGTCTGAGAATCCACCGGGAGGCATGTTTCTGAGGATCCACCGGGAGGCGTGTCTATGAGAAGGCCAGGGGTGTAGGGTTCATTCTTCACCTGCCAATTGGCCTTAAGCTGGTGCAGGAAAAGCTACTTCTGACAGAGAGTAAGATGCCCCTCGTTTCACTCTTTTGAAATCCTGTTCACCCCAGGACGGGATTCATTTCTTTTTTCTTTTCTTTTTTAACATATATATATATTTTATTGATATTTTACAGAGAGGAAGGGAGAGAGATAGAGAGCTAGAAACATCGATGAGAGAGAAACATCGACCAGCTGCCCCTTGCACACCCCCTACCGGGGATGTGCCCGCAACCAATGTACATGCCCTTGACCGGAATCGAACCCAGGACCTTTCAGTCCACAGACCGACGCTCTACCACTGAGCCAAACCGGTTTCGGCAGGACGGGATTCATTTCTGTTCCACGTTTTTTAAACTATTTTAATGTGTCAGGGAGTGAAGTATAACGAAAAACATAATTCAACTTTTAAGCTCCTTGGGTATTTTCAGTACCATAAACTGTGTGTGCATAGACGTGTATGTATGCATGTGGATCTATGTGCATGCATGTTGTATGTATGATGTGTGCATGTGCACACGTGGGAGGGGGGGCTTTCAGGGGTGGAAGGCAGAGCTGAGGTTCAGGAAGAATCATAGCCGCAGGCCCTTCATTGAACCCCGGGCCCCAAGGAGCCCCCGTATTTCCCCAGGATAACCACCTCTGCCCGGGCGGTCTTTGGGGAAAGAGAAGTGACAGCTCTCCACGCCGGTCTGCACATTTCAGCACACAACATGTCAGGGCCGTGAGTGCCGGACAGGCATGGTGGCCCCGGGGCCGTGAGCACAGGTTTGAGGAGAGCGTGGCCGGCCTGGACTGCAGGTTCCCGCAGAGACCCTCTGCAGCTGCGCACCTCCCCCGACGACCACGGCACCCTCGGTGATTGCCCGCGGTCAGACGGCACCGGGCCTTTGCAGAGGGCCAGACCCCTCCCAGCTGTCTCCTCCATAGCAATCCCTTTAAGAGGTTTGGAGCAGCCCAGCCGGCCGGCGTGGCTCCGTGGTTGAACGTGGACCTATGAACCCCGAGGTCACGGTTCAAGTTCCGGACAGGGCACCTGCCTGGGTTGGGGGCTCGATCCCCAGTGAGGGGTCGACACTCAACCACTGAGCCACACTGGCCGGGCTCAGCTGCAATGTCGATGTGCCCGCTCTGTGAGGGTGGGTCTCCGTACCCAGCTGCCACCTCCGCCTCCCTGGGCCCCGGCCTCTGTCACCTGGACACGCGACGTGGCATGTTGTAAGCCCTCCACGGCGTCGCCTGAGGGCGAAAGACAGAATTCGCCCACTGGGACCCGAGAGGAAGAGCTGCACTGACCCTCGAATGCCTCGCTCTGGAGGGAAGGAGCCACCAGCATCTGACGGTCGCTTCATAATACATTTGAGAGGCAGCCATCGGACAGGCCAGGAGTCCTCTCTGCCTCACGCATCCGTCCACGCCTCATACAGTCACGGCTCACGTGGCCGGCCCCGATGCCCCACTGAACTGGAGCGGCCGTGACCTTTGCCACGGATCTGTGTGGCGTGGGCCCTACGGGGAGGGTGGCCGGCTCTGAGAGTAAATAAAGCCGCTCGGCCTGAACGTTATTCCCAAAGCGTCTCCCTGATCCCACGTTCCTTTTCAGACCCGCTCTGCCCAGACACCTGCCCCCGGGTTACGGCTGAGAAAGCCGACGCGTCCCTCCCGCCCACCCACACGGAGCATGGCCTTTGAGCAGTAAAAATGTCTCCGTCTCCTCCGCATTATAAACACCACAAGGGGGTCGCTGTTAAAAGCCACCCCGGTGATACGGAGCACAGACGAGCTACTTCCTGTTCCACTCGCGTGATGAGAATTGTTCCGGGCCCACGGAAAGAAAGGGCGTGGAGAGGCTGTGCTGTCCCCGCCACCATTCCCCGCTCACTCCGTATTCCACAGGCGCCTGCTTCGCCCAGTCTCAGCCCGGCGCGGGCCTGGGAGGAGAGGGGTGAGAATGCTGGGAGGATGGGAGGTGAGCCACCCACCACCCGGAGACGCCATGTCACCACCCACCACCGGGAGACGCTGGTCTGAACCCCGGGAGGCGCTGGGGCAGCTGTGGGCAAACTACGGCCCAAGGGCCGGATCCGGCCCATTCGGCTGTTCTATCCGGCCCGAGGAGCTGAAAGAGCAGAGGGTTCTCTTGCTCTCCCCTCCGCTCCTTCACCAGCAGCCCAAGATGAGAGTGCCAGCATGGTCAGGGCTTTTGAACCCATTGTGGCCCTCGAGTCAAAAAGTTTGCCCACCCCTGCGCTGGGGCCAGGTGGCTGACTCCACCTGGAAGCCATCCCTGAGACGTTTCCAGAGAAGGAAGACTTCACCGGGGTCCTGGCACAGGAGCATGGAGTCGCCAGATGGACAGAAGACATTCGTGTGCGTGTGCATGTGTGCCTGCGTGTGCATGTTGTGTTTCTACCAACAGGAGGCAGCACAGCAGCAGGAAGCCTGGACCAGAAAGCCATGGCCTGCTCGAGGCCTCGCTCTCCTGCTCCACTCGTCCTGGGCACGTCCGGTCCTCCCCTGGACCTCTGGGCTGGAACTATCCTCCAGGGCCACATCGCGGCTGAGACTGTGTGAGGCCCCTGCTGGCTGGCGTGGCTCAGGGCTTGAGCATCGACCTATGAACCAGGAGGTCAGGGTTCGATCCCGGCCGGGACACACACCCGAGTTGCGGGCTCGATCCCCGGTGTGGGGCGTGCAGGGGGCAGCTGATCATGATTCTCTCTCACCACAGATGTTCCTCCCTCTCCGTGTATGCACGGAAATGCAGCCGGTTACGTAGGGGCTGTGTTGGCGGCCAGCGGCAGTGACACCCCTACCCTCGGCCCTCCGGGTCTGTGAGCCCATCCGCCAATGAGCGGGCTTATGATTGACAGTTCATTTCCCCTCGGTACACGGCTTCACACGGCCCGGGAACACACGTCCCCGGAACACACGCCCGAATCCAGAGCCATCTCCGCACTCCGGCCGCCCGCGAGCTCCCGGAGTCTGCCCCCGGCCCCCATCCCGTGCGGCTGGAGAGGGAGCGGCGGGGGGAGAGGCCGCGCGATTATTACTTCCCTGTATTAGACGATAAATATTTAACGCGGGAAAGCTAACGCGCACGCGGGGACAAACCGCCTTAAGGCGGGCGGCCTGCTGCGGGAGCCTTAGCGAATCGGAGCAAACCCCGAGCCGCACGCGCGGCCCCTCCGGCGCGTTCCGCGAGCTTTCGCGGAGAATTAGACTATTTTTTAAGCGTCAGTGGCGAGTGAAGTCCTCCCGGAGGGTTCTGCCGGGACCCAGTCCAATGGATCTCAGGGACGTGGCCCAAAGGGGCCGGCCTGGCCCCGAGGAGCCGGGTTTGCGGGAGGACGCGTGCCACAGCGGCGCTCACAGCCCCGGTGTGCACGCCCAGCCGCCCCGTCTGCCGTCCCAAAACCCCGGTTTCCTGGCCCTGAAAGGGGTTCATATCGCGGTGGGTGGGCGGGCGCGCTCCACGCAGCCGCTCTCCACCCCCCAGGACCATCGGGTGGCATCTGAGGGGCCATCGGAGTCCATCGGCTCCCGGCGAAGGGTCGGGGCTGCTTTTCGGGGTCGGGCCTCCACCGAGGAGGGTGGAAGGAAAGGGACCCACGGCCCAAGGGGGGAACGTCCAGTCTGTCGGTGCCTGTGAGCGCTGGCTGCACGCCGTGGGCCCAGGCCGGTGCTGATGGCCCCTGAGGAGTGCTCGGACCCGGGCCGGGAAGTGCGAGCGCTCGTCCTGAACCTCCTGAACCCTCTGAGGCCCAGGCTGCCGGTGCCATCTGGGGACTGAGCCCACCGAGAGCCATCTGTGGGTCACGCGGTGCTGTCCACCCACAGCAGAACCCACAGCTCGGAGACCCTCCAAGCAGAGACAACTGCTGCCAAGGAGACACCGGGAAGCTTGACGTCCCGAGGACGACGAGCGAGCGGAAATCGTGTCTGTCCTGCAGCCTGCCACCTGAACCGGCTCCCTCAGCCCGGGCCTCGGTTTCCATGGAAACAGCCTGTGAGACAATATGTCGTTATTGGGAAGGTTCCTTTAATAACAACCTCCATTTCTCGCAAAGAACTGGATAAGCCTCTTCCTCTTTATGAGGGGATTACGGTGTCTTAAAGGCACACCCGGCCGGTGGCTCGGGGGGTCAGGGCTGACCTGTGAACCAGGAGGTCAGGGTTCGGTTCCCGGCCAGGGCACAGGCTCCGGTGGCAGGTTCCATCCCCCGTGTGGGGCGTGCAGGAGGCAGCCGATCCATGGTTCTCTCTCATCACGGATGTTTCTCTCTCTCCTTCTCTCCCTTCCTCTCTGACATCAATAAAAGTATTTTTTTTTAAAGCGCTAACCCCCCCGATAGAAAAGTGGGGGAAATTCACAGACACAGGAAACAAATGTCGTTCATTCACCCAACGTGACTATGCAAACCCGGCTCCTGGACCCTGAGCCAAAACCCAGGGGGAAGAAGAAGAGCAGTAAAAGGCAGACTCTGCCCACCGGAGCCTTACACTCCACAGACGGTGTCGCTGAATGTAACCGACACGGAGATATGTCAGCCAGCAAGGAAAACCCCACAAAACCGGAGACGTGCAAAGCACAGAGCACCGTTCTTCCAGCCGCCGGGCCAGCGTGGGCACCGCTGGAACCAGGGTGGAGGGCGAGGGGGGGGAGGGGGGCAGGGAGGCGGGAGCCCCGTGCGGCTCTTTGAAAGGGTTTGATAGTCCCCCGCAACCACCAAATCCTTAACCCGGGAATCTACGTCCGAAAAGCCACTCCAAAGGCGAAACTGCGCTCAGCACAAGGCGCGTCTACGGGTAGTAGGTTATTTTTACCTGTGGAATGCTGTGGCGGGGATGAATACCCACGTGAGGGCGGTTAAGTGAACCGGGGTGCAGTCCCAGGAAGAGCTGACGTATGGAGGAAGACTGTCTCCAGGTCCAAACCCCAGCCAGCTCCCCCAAAGAGCTTTTTCCATTTGGCTTTTGGCTCAGGTCACATCCTTAAAGCCCAGGGTTAGCCGAATCCTGCTGAGTCATCCAGCCAGACGCCCACGTCCATACCTGCCCCCCCCCCACACACACGCCATCCCCAGGTGAGGTCTGATTGACAGGGGGACTTATCGCCTGACAGATAGAGCACCTGAATTAATCAGAGAAGCAATCATTATTTTAGATCTTAGAGCACATGTACTTATGTGCATGGGGGGTGAAGTTTTTCTTAAGTTTCCTTTGCAAGGCCTGTGCGAAGTGATGGAGGAGGTGACCCAGCTGTGAATCCAGCAAGCAGAACCCATTGGCAGGATCAGACTGATCCACCAGGAGTCAAAACATCATCTCATCCAGATCATCTCCTCACCATCACCTCATCCACATCATCTCATCCACATCATCTCATCCACATCATCTCATCCACATCATCTCCTCACCATCACCTCATCCACATCATCTCCTCACCATCATCTCATCCTCATCATCTCATCCACATCATCTCCTCACCATCATCTCCTCACCATCATCTCATCCACATCATCTCCTCACCATCAGCTCATCCACATCATCTCCTCACCATCAGCTCATCCACATCATCTCCTCACCATCAGCTCATCCACATCAGCTCATCCACATCATCTCATCCACATCACCTCCTCACCATCATCTCATCCTCATCATCTCATCCACATCATCTCCTCACCATCATCTCCTCACCTGATGCCTGAGGACAGTAGCTGACGTCTGCAAACCCCAGGCCTGCCCGTAGCTGCATTTCATTCCCAGCCTCACCCCAGCCTCTTCCCCTTCATGGTCCTGTCCCCTGCACCTGCGGGCAGGCAGGATTGGATGCCAGTAAGAGCCCTGTCTTCTTGGTGGACTGGCCTTCTCGGTAAACACCTTGTAGAATCCAACCCTGCCTTTGTGATTGGACACAGCCACACGCAGCCCGAGCCCACCCGGGGGTTCCCGGGAACATGATCACCTGGCCGCCCTCAGCCAGCATCCAGTCAGGTCAGTTTCTCCAGAATCACCCTCCCCATTCAGGGGGTGTCTGGCCCCAAGACCTGCTCCCTGGCTCCAAGCTCCGCCCATCCCGGCTGCCTTCAGAGGGGCCAGTCTCTGCTTCCCACTGAGACCCGGCGGCAGTCCCATCCCGCACGTACCAACCTAATCCTGAGTAAAGTCTGCTTGCTGTTTTCACAAGTGTCATGAATAATTTTCTCTTTAACAACAGCCATGAGAATAGCATTCGTGGAGATTATGAAAATAAATGGAAAACTCCTACTAATGTCAAACCCGAGGAGAAGTGTGGGCGCAGTTTTGACAGTTACCATAAAAACATTTGCCTTTCGATGAGGACGGAAAACGGATCGCCCCAGAGAGTAGCCGGGGTCTCGCTTTCCCAGTAAAATCATGACGTGTCTATGCGTCTGCACGATCGAATGTAATAAATATGCAATCACTTTTAATCACCCCACAAAATGAGACTTTGGGATTTCTGCCCACACCTCTCTCCTCTCCCCGCTCACCCTTCAATGCAGCATGGTCAAGGAAAACGTTAGATTTATAAATCAGGAAGCCTCGCTTCGGGGAAAAGAGGCTAGAAGAAGAAGATAAATGAAATTTAATCAGTCAACCCATAGCTCCTTTCGAAAAAGCCATGTAGCATTCACTTTTAAGATGAGATGGCTGAGAGGGTCCCAGGTCTCCATGGTCCCCGTAGCCCTGAGACAAGTCAGGATAAACCCAAGAATAAGACGGAACTGTGGAAGCTTTTAGGTTTGGGGTGCAGAGGAAGTCATCATGGGCACACCCCACCACCCATGGCCCCTTTAAATCCCCTAGCCAGAGGCACACGGTGTCTGTGGAACAATGCCCTGAGGGAGTGAGGAGACCTGCCTTTCCTGTGACCTTGACTGACTGCCTTTCTTGTGACCTTGACTGACCTGCCTTTCCTGTGACCTTGACTGGCCAGCGGATGCAGGATTTACTCTTCCCCTGGCGTTCTTTCCTCCCGTGTAAGGTGGACAATCCACCTTGTGTGTTACTTTCAGGACTGGCTCAGTGGCTGATGGGGAAGTCATCCTGGAATATTCGATATTTTATTATTTTTCAACAACCAGATTATTTAAAATAAATCTTTACTGTTGAAAGTATTACGTACTTCCCCCTTTTCCCCCATGGACCCCTCCGCCCCAGGCCTTCAGCGCCCGCTGTCGGTGGCCATGGGACATGCATATACGCAAACAATGTCCTTGGTTGATTACCTCCTTCCCTCCAAGATTCTGCTTCTGTGTCTCTAGGTCCACTCCATTCATTGGTTTATGTTGTTCCTTAGATCCCACATGTGAGTGAGTGAGATCATGTGATACTTGTCCCTCTCGGACTGGCGTGTTTCACTCAGCCCGATGCTCTCCGGGTCCCTCCATGCTGTCTCCGAGGGCCAGAGGTTCTTGTACAGCTGCATAGGATTCCAGCATTTCCGCGGTGTGAATGCCCCACAGCTTTTTATCCCCTCACTTACTGAGGGCGCTCGGGCTGCTTCCAGATCTCAGCGGTTGTAAACTGTGCTGCTGTGAGCACAGGGGTGAGTACATTCTTCCTGATTGGTGCTTCGAGTTTCTTAGGAGGATGTATTCCTAGGAGTGGGATCACTGGGTCAAATGGGAGTTCCATGTTTAATTTTTTTTGAGGAACCTCCACACTGTTCTCCACAGTGGCGGCCCCAGGCTGCGTTCCCACCAGCGGTGCACGCGATTCCTTTTTCTCCGCGTCCTCGCCAGCACTGGTCGTTTGTTGACTCGTTGATGGTAGCCATTCTGACGGGTGTAAGGTGGTACCTCGTTGCTGTTTTAATTTGCATCCCTCGGATGATCCGTGACTTTGAGCATTTTTCTTGTCCCTTTTCACCCACCAGATTCTGATCCCTCTCTCTGGGTTCACAGAACTCCCTCTGCCATGAACCCTGGTGAGAGGAGGCAGAAGTCAGCCACTCGCTGCTCACAGCCTCCCTTGCAGATGGAGTGCCGGCCACAGGCTGTGCAGCAGACACATCTTGTCCCGACATCGGCTCTGAAGCAGAGGCTGCGCGGGCAGGAGGTGGGAAACCTCTGTCTGGAGGGCAGCAAGACGGGAGCCCCGGCCTCACGCCCGGTGACGGAGGTCAGGAAAGACGGTGTCAGAAGCTTAGCGGGGGCAGCGAGGCTATGTCTTTTAGGGCAATTCCACGGCACAATCCGGGGCGCGCCTTCCTCAGCTGATGCTTTACCCTTCCCGGCACGCCTGTGACCTATTCAATATTCCGATAAATAATGTTGCCTTTTTTCCCCCCTTTAAAATGCCAGAGTGGAGGACGTGGCCTATAACCAGAACTGACTGGTGTAAATGACAGATAAGTAGTATTTTCCTCCTAAAGTGCAATATTAATAGGTTAACCTTTTAAAAATGCATGCTTCCAACAGCCCATACTTGCACACACATGCTTAGAAGGAGATAGACTACAACATAGAATTCCAGAGACAGCTCCACCCTGGTTTCCAAAAAAAAATGTTGCTTTCTGTTTTTTCACGAAACTAACTTAAGCGCCCTACTCAGATTAAAGAATCCGTAATAAACACAACAACGATTAGTAGTTAGCACAGCTTGATTTCCGTTTCAGTGGAGGGTATTTTGAATGCCATAGAATTTTGGGCAGCACTGACTTTTAAATGATTAAAAAAAAAACACATTTCTGTTGACTAGACACTAAACGCCTGGAATATTAATACATATCATTAGGGAAAGTTCACAAGCTAATGTCCAAATTATTTCTGACATTCAACGAAATTCCACCAATAACGTTTTGGCTGGAAAGCAAGTTCTTTCGGTCTCTAAAGAGCAAGTGGCTGTGGCCTCTCTGATTGCCTCAGTCAGTAAACTGCCTGGAATTCAGTCCACAGAGCCAAATATCAGCCCTACAACGATCACAAATTTTTTTTGAGCCAAATTTTTTAAACTTAAACTTCTTTTAATGCCACTTCTTCAAAGTAGACTCGCCCAGGCCGTGGTATTTTGTGGAAGAGCCACATTCGAGGGGCCAAAGAGCCGCCTGTGGCTCTCGAGCCGCAGTTTGCCGACCACGGGTCTCACCTAACAAAAAAGGAGTCAAAAATTAGCCCAGCGCGTGGCTCAGTGGTTTAGCATCGACCTATGAACCAGGAGGTCAGGGTTGGATTCCCGGTCAGGGCACAGGCCCAGGTTGTGGGCTTGACCTCCAGTAGGGGGCGTGCAGGAGGCAGCGGATCCATGGTTCTCTCTCAGCATTGATGTTTCTATCTCTTTTTTCCTCTCTGAAATCAATAAAATAAAAATAATTTTTTAAATAAAAATAAACCATTGAAAGGTATCAGGCTGGAGAGAGACAACCAGATCGTCATCTTATTGAGGTCATGCTGCTCTTGCACCAGGTTGGCTGATACTGGAGACAGGAGTGTGTTGAAAAGAGTAGAAGGGGAAAGAAAAAAAAAAAAAAGGATGAGAGGTTAAGTAGGTTGATGATAGCAAGATAATAAACTAAAGCTGAAATCAAGAGCCATTTAGGAGGTAGACCCAGAAGCTAACAAGAGAGTGCTGGCAATGTCGGTACAAAATAAGTTCTCGCCGAGCGAGAGGAGGCACTTGAGCTGCGGCAGTAAGCACGGCGGTTCGGAACGTGGCTGGAAGGCTCTCTGCTACGCGTACAGGTGTGGTGTGTCCGGTGTGCTTGTGAGGAACAGAAGCGTGCTCGCATCGCCAAGCCCTGCGGGTCTTACAGCGTCCTCGGGGTTCCCGGGGGACCGGTGTTTGCAGACGGTGCCTGGGCCGCTTGCTCTGGCCCGACTTTCTCAGGGATGGGACCCCCCCATCCCCCGCCAGCCAGGCCTCTCCCCTGCAGATGAACACTCCCCAACGTCCTCTGTGACCACGTGGCCACGGTGACCACGATGCAGACAGAGGAGCACATGAGTGTGTGCATGTGTGTGTGTGTGTGTGTGTGTGTGTGTGTGTGTGTGGCTCTGGGAGGGCCGGGGGTGGGGGCGGAGGTGGGGGGCTCCCCTCCCCCCGTCTCCCCAGGAGCAGAGCCCCGCGGCCAGGAGCCCGGAGGACCCGGGAGCCCCGTCCCAGCTGAGGCCCCGCAGGCTCCTCCGAGCACTCAGTCCTCTGATGGAGCCTCTGACGCCGACTCCCAACACCTGCCTCGAGTCTCATCCTCAACGACGCCCACAAACACGGCGCCAAACGGAAGATTAAGCCCCAAACGAGGGATCGTTTGGGAAGGAAATTGCCGTCAACACCGCGTTCGGCGCTCGGTGGAGGACATCAGGAGGAGCCGGGGGAGTGGAGTTTAAGTGCCGTCGCACGCCGCCGTGCCTCCCGGAGTAAAGGGTGACTAATGGGACCGTACCGCGGGGCTGTGGGCCGGGAGCACATCCAGGCTGTGTCAGCAAACGGGCGCGGCAGAGAGATAAATGAGGGTTCGAGAGGAGCCGTGGGTGGGTGAAATGTGCTGATTCGCCCTCCTGTCCCGGGAGAAATCAATAGACCCCGTCTCCCTTAATAAATTCATGAATTGGAAGCCGCATCCCTCGCTGCGTCGGCCCCGGAGCCTCGGGCGCGGTTCCCAGAGCGACGGGACCCGACACGAGGAGGCTCGCTTTTCTCCACGACAAGCGAAGGCTGGAGCCGGGCCATCGGGCTGGCAGGCGACCCGGGGCCGGCTCTGCGTGCCTGCTCCCCCGCCTCTGCCGTGTCAACACGTGTTCCGACGGCCCCGTGTGCAAGACGGGTATTGGAGCTCCAGCCCGTACGGTCCCGGCTGAGAGGGTTGCGACGCAGAAGCAGGTCACGGAGTCCAGGCGATGAAGAAGGAGGAGGCTTTCATCTCCGCCCCAGGCGAAGCTCCCGGTCCGGTCCGGGGTGGGCCAGGGAAGTTCGCGCCCCAAAGCGGCCTAGGCACTCCTTTTATACGGCTGTTTAGGGAGGGGAGGGCGAGGGCGTGAGAGGTGAAATTCCTGCCTCGGCCCCGGGTCCAGGAAGGCCCTAGGAAGGCGCCAGTAGCCCGCTATCTTTGTCACCGTCCACCATCCACCCATCCGCTCTGGGCTTCCCCCCCCCTCGACCTAACACAGCCGCCACATCTTCCAGACAGATCGACAGGGGAGGAGGAGACATACTCGCTAAGTTGTCGGACGTGCCATTCCCCACACATAAAAGGAGGAGAAGATGGAAAATGCAGTCCTTTTTTGTTTATTTCAGAGAGGAAGGGTAGGGATGGGGGGGGGGCGGTGGGGAGAGATGGTAGAGGTAGAGGTAGAGGTAGAGGTAGAGGTAGAGGTAGAGGTAGAGATAGAGATAGAGATAGAGGAGAGAGAGATGAAGGAGAGAGAGAGAGAAAGAGAGAGAGATCCATGATGATCTTTGGCCTCCTGCACGCCCCCTACTGGGGGTCTCGCTAAAACGCAGGCATCTGCCCCAACAGGGAATCCAACTGTCACCTCTGGGTTCGTAGATGCTCAGCCCTGAGCCAGGCCGGCCGGGCTGGAGTGTACAGTCTGAAGCCACGCCTGTTTCTGTCCCTCCACGAAGAGGGTCCTGGTCAGAAGAGGGAGAGGAAGGTGGACCTTGGTGGATCAGGAGGGTCTCTGCCTCAGAAGTAAGTGCCCAGCTGGGCTGGTGACGGCACTCGCCCCACGTGAACGAGAGAGAACACCCCGGAGGTCACGGCGGATGCGCGCACCATGGAGCCACGGATAAAACGCCAGCCCTGGCGTCGCCTGCGAGGAGGCCCCGGGGCCCACACCCGGCGGTCAGCTGTCAGTTACAGGAAACCCCACCCGAGTCAGACCGAACCCTGGAGCCGTGGTCGGCAAACTGCAGCTCGCCAGCCACGTGCGGCTCTTTGGCCCCTTGAGTGTGGCTCTTCCACAAGATGCCACGGTCTGGGCGAGTCTGTGTTGAAGAAGTGGCGTTAGGAGAAGTTTAAGTTTAAAAAAATGTGTCTCTCCAAAGAAATGTCAGTAGTTGTACGGGTGGTATTTGGCTCGGTGAGTGAGTGAGTTTGCCGACCACTGCAGAGGAACCTGACTGGCTCACAGGACGATGAGCCCCGGGCCTCGGGCGAGGGCGATGCAGCCGTCCCGCTGGGTCCGCGCTGCAGCCGGTCGGCCGAGTGCTCCTCGGACTCCACGACCGCGCGCGCGAGCTCCTCGCAGTGAACCGCTCCACACGCAGACACGGGGCTGTGCCCGTGTATTCCGCTGGCTCTGTTCCCCGAGACCCCGGTGCCCTCGCGCCCGAGCCCTCTCCCGACTCCACTCTCTGAAGTCCGGTCCTGCCGACCCCCCCGCGGCTGAGGGCTCGCAATGGGCACGCCCCGCTTTGCGTAGCTGCCGTCACATGACCCGTGTCTCACACTGGGGGGCCTGTTTTTCCCAAATCTCACGAGCCCCTGATTAGAGTCAGCAAGTCTCAGGTGTGATGGTCAGAGAACTTAGGGAGGAATTCTGGGGAGACGATCCCAAACGTCCCCCACAGACCACGCCGTCCGACTCGCCCATGGCAGCGAGGACATCAGTGCAGGCTCAGCGTGGGGTGCGTGCTCCTGAACTCAATGTTCCTGACTCAAGTGTTCTTCAATAAATTTAATTAAAGGGCTGAACAGGCTCTTCAGCAGCATTAATAAAGGCTCCAGGTGCCTTCTCTCCAGAAAGCAGCTCCGTGCATTCAGCGTTCTCTTTAAAACCCAAACCACCGCTCATTACCTTCGTTGCACACACACCGGAGCTCGCACTGAGGCGAGCGTGCCTGGAACTCGCAGGCTGGGAGTGGGACAAGCCACAGGCAGCGCCCGCCCGGGTGCTCCAGGCCCGTGTGCTCCAGGCCGTGTGCTCCAGGCCGTGTGCTCCAGGTCCGTGTGCTCCAGGCCCGTGTGCTCCAGGCCCGTGTGCTCCAGGTCCGTGTGCTCCGGGCTGTGTGCTCCAGGCCGTGTGCTCCAGGTCCATGTGCTCCAGGCCGTGTGCTCCAGGCCCGTGTGCTCCAGGCCGTGTGCTCCAGGCCGTGTGCTCCAGGTCCATGTGGTCCAGGCCCATGTGCTCCAGGCCGTGTGCTCCAAACCGTGTGCTCCAGGCCTGTGTGCTCCAGGCCGTGTGCTCCAGGCCGTGTGCTCCAGCTGTGTGCTCCAGGCCCGTGTGCTCCAGGCCCGTGTGCTCCAGGTCCATGTTCTCCAGGCCGTGTGCTCCAGGCCCGTGTGCTCCAGGCCGTGTGCTCCAGGCCGTGTGCTCCAGGCCCGTGTGCTCCAGGCCCATGTGGTCCAGGCCCATGTGCTCCAGGCCCCGTGTGCTCCAAACCGTGTGCTCCAGGCCTGTGTGCTCCAGGCCGTGTGCTCCAGCCCGTGTGCTCCAGGCCGTGTGCTCCAGGCCCGTGTGCTCCAGACCGTGTGCTCCAGCCCGTGTGCTCCAGGCCCGTGTGCTCCAGACCGTGTGCTCCAGCCCGTGTGCTCCAGGCCCCGTGTGCTCCAGGCCGTGTGCTCCAGGCCCCGTGTGCTCCAGGCCCGTGTGCTCCAGGCCCGTGTGCTCCAGCCCGTGTGCTCCAGGTCCATGTTCTCCAGGCCGTGTGCTCCAGGCCCATGTGGTCCAGGCCCATGTGCTCCAGGCCGTGTGCTCCAAACCGTGTGCTCCAGGCCTGTGTGCTCCAGGCCGTGTGCTCCAGCCCGTGTGCTCCAGGCCCGTGTGCTCCAGGCTGTGTGCTCCAGGCTGTGTGCTCCAGGTCCATGTGCTCCAGGCTGTGTGCTCCAGGCCGTGTGCTCCAGCCCGTGTGCTCCAGGCCGTGTGCTCCAGGTCTGTGTGCTCCAGGCCCGTGTGCTCCAGGTCTGTGTGCTCCAGGCCGTGTGCTCCAGGTCTGTGTGCTCCAGGTCTGTGTGCTCCAGGCCCGTGTGCTCCAGGCCGTGTGCTCCAGCCCGTGTGCTCCAGGCCCGTGTGCTCCAGGCCCGTGTGCTCCAGCCCGTGTGCTCCAGGTCCATGTGCTCCAGGCTGTGTGCTCCAGGTCCGTGCGCTCCAGGCCCGTTTGCTCCAGGCCGTGTGCTCCAGCTGTGTGCTCTAGGTCCGTGCGCTCCAGGCCCGTTTGCTCCAGGCCCGTGTGCTCCAGGCCGTGTGCTCCAGGCCCCGGTGCGGCACGTGGGAAGGAGCGTGTTACGTTTCCTGTTTCTCCAAAGATGCCTTATACATGCCACCCGCATGCTCGTAGCATGTCCCCTGTACTCTTGCAGGGTGTCACCTGTAGTCACTCAGGATACATGCCAGGTGAGCCCAGGGACCATCACCCAGACCAAATCCTGGGGTCACCTTGACCCCAAACAGCGTGCCCAGCGCCTTACTCTTAACTTTACACAATAACAACAAGTTAATGTGACTGACTGGTTGGCTCAAGTGAGGCTGCATTAACTTAGCTGATAGTGAAATCATGCGTTGAAATTGTTTTACATTATACATCCTCGCTGAGCAGCCGCCGGGAGACGCAGGAGGCCTGGGTGTATTGGGATGTGCCCTCTTTCTCTCGCTTCCATACTAAATATGAACGTTAGCCAGACCCCCCTGGAGCCCTGGCCCGGGACGGGGTTAACTGCTGAGCTGTCACGGCGCGTGGACTCCTGCCCCCGGGCGCGCCCCATGCCCGGGAACCGCGGGATGGAATGAGGGGTTCCCGCCGCCGCCGCCGGCGCAGGGGACCCCACGGCGGCTCCTCTGGCCCACGGTCACCGGCCGTGTCCACGTGTGAGAAGACGAGATGAGTGGCGTGTCCTTTTGTCTGATTTGCCGTAATTCACTCCCTCGGGCTCTGCCCTCAGGGCACAGTCCCGGCCACCAGGTCAATCCTGTCACCGTGGCCCTTCTGCCCAGGTCTCCGAGGTGGCGCCTCTCCGAAAAGCAAGCTTCCCTGTGAAATGTCAGTGAGTCACCACAGGCAAGAATGTGCTACACATGCACACACACACACACACACACACACACACACGTACATACACGTACAAATACAAGTGCACATGCATATATACAGTACACATACACATATATGCACATATATATGCATATGCACATCTATACACATATACACACACATACACATATATGCATGCACGCATACTCATATATACACCAGACATTCCTATGAATAGATATACATAGACATACACACATGTGCACACATGCATCTATATGTGCACGTCCGTATGCACATACGTGTATGTGTGCATACGTATACATATGTGCATGTATACACACATGTACACACATATAATGCACACACAGTTTTTTTAAATCAAGTACTTATAGAGCTGTTGCACTGGGCCAGGAATTGCTCTGACCCGGCTTACCAACATTGCCATGTCCTGAGGCAAAGGCCACATGAAGTGGGTGCCATCACTGCCCCATTTCCACATGCCCAGCCTGGGGAGGGCGGGGGGGGGGGGAGGAGACCTGAGCTGAGCCACCCGGCACGTCAGCCCACGGCGGCCGTCTGCGCCTCCAGCCGCAGAGATGTGAGGTGAGGGTTAAAAAAAAAAGGCAGAAAAAGCAAGCGTGTTATATAAACTGCAGAATTCTCCTATGGAATTAGTTTATTGTCACCAAGAGGAAAGCGCACCGAGCATTAAGAGCGCGGTTTAAGGGCTCTGTCTTTGAGTCTCGTGTTTGAAGTTATATTATCCAGTTTCTCAGGCAACAGATGAAAGCGGCACGAACGGCCCCACGTCAGGAAGCTTCCGGCGTGTTTTGCTTTACGGTTTTATGGTTTTATCCTCGCCGCTTTCTTCTCCCCGAGAAGGCTGCGGAGGCCTTCCACATAAATTGCTCTCAAATAAGCAATGCAATCATTTGTGTTCTGGTCTTTGAAGAAATCTGTGCCCAACTCTGAGACGGACCTGAAAATGCAGAATTCTGTGAAGGGAGAGGAGCTGGTGCTGGGGAAATTGACCCATCGAGCGCCGTGTGCTTAAAAACCCCAAAACAGCAGCGGCTGTTTTAAGACACGGCTGTGCTGTGGCTCCAACCTGTTTGGGGAAACTCACGATGAGGTTCCAAGACAGAGACGTGCCGCTGGGCCCGCGTGGCCACAGGAAGTGGCATGGAAGACTTCAGGTGCGGAGGGGAGAGACATGGGTGGGGCGGGGTGGGCAGGGAGGAGGCTGCTGAGTGGGAGGGAGAGTGCGGACAGCCTCAGAGGCAGTTCTGTGTCTCTCCCTCCTTGGCTGTTGGCAGTCCCTCCACGGAGATGAACAGCCGAGGTGGCTCTGGGTTACAATCCTCGGCCCCCAGGGGGGCTGCTGGTGTAGGCGGCCCCGCCCACGGCCGACTCCTTCCCCCCTCTGCAGCCTGCGCGGCCTCCTTGGTGGCTCCAGGCCCGAGGTCCGCCATGCGTTCGGGGGAGAGGAGAGAGCAGCTCCTCTGACAGCAGCAGCTGCCGCCTGGGCCCCGCGTGCTCAGAATAGATCGCCGCCAGCAGGAGTGAGTAGTCCCCACATGGATGCGTGTCCATCTCTTGGCTGAGCCAGCTCGACCGCCATCACGTTAACGGATGGGACTCTCCTAGGCCAGTGGTCGGCAAACTCATTCGTCACGAGAGCCTAATATCAGCAGGACAACGACTGACATTTCCTTGGAGAGTCACATTTTTTAAACTTAAACGTCTCCTAACGCCACGTCTTCAACATAGACTCGCCCAGGCCGTGGCGTTTTGTGGAAGAGCCACGCGCAAGGGGCCAAAGAGCCGCATGTGGCTCCAGAGCCGCTGTTTGCCGACCAGGGACCGAGGAGAGCATGATCTGGCGGGCACCGGGTTGACGGAAATGTGCGCGGGCAGAGGAGCAATGGGGTTGCGTGTGTGGGTATAAGGACCGCATATTACAACACGGTAACATTCATACAGGAAATGCATCCATGTACCCATGTCATGTCACCTAAGACTCCTGCGTTCCGAGGCACATCTTCTGACACGAAAAAAGAAAAAGCCCCCTCGGGTTTGGTTCAGCAGATAGAGCATCGGCCTGCAGACTGAAGGTTCCGGGTTTGATTCTGCTCAAGGGCACAGGCCCAGGTTGTGGGCTGGGTCCCCAGTAGAGGGCGCACAGGAGGCAGCCGATCCATGATTCTCTCTGCTTGTTGATGTTTCTCTCTTTCTCCCTCTCCCTTCCTCTCTGAAATCAATAAAAATATATATATATATTTTAAAAGATTTGTCATGCCCTAACCAGTTTGGCTCAGTGGATAGAGCATCAGCCTGCGGACTGAAGGGTTCCAGGTTCGATTCCGATCAAGGGCATGTACCTTGGTTCTGGGCACATCCCTGGCAGGAGGTATGCGGAAGGCAGCTGATCGATGTTTCTCATTGATGTTTCTAATTCTCTCTCCCTCTCCCTTCCTCTCTGTAAAAAAAAAATCAATTAAAAAATATATTTTTAAAAAAGATTTGTCACAGGTCAAAACTGTTCCAGGGCGTCTCTGAGTTCCTTCCTCCTGTCTTTACTCAAACCCACGAATCGGTCAATTCTCTCCCCAACGTATCTGAGACGTGTGATGGACTGCCCTCCTGGACGCACTTTCTTCACTCAGCGTGTCCCCATCCCCACCCCCGCCCCGCCCCCACCCCGCCCCGTCCTGCAGGCCCTCCACTTCCCCTGCGCCCCAGAACCACTGGTCTCCAGCCCCCCTCCTGTATCACCCCTTCTCCTCTCCCGAACGCTGACCTGACTCTAACCCTTGACCGAATCCACCCCAGGACCCCTCCATCCGCAGGCCGGCACGCCGTCCGCTGAGCCGCACCGGCCAGGGATCGAGCCCTCTTCCGTCGACTGAAATAAAGTCGGAGCCGCGGTTGGCCTCGGGAGAGCGTACCCCAGGCCCCGGCGGCTGTGACTGGAGCCACTGAGGCGGTGTGATAAGCGCCCTGATCTTCCCCAGGCAGCTGATCGCCCAGATTAGTCTGTCACCTCCGAGCGCCCAGACGCAAGCAACCTCCTGTCACTCTCAGAAGCAGGGGCCCGGGGGACCCCGACACCTCTCGTAACCTCACCGGCCTGCGGTCGGTGGCCTGTGGTCAGTGGCCTGCGGTCGGTGGCCTGCACGGTGGCTTGATAAAGGTCACTGCACTTGCTCTGGCCACTTGACCAAGTCACAGCAGGAGGGAGTCTCTGGCCCAGGAGAGTGGGCGGGGCCAGGAGGACCCTCCAGAGGCCGAGGAGGAGGAGGAGGAGGAGGATGAGGAGGAGGAGGTGGTACGGAGGCATCCCTGTGCCCTCTCCCCGGGCCGGACCCGGGCCGAGGGGAGCTTTCTCGTCACAGCCGTTCTGACGGGCCCACCAGCATCACGAACAATGAACTCACTGTAACAACAACACGAAGGCACCTCCAGATCAATCGCTGGGCTTCCAGCAACCAGAACTGTGAGAAATGAATGTCCATCGCTTAGGCCGCCCCATCTGGGGTATTCTGTTGCAGCAGCCCGAGCTCGGACACAGGAGATAAATTCTAGCTTAAGAAAGGCTGGAGTTCTGGAAAAGTAGTAATTCAAGGAGTGCGAGACTCTCTGTCTGTGGCCACAGGGGCGAGAGGAAGCCAGTGCCCGGGAGAAGACAGAACCTAGGAAATGAGGGGAGGAGAGCGTGGGGATCCAGAGGGAGAGCCTCTACATTCCTCTCCATTAGATGTGGACGGGAGGCAGCTGAGCATCCACATTAAAGAAAGACGTGTTCTGCCCGGCCACGTGGTGCAGGGGGTGAGTGTTGACCTGTGAACCAGGAGGTCACCAGTTCGATTCCCTGTCAGGGCACATGCCAAGGTGGTGGGCTCCATCCCCAGTGAGTGGCGTGCAGGAGATGGCCAAGGTTTCTATCTCTCCCTCCCTCTCCCTTCCTCTCTGAAGTCAATACACATATAGATTTAACTTTTTTGAGGACGTGTTCCACACCACCTCCTGACCTCTGAGCCCGTGGGTGCCCCCACCGGCTGAGACAGAACTCTTTCCCGAGATGGACCAAACCTTGGAGGGATGCAGGTCACTGTCCATCACTCCCCCCCCCCCACCCCCACTCCTTGGGAAGTGCTGGGAGGGTGGATGGTGCGAGTCAGCCTGGCCTGAGCAGGTCCGTGTGTGGAGAACGGGGGTGGTGAGAGGGATCACCGGCATTCACAGCTCACCGGGCACTCCCTTGTCTGCAGGTGGACACCTCCTCCCCCCGGGAGGTGGGAGGGAGAGGAACGGCCACAGGAGGAGAGACGCCACAGCCTCTCCCAACCACCGGAGTTCACAGGGGCCAGCACCCCGCAGCCCCTGCACGGTGGCCAGCAGCTGACCCTCCCCCTGTTCACGGCTGGCACCCATCCCACCAGCTGGCTCACGTTAGACCCCTGGTCGGCAAACAGCGGCTCGAGAGCCACAGGCGGCTCTTGGGCCCCTGGAGTGTGGCTCTTCCACAAAACGCCACGGCCTGGGCGAGTCTATGTTGAAGAAGTGGAGTAAGAAGAAGTTTAAGTTTAAAAAATGTGGCTCTCAAAAGACATTTCAGCCCTAACTGGTTTGGCTCAGTGGATAGAGGGTCGGTCTGCAGACTTAAAGGTCCCAGATTCGATTCTGGTCAAGAGCATGTACCTTGGTTGCGGGCACATCCCCAGTAGGGGGTATGCAGGAGGCAGCTGATGGATATTTCTCTCTCATTAGTGTTTCTCTCTATCCCTCTCCCCTCCTCTCTGTAAAAAAATAAATAAAAAATATTTTTTTTAAATGCCAATCGTTGTGCTGCTGGTATTTGGCTCTGCTGACTGATGAGTTTGCCGACCGCTGTGTTAGACAGAGCACTCGGCACCTTCGAGCCTCCGTCCCTCCTGCAAAGCCGGCCGGCCCGCTAATGTGATCTCCAGTGACGGCCGCGAGTCACAGTGAGGATGTGGAGAGAGGACCTCCCCCTACGGGTACGTGGGGAACGCTCCATAAACAGCTCCTGCCCTTCCGACAGGACTGAGAGAGGCCCGGTCACACGGACAACCCCCGCAGAACACGGTTAAAGCCCCTGGATGGTCTCTACGCTGAGCAGACGCCAGCCGGCAACCTTCCCTTCTGGGTGACAGGCTCCTGAGCCGCAGCCCCGCCTGGAAGCCGCGATAAAGCCGCCTCTTCGCCGGCGTTTTGTGGGAACGAGAGATAGGGCAGCTCCGAGGATTAAGGGACGTCATAAATGTCAAGCTCAGCTCAGGATCTGGCATCCGGCGAGCATGCCGCCGGCAGCAGGACACCCAGTGTCACGGCCAGCCGCGGGAAGACTGAGCTCTGGCCACGGCACCCGATGGAGAGCGAGGCACCGAGACGGCCGGCCCGCGGGGGGCGGCAGAGACCAGGCGGCCACACCGAGGGAACTCCGTCCCCTTCCCGGGCGGAGGCGGGAACTGCCAGGGGGATAGTGAGTGGTGGTGGCACGGAGTCCTCAGGGGCACATCCTTGCCTGGGGAGACCCTGCTGAAGGGTGTGAGGATGGAGCATCGTGAGATCTGGAATGTTCTGTTTAGCAAACATGGCAGAGCGGACGCGAATCTGGCGGCACGGGAACAACGGGCGAGCCCGAGTGGTGGCCGGGCACCCCCGTGCTGTCCGCACACTTTGGCTTGAAAACGCTCACAATGAAAGGAGTCTCAGCCGGGCCAGCGGCTCCGTGGCTGAGCGTGGACCGTGAGCCGGTCAGGGCACATCCTGGGTGGTGGGCTCGACCCCGGTGTGGGCGTGCGGGAGGCAGCTGGTGCCCTCGCTCCGTGGACGTGTCTCCCTCCCGCTCCCTTCCCCTCTGACATCAATAAAAACGTGTGCGTTTGTCAATGTCTCCTAAACCATGCCCAGGGTCTCGGTGAAGAGCGGCTGGGGGTGCCGGCACCCCCATGTGGCCCTCACAATGCGGGGTGCGGCCGGGTCAGGGAGCAGCAGGGGCACTCGGCATGGTGCAGGCCCCCCCACTCAGAACAGGGGGATCCCCGTGTTCCGTTCTCTAGGGGGAGCCGGGGCGGCGGGGACCGGGTGACACAGGGCTGGCCCCGCTCGGCTCTGACACCTGAGAATCAGTCTGAGCGGAGGCCTCCCCCAGACACGGCGGGGAGGGACCTCGGGCGCCGTAGCGACGTGTTCAGCTCACATCTGACTGCCGAGACTGCCTGTGGCCCCTCTGAATCCCACGGCGTGTCCTGCTGTGTCACTGGATGTGTACGTTCAGGTTTCCGCAGGACACGTTGCCGTCGGCATTGGAAACCACAAGGAAACGTTCCCCCACGTGGAGGGAGTGTCTGGGCATCTACTGAGCGCACCCCCCCCCCCGCCCCCGGCCCTGCCCTCCCTGAGCTCATGCCGGGACCTGGACCGCCACGGCCACTCCCCCTCAGCCACAGGACACGTGGCCCCTCCTCCTCCCCCAGGTCCCGCTGCTCCCCACGCGTGACGTCCACCCCCAACGACAGCCGACCCCACACCCCGGCAGCGATGCCCACCGCAGGAGAAAGGCTGGCTGGAGAACAGACTTCGGAACAAGACAGCCGGACGAGAGCCCGGCTCAGGTCAGCTCGGTGAGGCAACTTCTTCTTTTAATCGTTTTTACTGACTTCAGAGAGGAAGGGAGAAGGAGAGAGAGAAACACCAGTGATGAGAGCCCGGCTCAGGTCAGCTCGGTGAGGCAACTTCTTCTTTTAATCGTTTTTACTGACTTCAGAGAGGAAGGGAGAAGGAGAGAGAGAAACACCAGTGATGAGAGAGAATCGTGGTTGGCTGCCTCCTGCACGCCCCCAACTGGGGATCGAGCCCTCACCCAGGCGTGTGCCCTGACCGGGAATCAGGCTGTGACCTCCCGGTTCATCGGTCGGCACTCACCACGGAGCCATGTCGGCCGGCTGAGAGAGGTAACTGGGAGCTCGGATATTGCCTGGGAAAGGCAGCCCCTTCCTGTGCACCCGAGGAGGCGCCGTGTTAGAGAGCCGGCCCTGAGTAAGCCCACAGGCTCTGGAACTGGGCGGGAGGAGGCGGAGAGGGCAGCGAGCCTCCTGCAGGGAGGGGAGGGCCGAGCACCGGGCCGCCCGCCGGCTCCCCTGTCCGCAGGCCGCCCGCCCCACAGCCCGGCCAGGGTGCTCCCGGCAGACGCCCCGCCCGGCACCGCTCCTCAGGACGCCGCCGTGGGGGGCGGTGCTCACAGACCCGAGCTGCACGCCGGCCAAACACCCGGAATCAAGATTAAGGATGTGACAAGCGTGCAGCCGCCTCAGCTCATTGCGGAGTTGAGGCAGAGGAAGTAATTAACGCTCGCGATGAGCCAGCAGGGCGTGCCCTTCCCGTGAGCACAGAGCAGCCCCGCTGAGCCCCCTGCTCCCCGGGAGGCAGGAGGCGGGGAGGGGAAGGGGTGCAGGGCTCTGAACGCGCCTGTGTTGGGGTGTCCTGGTCGGGAGGTTACTTACTGAGGCCTGCCTTATGAGACTCTACAGACGGCAGGTTTGCCTTCCCCCAAATCTGTGTGTTGACTTCCTCACCCCAATGTGAACAGTAGGAGGCTTCGGGGTGATTAGGGCAGGAGGGTGGGGCCCTCGCGATGGGATTGGTGCCCGAGAGCCCCCTCCCTGGAGGACCCAGCGAGAAGTCAGCCGTCCGCCCGTCCGCCCGCCCGGCCAGCACGGCCCAGCGGAGTCTCCGCATTAACCCCGGCTGCCTTTCCCCTCCATCCTGCCCGGTGTCCTGGGAGCTTACAGGCCAACCTGGGCCTGAGCTCTGACTTGGAACCCAGCCATGACCTCCTGGTTCACAGGTCCACGCTCCACCACGGAGCCACGCCAGGCGGGCTCACAATAAAGACAGTCGGCCTGAGGTCCAGGGCGGCGTGTCCAGTGCGCCGGGCACGCCTGTATGTCCGTGACCCCTCCCCCGGAGTGTGGGGACGGGATGGGGAGCAGTCAGCGCGGGTCCCCCATGCGCCCGCCCCCTTCGAGGTAACGCGTACACGACCCCTGTACCCTCAGCTGCTGTCCCCCTGGCTTCCTCCACGGGCGCAAACGACAGAGAAAAGACGCCCCGTCTGCTGGACACCGCCACACGAACTGCCGGGTCAGGAAGCGACTTGAGGGGCTCAGAGCGTCGGCTCCACCCCGAGGGGCTCCTAGTGCAGGAGCTGCCCAGCCCCGCTCTGGGAACTGGATCTGCCGCGGAGGTGGGAGGGCGGCTCTGCTCCTCGGTGGAAGCTGGCCCAGCCGAGTGGCTGGAGGCGATCCATTCCGTGTGGTCCCACCACAGAGCGCTTCCTGAATGACCTACTCAGAGAGCTAATGTTCCCTGCAGCACCGCGCGCCGTGGAGATAATGAGCCGGCCACGAAGCACTTTGACAAACGCCCGTGGCCACGGGCCACTTCTCCGGGATTAATCTCATCGCATCCTCCCTCCTCCGGCGAGGCTGGAACTGCCAGCGAGAGGAAGCCAGAGGCGGGACCACTCACCGCGGGAGGCCGGGGAAGAGAGGCAGACACGTGCTCGCACAGGTAGACGGCAGCTTCTCCCGCGGCCTTCTGGGAGGGCGTGGAGGGCCCCAGCCCCGTGGAGAGATCGAATGGGGGCCCCTCCCGGGGGGTGGTGCTGGCAGGAGACCCCCCCGTGGGAGGTGCCGTCTGTCCCCAGGAACTCCTGCCAAGCGACAGGACACAGTGGGGGGAGTGTTCCCGCTAAGGAGACACACGAATGTGAATGTTCACCAGGGGCAGCTGTGTATCTCCATCGCTGCTGTCACGCCTGCTCCATGCGTGGTGCATGCTGAGTACATATCCGCCATCGTGATTTCAAACGTCCACCCTAAGTCATCAATGAGCAGGGTATTGGTCAGCGCTCACCAGAGATGAAGCCAATGGACATAGGTAATGGTGATGAGACACATCCATACACACAGATACATACAAACAGATAGATACACACAGACAGGCACATAGATAAATACATAAACACAGGCAGACTCATAGACACATACCAACATGCATGCATACATGCATAAATAGACACATACAGATATATACATGCATACACATAGAAAGATACATACATAGACACATGGATACATACCAACATACATACATGCACACATGTATATAGATATATACATAGATATATAGATAGATGATAGATACATAGAGAGGAGAGGAGAGAAAGATGGTAGGTAGATGATAGATAGACAGATAGATAGAAGATAGATAGGTAGATAGATAATAGATAGTAGATAGATGACAGATAGTAGATAAATGATAGATGATACATAGTAGATAGATGATATAGGACAGATAGTAGATAGATGATAGTAGATAGATAGATAGATAGGTAGGTAGATAGATAGATAGTAGATAGATGATAGATGACAGTAGATAGATGACAGATAGTATATAGGTGATAGATAGTAGATAGGTGATAGATGGGTAGCAGACAAGCGGACAGAAGAGATCTGAGCAGGAACTGACTCGGGCGATTGTAAAGCCCTCGGCCAGCGAGAGCCCAGGAGCCCTGTGATATGGCTCCGCTGAGCCAGGAGCTGGAGGTGGGCTGATGGCTGTGTCCGGTCTAACTCTGAACCCGTCCGAGGGCAGGAGAAGGCGGCGGCCCAGCCCTCACTGAGAGGAACTCGCCTCCCCCCACTTTCTCCTTGGGGCCCGCCTGGATCAGGGGGACGCCCCTGCTCCGGGGAGTCCTCTCCTTCCACGGGTTCCCACGCCAATCCCTTCTGGAAGCCCCTCACAGACACGCCCAGAGTCACGTGTTACCATCGCTGGGCCTCCCTCGGTCCCGTCAGGTTAGCACACAAAATACCCTCACGAGCGAGAAACGTGTTTCCACCTTGTTCACGTCACTTCTGCTCACAGCGCTCATCTCTCACTGACAGCGTGAGCTCCGCAGTGCAGGCCTCGTCCACAGAGCTAACAGCGGAGCATCTGGTGAGCGCTGGGGGCGGGGCGGGGGGGGGCGCACCTGAGAGCACCTGACCCCTGGCCACTCAGGGACACCAGCCCCACCGTCCCAGCCAGGGGGTGGGCCCTGAAGTACCGACATCTTTATCTTCCCAAAGGCTCACCAGCCTCACTACCCTCTCTTCAAGGCACGCCCATGCACTCACATGGCAACACGCCAATCACTGCAGCATCCTGGCCAGCAAGCACCGAGATGTGAGGGCCCCTCGAACCCACACCAGGGGCTGCATGGCCCTGTGCCCCCGGACACGGGTGGGGGGAGGGTTCCCGCTAAGGAGACGCATGAATGTGACTTCAGTGGCACCGCCCAAGAGCACAATCCCTTTGGAAACAATTTTTTAAAAATCCTAATTCCCTCCCACACAAGCTTTCATCTTTCGGGTACATGCTGTGACTTCTCCGATTTCCAGGAAACGCAGCATTTCTCGCAGTAAGGTGACACCAGAGGAACACTTTCCTCCTCGAGAACTAATAAGGGCCTCACCCCCTGAGAAGCAGCGAGGCAAGTGGAACCCCCAAAGCGAGGGATTTGCAAAGCCCTTGATGTCCCATTTTGAGTGTAGAAGATTCCTGAATAAATCTAAAGGTCCTAAGAGTCCCATGAAGGTACTTCTGAGTCTTCATTTATAACCTGCCGTGCGCCAGAGCAATCATATCAGAAAAGGAAAAAAAAGGAAAGGGGAGGAGAAGGGAGGGGAGGGGAGGGGAGGGGAGGGGAGGGGAGGAGAGGGTTAGAGCCTCGTCCACACTCCAGAAAAGACATTGGGCTCAGTCTTATCAAAGACATATCGGCCAGGGCACACATCTGGTCTGCAAATTTCATTCCTGGTCAGGATGCATTGGAGGAGCAGCTGATGGATGCTTCTCTCTCACTCAATGTTCTCCCTCTCTTTTTTTCTCTCTCCCTTCCTCTTTCACTACGATCAATAAAGTCATATCCTTGGTTGAGGATTTAAAGATAAAAGCAGACAGAAATAAAATAATAAAATAAACCCTATTGGGTACCACGGTAGGCAGCTCTCCTTTGCGGCCCAGCTGTCAGGAGAGCGAGCACTTCGAGGGCAGACACGCTACCTCTCTTCTGGACACCCCTAGTGCCCGGCACCTGGCCAGGCTCGGCCGGACTCTAGATCCATGGTGACAGGACAGGCATGTGACAGAGGACATGTCGCAACATTAAGAGCACAGAGCTCAGGCTCGAGACCAACAAGTGATTGTTAACCTTTCCTCTCCTTTCTTCTGTTTTCCAATTCTCCACAGCGGCTGCTCGTGACTTTCATGAAATTGCTGTCATTCCCGAAACATTCCTCACATTCAATCACGGTTCGTAGCAGGGAGGTTGCCTTCCCCTCCGTGTCTAAGTCCGCGATGGAAATCCTAGAGCACCAGCTGTGAGCTGGTCCATTTGCACAGGGTAGTTTACAAACCCGGGGGGGGGGGGGGGATCTCGCCATCTCACAGAGCAGTTGCTGTCATTGCCAGCTCCATGGGGGAAACCGAGGCCTTGGAAGCCAGTGGCCTGACCGTCCCTGACCAGCTCAGACCCCGGGACCACCACCCCTGACAGTCATGTGCTCACCACGGGCCAGCCACGCCTCGCAACGTCCAACGTGGCCCCCTCATGGTCCCCAGGACTGGCTGCGTCCGGCTCTAACATGATCCTCCAGACCAAAAGCCACACGACTTGTAGTGGCTCCTCACCATACGACTAGTCGGCTCCGTGTACCCCCTCCTTCTACAGCCCTCAAGTAACACAGGATCCCTGGCTAACAAGAAACGCCTGTCACTGAGACCTTCTTCTTCGGTTAACCTTCACCAAGGATACTCTCTGATTGACTGTCAGGGAGAGCGGGAGAGCGGGAAGGACAGAGAGAAACATGGATGTGAGAGAAACACATCGATGGTTGCCTCCTGCATGCGCCTGACCAAGACCCGAGTTGGGAGGAGCCTGCAACCAAGGTACATGCCCTTGACCCGGATCTAACCCAGGACCCTTAGGTCCCCAGGCCGACGAGCCACACTATCCACTGAGCTCTATCCTTTGAGCCCCACCGGCTAGGGCTCTTTCTTTCTCTTTTCATGGAGCAGGTAGGTTGGAAATTTTAATTGAATAAAAAGCCCAATAATCCACACTCAGAGAACTGTCCATGCCAAGCACAAGACTGAGTTCCAGGGCCTGGGACCCCAGCCCGGCAATGCAGCCCCTCACCAGCTGCTCGGACTCGTGTGTCCTCACCTGTGCACACCGGTTGTGCCCCCCGGCCCGGGAGGTCTGAAGACTTCTTGACTGCCCAACTGACGCCAACGGTGAGTCTAGATCGATGGTGACAGAATAGACGTGTGACAAAGGACGCGTCAGAATATTCTGAGCAAAGGTCTCGGGCTTGAGACCCAGGAGGGCTGTTTAACCCCATTTCCCCCCGTGTTAGCTGGAAGGCTGAGCGCTGGCACACGCCTCCCAAAGCCTCCACACGCTTTGCACTTCATGCTTTCGATGGATGTCACGCGTGTTCCCTACGGTCAGCTCCGCCGGAAACACTTCGATTCCATTACGGCAGAATTCATGCTGAAGGCGTGCGTCTTCTGAGGCTCAAGAAGAAAAGGGGGGCCTCGGAGAGCATCCGGTTCAGGCGTCCCCCACCTCAGAATCACCACACGCTGCCACCCTGACCCTCAAGGTGCTGGTGTTGGGAGGTGGGCCCCTGGGTGTGATCAGGTGTTTGGGGGGCTCACGAGTGGGACTGGTTCCCTTGGAAGAGACCCAGGGAGCGCTCTGGCTTTGCCCCCCACCCCCGAGAACGCTGTGGGGAGAGTCCCTGGGAGAGGGCCCCCCGGACCCTGCCTGCTGGCCCTGACCTTGGCTCCCAGGGCAGAACGTGAGGAAGGTCGTCCGAGTTCTTCCCTGCTCTGGGCCTGGGCCTGGCGCCCTCGGTCTGACGGCATTGCCGAACGTCCTTCGTCCTCCGCGGTGGGAACATGGCCATCACCAGCCCCCCAGGGCCCCAGTCCCGGCTCTCACAGTGCAGGGACCTGCGGACGCCCTGAACACCTTCCTCCCCGAGCCCGTGACTGACCCGTGGGGGAGGCGCCTTCCCACCTCAGGGACAGCCGGCGGCGGCGGTCCAGGCACTGTCCACGGACAGATGCACAATAACTCTGTCCTGTCCGTTCTAGCTGGCACTGCTCTGAGGGGCTTACTTCCGGCTCTACGCCCGCCGTGTGCGTGGTTCTGTGCAATCAGGCTCCGTGTACTGAAACAGCCATCCCTAAGTAATAAAGAGGTAGGGTGCAAATGGTCGTTACGCCGCCGTGACGCCTAACAACCGATCGCCAGGCGGGCGGGGAGAGAGCTCCCGCGGCGGTGGGCGGGGTGGCCAGCTCAGGCCAGTGGCAGCGAGTGCTCGCACAAGGAAACCAGCTATCCGACATCCCCCGAGGGGTCCCAGATCGAGAGAGGGTGCAGGTCAGGCCAAGGGACCGCACTGGTGCCCGAATCTGTGCACCAGGCTTGTCGTATGATTATAAAATAATCGTGCTCTGCATCTCTGTCTCTCCATCAGAGGACAGCTGTCCCACCGGCCCCCGCTTGTCCCTTCTATCCCTGTGCCTGTCTCTTTCTTTCATTTACTCCATCCCCAGCCGCCCCTGCTCAGGAACCAGCCTGCTCTCTAGCCACGCTGGACGCGGAAAAGAGAGAAATATTTATAGTTTGAGCACTGCAGAAGCCCATGAATATTAACCAGCCAGAAGAGCGAATTCAAAAACTTGAAGGGGATTGTTATTTAAAAATCACTCACATACTAGCGAAAGGAATATCGCGTTTTCAGTAAGCCTTCCACCGCGTCCTGGGAACGTGTGACAAAGGCACCCACGGGCAGAACGGCTCCGCACCCCCTAAGGCAGCGGCCGCCAGCCGGACCCGGGAGCCCGCGGCCCTGCTGTTAGCGAGGAGTGAGAACTGAATTAGACTTCGATCCGCTGAAGCCACAGCTCGAGGGAGGCGGTACCTGAGGTGCATACTTGCTCCTGATTTCCGGATTTGCCTGTCTCCAACTCCCCAACTAACTGCACACGGCGTGAAAATACGTCCTTTCTTTCCTCTTAAAAGTGTAGCCTCTGGCCCTCGCTGGTGTGGCTCAGTGGATAGAGCGTCAGCGTGCGGACTAGAGGGTCTTGGGTTCAGTTCCCCGCCAGGGCACATGCCTGGGTTGCAGGCTCGGTCCCCAGGAGGGGGCGTGCAGGAGACGGCAGACCCATGATTCTCTCTCATCATGGATGTTTCTATCGCTCCCTCTCCCTTCCTCTCTGAAATCCATGAAAAGAAAAAGTGTGACATCTGGTTGTGGTAGAAATAAATGAGCGGCGCATAAGCTCATGACACAGGAAATAAAGCCGCCCCTCAGTCAAGCCCCACGTTAACCACCGGTGGATGGCGACACCCTCAGACGCCGTCGCGCCCACTCAGTCAGCAGACACTGCTCGCGTGCCACAGACACGCGCTGTCCAGGGGTGCCCTGGCTGAACCGACACCACGGAGATCTAACGCCAGAGGAACGCTCAATCACTCCGCCAACACGACCTGGAGACGGTAAGAATCCTCCGTGGGCCGAAACCGGTGTGGCTCAGCGGATAGAGCGTCGGCCTGCGGACTGAAGGGTCCCAGGTTCGATTCCGGTCAAGGGCATGTACCTTGGTTTCAGGCACATCCCCAGTAGGGGGTGTGCAAGAGGCAGCTGATCGATGATTCTCTCTCATCGATGTTTCTGACTTTCTATCCCTCTCTCTTCCTCTCTGTAAAAACTCAATAAAATATATTTTTAAAAAGAAGAAGAAGAAGAAGAAGAAGAAGAAGAAGAAGAAGAAGAAGGAGAATCCTCCGTGGGAAAGAAGGGAGGGGAGTACCATTAAGCAGCGAGCACTGTCCCTCAGGCCAGCTTCCTGTGGCCATGGCGTCTGGCCACTCGGAAATAGGAAGAGACTACTTCTCAGTCCCTCCCCAGGGGGAAACCTGCCGTGCCAGGTCAGTGCGTGTGACCAAGTCTCCGAGTGGCCGCAGGGGTGAGCGCGGTGACTAGGCTGAGAGCTGGAGACAGGTCAGAAAAGCAGAGCTGGCCCGGCCGGCATGGCTCCGTGGTTGAGCATCAACCTATGAACCAGGAGGTCATGGTTGGATTCCTGGTCAGGGCACATGCCCTGGTTGCTGGTTCGATCCCCAGAGTGGGGCGATAGGATTCATATTTTGACCAAGACATCTTTTTATTTGTACTCACCAACTGGCAGGGCCTAGGGCCTAGGCCAGGGGTGGGCAAACTTTTTGACTCAAGGGCCACAATGGGTTCTTAAACTGGACCGGAGGGCCGGAACAAAAGCAACCTGACCATGCTGGCACTCTCATCTTGGGCTGCTGAGGGGAGAACAAGAGAGCCCTCCGCTCTTTCGGCTCCTCGGGCCGGATAGAACAGCCGAACGGGCCGGATCCAGCCCGCAGGTCATAGTTTGCCCACGGCTGTGCCCACAACCAAGGTACATGCCCTTGACAGGAATCGAACCTGGGACCTTTTAGTTCACAGGCTGATGCTCTATCTACTGAGCCTAGGGCCATGGTCAGCAAACTCATTAATCAACAGAACCAAATATCAACAGGACAACAACTGAAATTTCTTTGAAGAGCCAAATTTTTAAACTTAAACTTCTAACACCACTTCTTCAAAACAGAATCGCCAAGGCCATGGAATTTTGTGGAAGAGCCACACTCAGGGGGCCAAAGAGCCACCACATGTGGCCCTCAAGCCACCGTTTGCCGACCACTGTCCTAGGGGAATCAAAGTTAACAATTATACATAAAATATCTAGGTTAGCCCTAGCTGATGTGGCTCGGTGGACAGAGCGTCAGCCTGTGGACAGAAGGGTCCCGGGTTCAATTCCAGGCAAGGGCACATGCCAGGGCTACAGGCTCAGTCCCCAGCAGGAGGCAGCCAATCAATGAGTCTGACCATCATTGATGTTTCTATCTCCCTCTCCCTTCTTCTCTGAAATCAATAAAAAATATAAATAAAATATACCTAGTTAGTCTATGTTATAAATATAAATAAAATATACCTAGGTAGTCTATGTTATAATTACATAGAAGAAGAAATTTACAAATTCTTTTCATCCTCTCCCAAGTGCCGTCCTTGGCCATGTCCCTGATGCAGCTAACACAGGGGCTGCTTGACACCTCTGAGGTGGCAAGAAATGTTCAGCACGAGCCCGTGCTGGTGAGCGTCGTCTGGAACGTTCCGTGTGTGTGTGTGTGTGTGTGTGTGTGTGTGTGTGTGTAGTGTGTGTGTGTGTGTGTGTGTGTGTATGCGTTCTCCACTCTGCCACCCTACTGGCCCCATGCCAGCCCTCTGCAGGTGACTCACACGTGTCCACTCGCAGCTGGAGAAGGCACCCCCCCCCCCCAGTGCTGGTAGGGGGAGGCCTGTGAGTGGGACGGAGGGAGGTAGGCAGCTGGTGCCCTAAGACTCATGACCAGGTGCCCCAGCGCTCAGAGGAACCCCAGGCCTTCGGATAATGGGGTTCAGAAAACGTGGTCACGGCGTCCAAGATGCGCTCACGCCTCACTGAAAAGTAACACCCTGTGCTCCCGGCAGGGGGAGGCCGCTGCCTTAGCTCTAAGCCAGCCCCCCCCCCACAGCCCCCCACGGCGCCAGAAGATGTTCCTCGCTCCTCCCGCCCACTGCCCCACGCGCTTCGGGTAAGCCCACTGCCCGGGCCGGTAAATCAGATCGGCGCGGTCTGTGTGGATCCGAGCCCTGAGAAATCCCAGGAAGCAGCTGGTGGGCTGAGCACGTGCGAGGATGGGGAAGCCAGCGGGGCCCCAGTTAGCCTCGCCATCCAGGCTGCCCTCTGCCGTGTGGGGGCTCCCTGCACCCCGTTTAAAGCCAGTGCAGTTCCGAGGATGGCGATGAGATGCCGCCAGCAGCATGGACTGATGGGACATTCGTTCCCCGCTGACGGCAGGGAGGATCGGCCCCACACCAATCCATCCGCAGCAGCTCTGCTTCCAGGAGGAAATGCTGTGAGATTGTCACGTTTCATTCCAGCAAGTGAGCATCTCATCCTGTTTGTCAGCGCGGAGCGCAGGGTCAGGGAGCAGCAGTTGGGCTGGGACGAGCCGATACCATCTGGCCACAGAGACATCCGACGAGGAGAAGAGGGGGTTGTTTATCTTCTTCTGAGTAACAGCAGCGAAACCCCGCCAAGCAGAAAATACGCTACAGCGAGCAACTCCACGATGAGAGAAGGTTAGCAGACAACCTCGCGTAGAGACACGTCCTGCGCTGTGCGTGGACACACGTCCCTATCTGAATTCTTGACACATGTCCCTCCCCTCCCCTCCTGTCAAATACTCAGGAGTGAAGCAACAGAGTGATAGTCTATATGCATAGGTCTCGCTGGTTCCTCAGAGAAACAGAACCAATGGGACGGAGATAGACCGTAGAAAGATAGATAGATGATAGAGATAGATAGATAGATAGATAGATAGATAGATAGATAGATAGATAGATGATAGATAGATAGATGATAGATGATAGATAGATATAGATAGATAGATAGATAGATAGATGATAGAGGATAGATACATACCCTGTTTCCCCAAAAAATTAATTAATATAAGACAGTGTCTTATATTAATTTTTGCTCCCAAAGATGCACTAGGTCTTATTTTCAGGGGATGTATTATATTTCCATTAAGTAGGTCTTATTTTCGGAGGATGTCTTATTTTCGGGGAAACGCGGTATATAGATAGGCAGGTAGATAGGTAGATAGATAGATGATAGATACATATATAGATAGGCAGGTAGATAGATAAATAGATATATTATAGATAATAGATAAATAGTAGATAGGTGATAGATAGAAAGATGGACAGTAGATAGATACATATATAAATCGGCAGATAGAGAGGTAGATAGATAGATGATAGATACAGAGAGAGAGATTGTAGATAAATAGGTAGATGATAGATAGATAGATAGATAGATAGATAATAAATAATAGATGATGATGATGATAGATAGACAGTAGATAGAGAGATAAATAGATAGATAGATAGATAGATAGATAGATAGATAGATAGATAGATAATATATGATAGATAGATAGATAGATAGATAGATAGATAGATAGATAGATAGAAGATAGAGATGATGGATAGATAATAGATAATGAGGAATTGGCCAATGTGACTACAGCAACCGAGAAGTTCTGGGATCCGCCATCTGCCCATGGAGACCAGGTCAGTCGGTGACCCAGTTCTAATCTAAGTCCAAAGGCCCGAGAACCAGGAGGTCTAAGCCAGCCCCCCCCCCCCCCCCAGATGGGTTTAGGTCCCATCTGAGCGGAGGAGGCCGGAGCTCCAGCCCAGGGGTCATGCAGAGAGGGAACCCTCTTCCTCCACCTTCGGTCCCACGCAGACCCGGGTCCTGGTGACTGGATGGCCCACCTGGCAGGGCTGCCTGCTTGACTCCACCCCCCGCTGGGCCAGATCAGCTCCACCACTCGGGTGCTGAGCATGTCAGTTACTCTCTCGAAGCCTCGCTTTCCCCAGCCATCCTACAGCGATAACCCATGCGCCTTGCACACTTGCTGCGCACATGAGAGGACTGATGTGCGAACCATGGAGCAGAGCCCCTGGCACGCGGGGACTCACTCACCAGAGGGGAAGCCTTGGGTGTGAGGCCCGCCCGGTGCCTTTCGGCCCACAAGTCCCATTTCTCTCTAATCCAGACTCATCTGTGCGGAGTGGACTGTTACCCCACCCAGGACGCCGGGGAGAGTAAAATGGAAACGGGAGGCTGTTCGCCAGAGCAGAGCGGACGGTGGGTTCAGGCAAGGGTCCCAGACACACAGCCCAGAGGTCACAGCTTTGCATGCAGGTGGCTGGGCAGGACCCTGAGCCACCAGGAGGAGGCGCAAAGATGGGGGTGAGCCCAGAGGCAGGTGCTGGGCCGGGGACTCACCCAGGGAGAGGAGAGGTGGAACAGTTCTGGAAAGACCAGCTGACTGGGTCACACAGTTCTGGAAAGACCAGCTGACTGGGTCACACAGTTCTGGAAAGACCAGCTGACTGGATCACACAGCTCCAGAAAGACCAGCTGACTGGGTCACACAGTTCTGGAAAGACCAGCTGACTGGATCACACAGCTCCAGAAAGACCAGCTGACTGGATCACACAGCTCCAGAAAGACAAGCTGACTGGGTCACACAGTTCTGGAAAGACCAGCTGACTGGGTCACACAGTTCTGGAAAGATCAGCTGACTGGGTCACACAGCTCTGGAAAGATCAGCTGACTGGGTCACACAGTTCTGGAAAGACCAGCTGACTGGATCACACAGCTCCAGAAAGACCAGCTGACTGGGTCACACAGTTCTGGAAAGACCAACTGACTGGGTCACTTAGTTTCTGGGTGCCCACCCCGGAGAGGGATTACTGGGTCATACGGTCGCTCTGCTCTTAATTTTTGAGGAATCCCAGATTGCTTTCCACAGTGGCTGTACCAGTCTAAACCGTCTCACGTCGAAGACCACAGCAGCACAAAACCCAGTCACTTAGCAAAGAAGCTAAAAGTCATGGTTCTCTCAAGGTCAGAAACAAATGCAAAGCCAACTCTTTACAGCTACTCCCATTTGTGGAGAAGATAGGCGAAATTCTTTCAGACAACGTGGCTATACAGTCCACCAAAGAAAAAAAAAACACGTTCTTTCATGTCACAGATTTTTCCCCAAAGAAAATACAGGCCTGAAAAATAATCTCTAACGATTCGTAAAAGTGTAGCCTGTACATCAGTCCCCACCAGGATCCGACCTTTGGTGTTTAATACGTGTTATCCATTTAAATTAAATAGTCTGGATTGAATTTAACATTACAAATTAATTTTTAATCCACAGATATTAAATCCCAACTGTGCGGAGTCAGTTTCCCTTCTAAACAGTAATGAAATCAAAATTTCCTCCTAGGCACTTACTAACTGTGGCTGTCACATTTGTCTTTTCCTTTACTTATCCCAGACGACAGGCGGAGAGAGAAACAAGCATGATTCTCCTTCTGCATCTTCTGTGAAATGAAACTGAAATTGAATACTATTGACTCTCTCCCCGGGTTAGCAGACACTTTCTCCTTCCCTCAGCTGATTCCCTGCACACTTTGCAAATTAGCTCGCTTTGAGCAATCTGTAAAGACAGGGGCAGCTCGGCCATGGAAAAAGTCTTCTTCTTTCCAAAGTGCATTATCTGGACCTACGTGACAGTTAATTCTTTATATCCTATATAATTCTTGTGTATGCTATATAATAAAAGGCTAATATGCAAATTGTCCCCTCGACCAGGAGTTCAACCAGCAGGCAGGCCGGCCAACCACCCTTGTCCCCTCCCCCTGGCCAGGCTGGCCAGATCCCACCCATGCACGAATTGATGCAATGGGCCTCTAATTATATATATATATATATATATATATATATATATATATATATATTTTTTTTTTTTTTATTTTTTTTTTGAGTGGCCAGATAGTTATGTGTTCAGAGATACTGACCACTCCATGTATGTTTGTATTGGTTTTAGAGAGAGAAAGAAAGGGAGAGGGAAAGAGAGAGAGAAGCATCAGTATATGGGTCAGTCATCAGTCAGATCCTTGGCTACCTCCACGCCCCCTACTGGGGATCTAGCCTGAAACCTGGGCATGTGCCTGACCCAAAATGGAGCAGGTGACCACCCGGTGCCTGGGACAATGCTCAGCCAACTGGACCACAGCGGCCAGAGCTGTGACAGTTAGTTATGTGTGTCCGTTCGGACGGACCACAGCCGCCAGAGCTGTGACAGTTAGTTATGTGTGTCCGTTCGGACAGACCACAGCGGCCAGAGCTGTGACAGTTAGTTATGTGTGTCCGTTCGGACGGACCACAGCGGCCAGAGCTGTGACAGTTAGTTATGTGTGTCCGTTCGGACGGACCACAGCAGCCAGAGAGCTTGCCACGTACCATTCTGGGTGTTTCTGTGAAGGGGGGGGGGGGGTGTTGATGAGATCAACATTTGAATCCGTCAGCTTTGAGTACAGCAGGTAGCTCTGCACAGTGCGGGCGGGCCTCACCCGGTCAGCTGAAGGCCTGGGCAGAGCAAAGCCGGACCCTCTGAGTCAGAGAAGGCTCCGGCAGACAGACCCAGACGTGAAGTGGAACATCAACGCTTTCTGGGTCTCCAGCTGCCGGGTTTGTCAGCCGATTCCTCAGAATTAACTTCTCTCTCTCTCTCTCTCTCTCTCTCTCTATATATATATATATGTGTGTGTGTGTGTGTGTGTGTGTGTGTGTGTGTGTCCGTTACAGAAGGCGTCGACCCAGAAAGAGGGACTGTTGCCTGTTCCATTCACAGCAAGTTCAAGGCCCCGGAACCCTGTCCCTGGGACTGGCAGTGGAGAGCCAGGCTGCCCCCGGGAAGGCGGCGTTGAAAATGGGGGGCCTCCCCCAGCGGCTCCTGGGGTTCCAGAGGTGCTTCCGCCCGAGGCGGGTTCCCAGGGCACGTTCCTACCCGTCACCCACACCGGCCCGGGCATCCGCGGGGTCTGCACTTTCCAAATCCCCCTCATCCTCAGATTTTTTTTTTTTTTATAGAAGAAAGCACAGCGACCAAGGCCACGTCGCAGAGGGAAGCGGAATATGTAAATCCCAGATAAACCCCTCCTGCCGCTTGCGGGGAGCCCACCCGCTCTGTCATTCTGTCGCCCGCAGTTAGCGCCTCTGGGGAAAGCGAGTTAATTTGCATACAAGGAGACAAGGTGGGCAGCGGCAGCGTGGGTTCTGCTGATCGATGCTGACGGGTGAGTTAAAGCCTCCTGGAGTTGACTTATTTCAGGAAGGCAGCAAACAGCGTGAGTAATTGGGGAATACATTTTCCCGGGGACAAGCGAGTCCTCGGCGGACTTGTCTCTAAACAACACGCCACAAGCCAGCTGACGGGCGTGTGCCGACTGGAGCCACGAGTGGAGATATCTGTGCCGCTGCTTCCTCCGTGGGTCTGGTTCAGTGGTTGAAAAAACCGCGGCTCTTGAGCCACATTCGGCTCTTTGGCCCCTGGAGTGCACCTCAATCAGATTGGGGCTGTTTTTAAGCAAAGGCCAGCTTAGGAGCACCCTGATTAAGTTAATAACAATGTACCCACTCAGGAAGGACCATCTCTTCACCCAGGAAGGCGCCCAGGCGCTCCGAGCCGCCGGGCCAGCCTGTGAGCTCCCGGCCGGCAGGTGGGAGGAGCATCCAGAGGACCAGGAACGTTCTGGGATTGGACCCCGAGTTCCCGAACTCACGGACTCCCTGAAGGCAGCTGCGTAGACACACGGCACGGAGCCAGCACTGCGCCGAGCACCAGGTGGTGTTGGAGGAGGGGAAGGCCCCACCGGCCCTCCCGTCTCCTCCCCCCCCCTCCCCGCGCCCTCACCAGCACCCCTGGCCCTCCCCGGCCCTCCCCCACAGCAGCTCCCTGCTCTGAGCAGCGCGGACTTACCTGCTCACGGCCTCCCTCCACGCTCGGCTTCTTCCTGCAGAACCGCCGGGCGTGGGGGGGGGGGGGGTGCGGGCGCCAGGTCTCCGCAGCCGGGGCAGCGAGGGCTCTCCGGGCACCTGGGCTCGGCCCTGCCCCACACCTGCCCCAGCGAGAGCCTCCAGCCTGTAGAGACAGACAGAACACACAGCGGTGTTCACACTCATCTCAGCACTTTCTGGCCGCTCTCCTGGGGTTCGCTTTTTGGGTGTGTGTGTGTTTTTTTTTTTTGGGGGGGGGTAAATATATTTTTATTGGTTCCAGAGAGGAAGGGAAGGGCCTGGGGTTCGCTGTGTGTGTGTGTGTGTGTGTGTATGGGTATGTGTGTGTATGTGTGTGTGTGTGTGTGTGTGTGGTGTGTGTTTGGGAGGAGGGTAAATGTATTTTTATCGGTTCCAGAGAGGAAGGGAAGGACCTGGGGTTGCTGTGTGTGTGTGTGTGTGTGTGTGTGTGTGTGTTTGGGAGGAGGGTAAATGTATTTTTATCGGTTCCAGAGAGGAAGGGAAGGGCCTGGGCTCACACTGACTGCGGGCTGGCCGAGTTGCCCGGAGCCCGAGTGAGAATTCAGAGAGACAGACCGCTGTGAGTCCATCGCAGGGAGCAGCGTGGGTTCGGAGGGAGAGCCGAGCGGAATACAAAGGGCCTCGGGGACGCCCTGGCTGGGCAGGAAGACAGCGCTCGGCTCTCGGTGACAGCTGACGGCTCCCTCCCCGCAGCCCCCCCCCCAGCCCTGCTCGGTGGGTTTGATTCGGAGGAAGGAGCCGTGGAGGCCCCCAGGCCGGCAGCCTCCCCTCCGGGGGGACCGGCTCCTCCGGAGTCAGCCCTGCGGCCGGCTCCTTCCGCTGCGGACACTTCATGGACCGACCGAGGCCCGGGGGTTCCCAGCCCGGTGTGAGCGAGGAGGCCGTCCGCACCGGGGGTGTGTGTGTGTGTGTGTATGTGAGTGTGTGTGTGTGTGTGTGTGTGTGTGTGTGTGTGTGAGCGAGGAGGCCCGTCCCCACCAGAGGTGAGCGTCTAGGAGCCGGACACAGCAGGCCCCGGGCCAGGAGGAGAAGCTGAGGGCTCACCTCTGGCCTCTCCCCACCCGGCCTGCTCAGCCCCCACTGAGGACGCCCTCTCCCCTCTCCCCACCCGGCCTGCTCAGCCCCCACGGAGGACGCCCTCTCCCCTCTCCCCACCCGGCCTGCTCAGCACCCACGGAGGACGCCCTCTCGCTTGCAGGGAGAGGGAGGGATGGAGGGGGAGGAGCCGGGCTGTGAGCCAGGCCCCTCGGAGTCCCCCCCCCCCTCCGTGAGGGGCACCAAGGAGAAAGCAGCGATTGCAGGGCGCCCCGAGCCCTGGGGGTCTGAGATCTCCAGGGGCCCGTGGGCTGCACAGCAGGCGGGAGGGGGTGGGGTTCCTAAAATCCCATCACAAAGGAGGAAATAAGTAAATCAGGAATAAGAACATTGTAGAACGCGTAAACGACTGGCTGGCTGCTGGGGTTCCGGGGTGAGGGTGGACCTCGGAACCAGGAGGGCACGGTCCGAGTCCCCATCAGGGCACAGGCCGGGGTGGGGGGCTCCCTCCCGGGGGGGCTGCGGGAGGCAGCAGTGGGTCCTCTGCCACCAGGGTGTCCTCCTCTCTCCCTCGGCCCTCCTCTCTCTGGAATGAAGAAAGGCCTCAGAGATGGCGGGGTGGGGAGGAGAGGGGGCCCCGGGGGCCGGAAGGACAAACACCTGCCTGATGCCGGCAGTTCCCTCCCGTGTGCGGCCGGTGTGACGGCCGGTGGACCGCGTTCTGCGGAGGAGCCGGGCTGCCAGGAGCGCTCTCCTCTCCCGCCCATCGGGCCAGCAGCTGCGTGTGCTCGCCCGCAGGCCGCACACGGCCCACGCCAGCCCCTGGGAAGGCGCCATGTGGGGTGCAGCCGGTGCCGGGACAGAGGGTGCTGTGCGGGGTGTGGGGTGGTTAGCGCGTGTCATAGCGAACAATCAAACTCCCATTCTCCCGGTTGAACTCCCAAGGGGACAATTCGAATATGAGGCTTTTATATATATGGGATATATATATATATATATATATATATATATATATATATATATATATATATCTTTCCCACACAAACCTAGTTTGTGTAAACCTAGTTTAACCCCACCCTGTATTTACCATAGTAAGAGGATCTTACCTACGAGTTTAATGAGATATAACTGGAATTTTAAAAAAAAACAAAAATCTGTTGTGTGCCGATTGGAAGAGATTTCAGATTTAAGACAGAGTGCGGAAGGAAGGTGGAGTGAAATGGTCACAGTGCCACACCGAGGACCTGGTTTTAAGGCAAACGCAGCCGCAGAGCTAGTGAGAGCCGCACAGGAAGAAGGTCCCTCCACCGGGAGATGATCACGGTGTGTACGTCTGCGCCACCCACGCACTGCAGGCCCAAACCCTCACAGATCCACCCCAGGAAACCCGAGACGATGGCGGGGTCCGAGCAGCCCCGGTGGAGGTGTTTTCATATACAGCTCTTAGGAAACAGTCGAGCCAGCGGGGGAAAACGATTAAGCAATGAACATAAACCAAACCATCAACCGGCTTAAACCATGGCCGCACCCCGAACCCCACACCCACCATCAGAAGACAGGCTTTCTCCGCAAGCACTCCTGGGGCCTGGATCAACATGGCTGCCCGCCAGGAGGCACAGGATTCCTCCCCTGACATAACGGATCCGGCCTCGTACGGCCGTGTCCTCGGGCCATAAAGCAGTGCGGTGAGAGGCGGCCGCCCAGGACACAGCAGAAAGCAGCCGGTGGTTCCACCAGAACCTCCGAGGGTCGGTGCGGGCGGCTGGCGTGCGTGTCAGCGTTTTTCTCCTCCTGGAAATCAGAAAGGAAAAAAAAAACGCAGTAAGGAGAACAAAGCCGTTTTTGCAAACTCCTTATTTTTTTGCAGCGAAAGTCAGAGACAGAGCTAACCCTCAGACTACAAATGATGTTTTCCATCATTTGCACGCTGCACGCCGGCCACCGACTTGAGCCAAAGCTACTCCAGCCGGGCAGGTGGCTGGGGCCTCCGGGTTCCTGGGTGCAGGGGGGCCCGGCGACGGGGCAGGGCCCAGGGGGACCCCAACAGGGCGGGGCGCAGGGGGACCCCACTCTCAGGTGTGAAAACAACAACAAACCGCCTGGCTCTCCGGAGTCTTGCTGAGGAGGTTGATCAAGGCTGAGTCTCAGGCTAGCAGGTAAGGAAACTCAGAGTTGTTGTGTGTGTGTGTGTGTTTTTTTAAAGTCTGGGCGTTTGACGGTAGAACTGAGACACAAACAAACACGAGGGCCAGGGAGACGGCGCTGTGCCATCACGTGCCCTGGAACCACGCAGAAGGATCCGTCGTGGAAACATGGCCGGAAAGGGAGGAGGAGGCGGGAGATCAGCGAGCGCCTGGCTCGCGTCATCGAGGGGTTGGGGGTGGGACTTGGGGGAGGAAACAGCTCGGTGTACCCTCGTTCTCAGGGGGGGACTCCTACGTGCTCCTAAGGAAGCCGAGCGCTGAGTCATTACAGGTGGCACAAAAGCGAGCTTGGCTCACCATGGGCGACACTCCCAATTATCAGCATAAGCACGGAAAGCAAGCAGGCTGCACAGTTAGCAATAGTTCTTTTAAATGTCTTGGTTTTTACTGATTTCAGAGAGGAGGGGGGGGGGGGGAGAGAGAGAGAGAGAGAGAGAGAGAGAGAGAGAGAGAGAGAGAGAATCACGGGTCGGCTGCCTCCTGCACTCCCCCTCCTGGGGATGGAGCCCACAGCCCGGGCTGTGCCCTGACCGGGACCCGGACTGGGACTGGGGACCCTTCCGTCCACAGGCCGGCGCTCTGTCCGCTGGGCCACACCAGCCAGGGCCCCCTCGCCTTTTCCTGGCTCGGTGGCTCGCTTCCGGTGAGCTCTGAACCGAAGCCCGCGGTCGGGGCGGACCTCAGCCCCGGTGCCCACCCACCCGCCAGGCGGTGGTCGCCCCGGGTTCGGCAGCTGTGCGCGAAGCGCTGTAAGCATGTGTGGACGTCGGTTTCCGCTCCTCGGGGTGAACGCCGAGGGCGGGGTGCCGGGTGGGGCACTGAGGGGTTCTGTTTGGTTGGCTGTTTCTGAGCCCAGAGGCGCCACGTGCAATGGCTGAGTCACTGAGATCCGGGACCCTGACAGCATTGAGGCCACTGACCCAGACCCTGACCCGGTGAGGCCAGCGGGGCCCCAAGGGCAGCCCCAGAAAGCGCCTCCCTGCACAGGAGGCCGGGGGTCAGGAGCGGGCACAGGGGGTCAGGAGCGGGCAGAGGGGGTCAGGAGTGGACACAGGGGGTCAGGAGCGGGCACAGAGAAGTCAGGAGTGGGCACAGGGGGCAGGAGCGGGCACAGGGGGCAGGAGCGGGCACAGGGGTCAGGAGTGGGCACAGGGGGTCAGGAGTGGGCACAGGGGGCAGGAGCGGGCACAGGGGTCAGGAGTGGGCACAGGGGTCAGGAGCGGGCACAGGGGATCAGGAGCAGGCACAGGGGATCAGGAGTGGGCACAGGGGTCAGGAGCGGGCACAGGGGGGTCAGGAGCCGGCACAGGGGGCCAGGAGCCGGCACAGGGGGTCAGGAGTGGGCACAGGGGGCAGGAGTGGGCACAGGGGGTCAGGAGCGGGCACAGAGAAGTCAGGAGTGGGCACAGGGGGCAGGAGCGGGCACAGGGGGCAGGAGCGGGCACAGGGGTCAGGAGTGGGCACAGGGGGTCAGGAGTGGGCACAGGGGGCAGGAGCGGGCACAGGGGTCAGGAGCGGGCACAGGGGATCAGGAGCAGGCACAGGGGATCAGGAGCGGGCACAGGGGGTCAGGAGCAGGCACAGGGGCCAGGAGCGGGCACAGGGGCCAGGAGCGGGCACAGGGGTCATGAGTGGGCACAGGGGGGTCAGGAGTGGGCACAGGGGGCAGGAGCGGGCACAGGGGGGCCAGGAGTGGGCACAGGGGTCAGGAGCAGGCACAGGGGGCAGGAGTGGGCACAGGGGGCCCAGGAGCGGGTACAGGGGGCCAGGAGCTGGCACAGGGGGGCAGGTGTGGGCACAGGGGGTCAGGAGCTGGCACGGGGAGGAACCGCCGGGGAAGCCAGGCCAGGCTGCAGGGACCAGGACAGATGCCGAAACGCGGGCGTGCGGGTGGTGAGCGGTGACGCGATGGCCCTCAGGTGAAACTCGCCTGAAAGGAGGATGAATTCTGCGTTTTGCAACAGCATGTGCCTCCAGAGGGAGAGCAGGCGGCGTGGGCGGAAGACCAAATAGAATTAGATCCCCATCAATAACCCAGCAGGGGCCCCGGTGTCTGACAGGATCGATCCGTCTGCGGCCTGGGGCTGGGCCCCTCTGGCTCGGGAGTCCCCGCAGCCGTCCGAGGAGGAGGAGGAGGAGGAGGAGGAGGAGGAGGGGAAGAGGGGGAGGAGAGAGAAGAGGAGGAGGAGGAGGGGGAGGGGGAGGAGGAGGAAGAGGGGGAGGAGAGAGAAGAGGAGGAGGAGGAGGAAGGAGGAGGGGGGGAGAAGGAGGAGGAGGAGGGGGAGGGGGAGGAGGAGGGGGAGGGGGAAGAGGAGGGGGAGGAGGGGGAGGAGGAAAAAAAGGAGGAGGAGGAGGAGGAGGCGGCGGCCCGAGCGGGGCAGGGAGCAGAGCGGAGGGGCTGGGGCTGATCTCTGAGAGACTCGCCGCACTCTCTCAGACCTGTGTTCCTCGGGAATGTGTGGGAGGCTGTTCCTCCCACGCGGGTTAACTCGCTGTGTCCTGGTTCAGAACGTGTCCTTCCCTGCTCAGCGTCCGGTCTCTGGATTTCTGGTGTTTGTTCCTCATCGGCCGTTACCAGCGGGTTTGACCTAACCCGGGCCGTCTCACAGGCACTCGCACACGCCTCCGCCACACCAGACCTCTCTCCGGTGGGAAGGCCACGTGGCAGAGCGTGGACACTAAAGACTACCCGGGCCGCCGTGGCTCAGGGCGTCGACCTGTGAACCAGGAGGTCAGGGTTCGGTTCCCGGTCGGGGCACAGGCCCCGGTTGCCGGTTCCATCCCCAGTGTGGGGCGTGCAGGAGGCAGCCGGTCCGTGATTCTCTCTCATCATTGATATCCCTAACTCTCTCTCCCTCTCCCTTCCTCTCTGACATTGATAACAACATATTTTTTTTAAAAACATCAACAAATCTTAACCATTTTTTTAAAAAATTTTTATCAGGAAACTAGAGGCCCGGTGCAGGAAATCCGTGCACTCGGGGGTGTCCCTTGCCCGGCCTGCACCCTCTCTCTGTCCAGGAGCCCCCGGGGTGTCTCACTGTACTGCCTCGCAGGGAGGGGAAGGGAGCGGGGAGACAGAAGCACCCGGGGGAGTCGAGTGGGAGCGTTCGGAGAAACGCCGGCTGCCGGCAGCCACGTCTCAGTGCTCTGAGGCACCGAGGACCCGGGTGCCGTGGCGCGGTGGGTGGCGTGCTGGTCTCATGAAGGATCGAGGACGTGTCACCCTTCCCGCTTCTTCACCCCACACCTGACAGCAAGTGGTTCATGCACCTCCCGAGGAGGCAGGCCTTCTCTACCAGTGGCCCTGCCCACGAGTCCGTGCCCGAGGAGCTCACTGCCCCCCTGTAGCTCCCCCTGCACCCCCTCCCCACACCCCATCCCCCACGCCCCCTCACAGCTCACTGCCCCCTCCTGTGGCTCCCCCTGCACCCCTCCCCATCCCATCCCCCCACTCCCCTCATAGCTCACTGTCCCTCCTGTGGCTCCCCCACCCCCTCCCCCACCCCATCCCCCCACCCCATCCCCCACGCCCCCTCATAGCTCACTGTCCCCCCTGCAGCTCCCCCTGCACCCCTTCCCCACACCCCCTCCCCTCTCCCCCTCACAGCCTGCTGCCCCCCCCCCCCCGTAGCCCTCCACTACTTGCTAGCAGCTCCCTGCCCCTCCCTCCCTCCCTCCTGCTGATCCGTGATCCGGTCGATATGGTCACGAAGTCGGCTGTTAGACTTCACAGCGTCACGCCCATTTGCCTGTGACTTCATTGTTGTGTGGGACCCTTTCGTTAACTGGACCTGGTGGGGTGACTTTGGTCCCAGGACCCACAGAACATCGGGGGCCCCCTGCGCCCCTTGTGTCCGAGCAAAGTCCTTTCTGTCCCCATTTCCCCCCTCCGCCCGCCTCCTCCCAGCCCCACCCTTCCCTCCAGCCACGGCCCCTGGGTCTGTGTCCATAGGTCACGGTACTCGTTTGGGGGCTGATCCCTTCGCTTTCTCTCCCCCCTCCCCACCCCCTCCCCTGACAGCTGTCCGGGGTCCCATGCACTGAGCTTCCGCCGGCACTGGAGGGCTGAGTGGCTGCCCCACCCACACGTGTCAGCTCCGGGCCTGGCGGCACCGGCATTGGCGAAGGGCGACCACGACCGGCGGTGCCTCCGACACGAAGCAGTGCGTCCGGCGGTGTCCCCGGCAGCCCGCCTGACCCGGTGCCGCCATCGCGCCCGCCCCGCTGTTCTGTGCCCACTGCTCCGACAGTGGTCACAGGGCTGCCGTGCTGGCCCTGGGAGGACTCCCCGAGATGTCCCGTGGGTCTAGCTCAGGGGTGGGCAAACTTTTTGACTCGAGGGCCACCATGGGTTCTTAAACTGGACCGGAGGGTGGGAACAAAAGCATCCTGACCACGCTGGCACTCTCCTCTTGGGCTGCTGGTGAAGGAGCGGAGGGGAGAGCAAGAGAACCCTCCTCTGCTCTTTCGGCTCCGAGGGCCGGATAGAACAGCCGGACGGGCCGGATCTGGCCCGAGGGCCGTAGTTTGCCCACGGCTGGACAAGGGGAATAGACGCAGAATCCTGGTGTCCCTGACGAGGCAGTGCAACCGCCCTCCGCTGTTAGGTGCGCGTGACTCTGGGGGCCACCGCCCGGGATATCTACCGTCCAGGTTTTCCCGTCTCTCTCACGGGGAGGCCGACGCTTCCAAACACTTCTTAGGGTCAGGCACGGCCAGGCCCACACTTCTTCTCCTCCAAATCACTCTTTGTGTCATTAAAAAAAAAATTGTTTTGTTTCTTAATTTCAGATTGGAAGGGAGAGGGAGAGAGAGAGAAACATCAAGGGCTGGAAACATCCAGCAGAGAGAACCATGGATCGGCTGCCTCCTGCATGCCCCACCCTGGGGATCCAGCCCGCCGCCTGTGCCCGGACCGGGAATCGAACCCTGGCCTCCTGGTTCCTAGGCACATGCTCCACCACTGAGCCAGCCACGCAGGACAGGCCTTTGCATCACGTAAAGGGCCGGTGACGCGCTTCTTCAGAGAATCCCCAGTCCATGGGACGCTGGTGTGCCTCTGCCCTGCCTCGGGGTGCAGAGAGCCCGCTGCCTGCCCCACCTCCTCACCTGCCCCCAGGGCCCCTGGTTTCCAGAAGGTCCAAGGGGGCAGGTGGAGAGCTGGCCCTCCATTTCCTTCCCAGGGAACTGCTGCCTGCTCCTTCCCACAGGGGACCCATGGCCGAGCCTCCACTGCCCCCTGGCGCTGAGCGGTGGTAATGCAGCCTCCACAGGAGAGGACTTCTGCAAAGGCAGGAGGGGCCTGTGCACCTCAGAATGCGTGGACGCCTGGTCCCTGCAGACCTGAGGGGTGGGGGCGGCCTTGCCCAGGACCCTGTGAAGGACGGACGGCCAACGCCGGCAGCTTTGAGGTGTCCTGGCTCCCGGCGTGGGGACGCAGGCCGCACCGCTCTGCACAAGCCGTGCCGGCAGGAGGCGGCCCTTCCTGGCATCTGGGTTCTCTGCACCTGCTGCTTCTCCTACGGGGAGCCTGGGCGACCGTGTCATACGGGGAGGCCCCCGGAATGTATGCTCGAGTTAACAGCCAGCCGCTCCAGTTTGGAGGTGAAATGCATTTTAAGCGACACTGCCGTTAAAACCACTCAGAGTGGGACCCCGTGTTCCCCTGTCTCACCTCGGTTAATGGTGCTAGTCCTTGCACAAGTGCTAAATGGACCATCAGCCTCTGTTACAGTATGTGTGTGTGTGTGTATGCATGATCTCCGTATGGTCCTCTGTGTACGAATGTTGGGGACTGAACCTCGGGCTGTGAGTCACGTGCACGCCATGAGCTGAATTGCAACACGCTCGCTGTTGTCCAGCTCAGGAGAGTCAGGCCAGGCGGTGGCTGTGGGCTGTTCCTGTGTTTCCCAAAGTGGGGTACGCGTACCCCCCGGGGCACGGGAAGAGTCTGGTGGGGGGACATGTTGCACCGGAGTTCGGTGGGGACGTGCACTGCACCGTGCTCAGCTGCGCCTCATTCTACGTTCTCATGAGTCAAGTCAAGACAGCCTTGTGAGGCGTGAGATGGTCCGGTGTGCAAATAAATGTTATTTATCATATAACTTGTATTTACATTTTATTATGAATCATTTTGTTTTTCGTTTATTATGATTTTGTGTATGTACCAAAAAAAGAAAAAATAAATATATTTTAATTGTTATTAAGATACATCCATTTGGGGGGGGGCCAGTGGTAAAATATGTACACAGATAATAATTTTATTTAAAAAATAAATAAATTATTAAAAAATAAAATTAAAAAAAATAAAATACATCCATTTTTTTGACGAGGGGTACTCAGCGTTACGAAAATTATTGAAGGGGTGCACATCTGTCAAAAGTTTGGGAAACACTGACTGTGGTCCTGGGATTTCTTGAAGCGCAGCAGCGCCACCTCGTGGTGGGACGCTTCTCCTCCTGGGGGCTGGTCCCGGACCTCGCCCTGGGCTGCAGAGCAGGCCTGGCCCTGCCCCCCTTTTGTGGGGAAGACGGACTGTCGTCCAGTTTGCGCTGTGGGCAGGGACCAGGTCCTCTAAGTGGCCACCACGATGCCAACCCTGAGAACTCCTCCCCAGCAGTGGAGTTCACCGCCGTCACGTGAAGTCAGACACGCTTCGCCCGGAGAGAGACACGCTGTAACGACCACGGGGAGCTTCGTGGACAGAAGCACATCACCCCGTGACTCCTCGTCTGAACGTCACTGGTTTACATCCAAGCGTTCCACGGGTTACTACTGAGAGATGCAAATCCCCCCGGTTGTCCTTGTTACATATTCCTTCACGAGTTTTTAGAAATTCTTCCTGGGCAGGCTCTGTGGTGTGAGGGTTTCACACTGAGGCACCTGGTAAACTTCTTACAGCGAGGTCAGCCTCTGTCACTTTGGTTAGATCTCTTTCTTCTCCCGGAACAGCACATCTCAGTGTGGACACTGAACTGGGTTACAGCAACTGCCACCCTTCATCAGGGATCCCCTTGAGGCATATCTGCGGCTTCGTCATTTCTACCATATCCCCGAAAATAAGACAGTGTCTTATATTAATGTTTGCTCCCAAAGATGCGCTAGGTCTTATTTTCAGGGGATGTTTTATTTTTCCATGAAGAAGAATACGGTACACATTTATTGTTAAATGAAAATAAAGGAAATGTATTACCTGTATACGGTACGGTAGTAAAGTAGTTGTCAACACAAACCAGACAAACTGTGAATCCTACAGTATCAAGAATTTACTCATTTATTCAATGACTATCATGTCATCATCGTCTGGAACATCATCATAACAATCCAGTTCCTGAATTTCTTGTGACTCCATTTCTTTCAGAATCAGTGGACCAAATCTCTCATGTTTAGCAATAGCACTGTCTTTAAATGAGTACTTGTTGTCAAGGTAGCCTGCTCGCAGTGCATTTGCAATGCAACCACCAGTGATTTTCTCCCATGAATTCTCCACCCAAGTCACAACTTCTTGCAGTTTAGGTTTCACAAAGTTTCCACACTGATTTCTCTCCATTCACACAGCAGTGACGTCAGAACTCCACGTAAGGTCAGTGGTTGCTAGACGCCAGTCGGGGCAGCCCTAGCAACCAGTTTGCGGTAAATTAATGTTCGTTCTGAGACAGAGTCTGGGGGCCTTATTTCTTGGGGGGATGCCTTATATTTCACTCAGAAGGAAACCTGTAAGTAGGTCTTATTTTCGGAGGATGTCTTATTTTCAGGGAAACACGGTAACTAGAGGTCGAGGTCCAGTGCACCAAATTCATGGGGGAATGGAGGTTTGGAGGGGGTCCCTCTCACTCCTGCCTGCCTGATCGCCCCTAACCACTCTGCCTGCCTGCCTGCCTGCCGATCGCCCCTAACCACTCTGCCTCTGCCCCCACCCCTGTGGCTTTGTCTGGAAAAAGGTCCAGAATGACATCCAGAAGACCCTTCGCCTGTGCGGTCTCATTAGCATACTATGCTTTAACTATTATAGGTTCTTCAGCGTCCCAGCAAGTGGTACCATTAGTATTCCCACGTCACAGATGAGGAGCACAAAACTGAAGTTTCCGAAGGCCACGCTCAGCAGTGTGAAGCTGGGCCCCATTCTCTGCTCATTACATGCAAAAACAATGAGCCGGGCTCGCTCAGGTGAAGCTTAGCCTATTATGTCGGCTTCAGGGTGTGGAGTCCGATCATTACCCTCCGAGTGAGGAATTTTTATGATTAACACAGCCTGTGTGGTTACTTTCAGTTAATGAGTTTGTAGGGCTTGTCAAGGTAGCCCCTCTTGTGGCTCAGTAAAGAAAAACCAACAGCTTTAATGTTAGACATGAAACCATAAAAATCCTCGGAGAAACCATAGGCAGTAAAATCTCAGACGTTTCGCACAGCAATATGTTTTCTGATATATCACCTCAGGTGAGGGAAACAAAAGAAAAAGTAAACAAATGGGGCTACATCAAACTAAAAATGTTTCTGCACAGCAAAGGAAACCATCAACACAATGAAAATCAACCCACTGAATGGGAGAACATATTCGCCTACAACACATCTGATAAGGTGTTAATGTCCAAGATATCCGAGATTTACAAAGAACTTATAAAATTCAACACACCCCCCAAAAAAAATCCAATTTGAAATATGGGCCAAGGACCTGACTACTTTTCCAGAGGACATAGAGAAGGCCTAGAGACATATGAACAGAGGACCAATGTCACGAATCATCAGAAAGATGCAAATTAAAACCACAATGAGATGTCACCTCACACCTGTCAGAATGGCTGTCATCAGTAAATCAACAAAGGACAAGTGCTGGCGAGGATGTGGAGAAAAGGGAAGCCTTGGGCACTGATGGTGGGAATGCAGACTGGTGCAGCCACTGCGGAAGGCAGTATGGCGTTTCCTCAAAAGTTCAACACGGAGCTGCCTTACGACCCAGTGGTTCTGCACTGTTTGTTCTACACAGTGGTTCTACACAGGTTTGAGGAAACCTGAAACGCTAATTTGAAAGACTGTGTGCACCCCCATGTTCACTGCAGCGTTCTTTTTGCCAAGCTGTGGGAGCAGCCCAGGTGCCCGTCAGCGGATGAGGAGATGAAAAAGCTGCGGTTGCATCTACACACCGGAGTGCTACTCGGCCGGTAAAGAGAAAGGAAACCTTTGGGCAGAAGGGGTGGGCCTGGAAGGCGTTGTGCTGGGTGAAGGAAGCCCGTCAGAGAAAGACAAGTACTATACGATTTCACTTACCAGTACATGTGGAATCTAATGGAAAACATAGACTAGCAAACAACATAGAAACCGACTCTTGGATACAGAGAACAGACTGACAGCTGTCAGAGGGAAGGAGAGTTGCAGGGATGGGAGACCAAGGTGAAGGGACTGAGCAAAACAACAACAAACAAAAAGCAAGCAACCTCATAGACACAGACAGATGATTGCATAGTGATTACCAGAGGGTATTGGAGGGATCGATGGTGAGGGAAGGAGCCTTGTCCCGGGGTGGTGAACACACATGCAAAAATAGATGATGGGTGATAGAACTGTACTCTCGAAACCTATGTGATTTTATGAGCCAATGCCACCCCAATAAACTCAGTGGTAATCCTACATAATAAAAGCCTATGTGGTCTCCATGCCCTCGCGCCATAGTACCCCATCACCAGGAGACACTGGGGTGGGCGGGGCTGCATAGGAGGCGCGCGTGGGTGGGCAGGGACTTGACACTGTGTGTGCGGCGCAGAGGCAGGTCCCAGAGCTCCGCACACCGAGGCCTGGGGGCCCGCAGGCACCAGCAGGGCTTGACGCTGCAAGATACGCACCCCATGCACAAATTTCGTGCATTGGGCCATTAGTAATAACAATAATAAAGAAACAGCAGGCCCAAAATACAGGCACTTATGCTAAGCCCCACATCTGCAAACCAAGACTTCATTCTAGTTCCAGCCTTCCCAGGACTGTAAGCTCCGCCCGCCAGTTTGGCATCTCCCGGTCGGCACCGAGGAGGTGTTAATATCCAAAATTTAAATTTAAATCCTCCTAACAGCCCCAACTGTCCCCCAAGAAGGGTGACTTACCTGACATAACCCTTTTTTAAAATGTGGGATTTCCCGGTCCCACCCCCGCTGTGCTTTTTTTAAAAATATATTTTATTGATATTTCACAGAGAGGAAGGGAGAGAGATAGAGAGCCAGAAACGTCGATGAGAGAGAAACATCGACCAGCCGTTTCCTGCACACCCCCCACCGGGGATGTGCCCGCAACCAATGTACATGCCCTTGACCGAAATCGAACCCGGGACCCTTCAAGCAGCAGACCGACGCTCTACCACTGAGCCAAACTGGTTTCGGCCCCTGCTGTGCTTTTGAAAGCATTCCGGGGGCCATAGTCTCCGGAGCTCCTTCAGGCTGGCTGGATGGGGTGCCGCCTCACCTGGGAATCTTTCAGTCAAGCCGATTAGACCTTTAAAATGTGCTTGGTCCCATTTCTGTTGCTTAACAATGTGATAAGGTCATAGGTATATGCTTGCATAATAGTTCTATGTATGATGCCTATCATTACCTTTTCTAATTAATTATTAATTAGATTATTAATTAGACCTTTAAAATGTGCTTGGTCCCATTTCTGTTGCTTAACAGCGTGATAAGGTCATAGGCATATGCTTGCATAATAGTTCTATGTATGAAGCCTATACTTACATTTTCTAATTAATTATTAATTAGAATAATTAATATTATTAATCAGGGGGGGGCATCATCAAGGGCTGTTGTGAGCATCGCCTGATATCGCGTGAAACGAGAGAAAGCCTTGCCAAACCATTAGTGAGAACCCAGGAGGGAGACGTGTGTGTAAGGTAAGGCCCTCATCTCCTAGGCAGGATTGACTGATGATACACTCACTGGAAGGCCATAACTGTCACCGTCCTCCCGCTACGGGAAGAGGAAGCCTGGGGGGGGGGGGAGGGGGGTAGTAGCTCATCAATAGCTCATAGGTGATTGGCTATGAGGTCTCCACACCAGACACCAGATCCATCCAGCTGATTCCAGACGGAGCCACAAGGGGCCCTTCTACGTCATTTTTTATTATTATTATATTGACTTTTTACAGAGAGGAAGAGAGAGGGATAGAAAGCTAGAAACATCGATGAACATCGATGAGAGAGAATCATTTATCACTTCCCTCCTGCACACCCCCCAATGGGGACGTGCCCGCGACCAAGGTCCATGCCCTTGACCGGAATCGAACCCGGGACCCTTCCGTCCGCAGGCAGACGCACTATCCGCGAGCCACACCGGTTTCGGCTGGCGTCTTTCTGAAGTGCAGAAGACGGGGATCCTGCACCTCAGAGACAGTGTGTGGCAGGGAGGACGGTGACATGACAGCCAGACCCTCCGGCCCCGAGGCGAGCCCGGCGGACACGCCCGGGGCGCGCTCCCATTGGCCCCCCCGGCGCGCGCTCCCGGCCCGCGCCTGCGCAGAGCCTCGGGGTGGGCGGGGCCGCGCCTGCGCAGAGCCTCGGGGGCGGGGCCGCGCCTGCGCAGAGCCGCCGGGTGGGCGGGGCCGCGGGCGGCGGGCGGTTTGAAGCCGGGCGGACGGCGGAGCGCGGAGCCCCGGCCCCGCCCGCCAGGCGTCCCGCTCGCGCGGCGTCCCGGGCGGCCATCCCGCGCGCGGCCGGCAGGGCGGCGCCGGCGAGCGCGGGGAGCGAGGCGCGGGGAGGTGAGGCGCGGCGCGCTCCGGCGGTTACTCCGCGGCCCCGCGGGCCGAGCGGACGACGCCCCGCGCCCCGTCCCAGGAGCGCCCGGAGCGGCGCCGACAGCGGCCGCGTCGCCTTCGGGCTCCGAGGGGTGCGGCTCGGACCGCGGGGGCCGCCCGCCCTCCTGACGGACGGACGGACGGGAGGACCGAGCGAAGGCCTCGCGGAGCGGGACGGACCCGCGGGGAACCCCGGCCCCGGCCCCGGCCCGGCCCGCGGTCCCCCCGGCGGCGGACGGACGGAGAGCGGACCCCCCGGCGCATGCGTGGTGCGGCCGCGGCCCCGCCGGTCCGGCTCGGCGCGGTCGGCGGCGCGGCTCCCGGCGCCCTCATGGCGGCCCCGCGGGGCTCGGTGCTGAGAGGTGAGGCCGGTTCTCCCGGCGGCGGGCGGGGAGCCCCGGCCCCCGGGGCGGGGCGGTGCGGCCCCGGGTTCGGGACGCGGGGACGGAGCTGGGGGAGCCGCCGCCGCCACGTGCGTGGCTGTCACTGGGGCCCGGAGCCGGCCAGCACCGCGGCCTCGCCTCGCCGCGCAGGCGGGAAACCGAGGCCCGGAGGGTGCGGGCTCCCCCCCGACCCCCACACACACACACCCAACCCGGTCCCTCCAGAGTCAGCCCGCGATGTGATGGGGGCCGGGCCTGCCCCTGGCCCGGGGGGCACCGGGCCCGGAACCCCGGGGGGGAGCAGCCGGCGCGGGTGGGGTCGGCGGGGGGCCCGCGGTGGTGCCCGGACCTCAGCGTCCCAAAGGAAGGCGGGGCTCGCCCTAAACCCGGACCAGCCGTCAGCGGCGGCTGCGCTCGCACGTGGGCATTTCAGGGACGCCCACCTCCTGACGTCCCCTCGGCAGTGCCCACCTTGCTGAGAAGGGCACCCCTGCGCCTCCTTCCTCGGCTTTGGGTCTGGAAGAGAAGCCGCCGGAGCCGGGTCTGCTGCGGCCTGTTCTTGCAGGGCTGTTCCTTTTTTAAATGGCTGGGGAGGGTGGGGGGAGGGGGGACAGAAGAAGGGTGACAGGTGAGGATTTCAAACTTCATTATCTGGAAAGTGTTATCGGGATACAGCTCTGCTCCTGAGTCTGAAGTATTTACTGTCCGGTCCTTTGCAGAGAACAGGCTCTGGCCCTGGAAAAGTTCAGCCTGGTCTGGGGACTTGGGGATAGCATTGAGTGTTCATAATGTAAACGGTGTTATGTGTATGACTAAAGACGCCCTTTGCTTGACATTTCCAAGAAACATAATAGCACAAATCCTATTTGGAATAAGCTTGTAATTGAAATTTTTAAAAAATGTAGTGTAAATGAAAGGTCGAGGCAGCTGTTTATGACCTGAAATGCCCCATACCTGGAATAGGCCTGAGGGGAAGACCTCAGAATGTTTCAACCCCACCCAAGTTACGTGCAACCTCAAACGGCTTGCCTACGTGCAAACTCAAACGGCTTGCTTACGTGCAAGACAACCTCAACCGGCTTGTGAAACTTCCTTTAGAGCTTACCCAGAGATTTTAAGGTTGACTAAGCATAGACCCTGTCATAAAACATGTAATTAACGAGCCCACCTGCGTGTGGTGTTTATTTCCTTGTTCCCTTCTCCCCCCTCCATGTGTAACCCCACCTGCCTGTGGTCTTTGCCTATATAAACTCATATTCTGCAGTTACTCGGGGCTCTCAGCCAGCCAGCACTGATGCTGGCTGCTTGAGAAGCCCCTGCGCTGCGCTTGTACTAATAAAACCTCATGCTTTTTGCATCAAGTTTCGGTCTCGGCGTTTGACATGGGGTCGTCGCCCCCTCCATCGGACTCACCGGGGGTCTTGGGACCTTACATAAGTATAACAAGAGAAATAAATTGAAATACTTGGGCCAGGGAGGATGTAATTTCAATATATTTCATGCTAACACCTTGTTTGTTTTCAGATGTAGTGGCTTATGTTGAAGTGTGGTCAGCCAATGGAACAGAAAATTATTCAAAGACATTTACAAACCAACTTGTGGAGATGGGGGCAAAGGTAAGAAATTCCCCTCACCATTGTACACGTGAGTAGCAGACTCCCCTCACCATTGTACACGTGAGTAACAGATTCCCCTCACCATTGTACACGTGAGTAGCAGACTCCCCTCACCATTGTACACGTAACAGACTTCCCTCACCATTGTACACGTGAGTAGCAGACTCCCCTCACCATTGTACACGTGAGTAGCAGATTCACCTGACCATTGTACACGTGAGTAGCAGACTCCCCTCACCATTGTACACGTGAGTAGCAGATTCACCTGACCATTGTACACGTGAGTAGCAGACTCCCCTCACCATTGTACATGTGAGTAACCGATTCCCCTCACCATTGTACACGTGAGTAGCTGACTCCCCTCACCATTGTACACGTGAGTAACAGACTCCCCTCACCATTGTACACGTGAGTAACAGATTCCCCTCACCATTGTACACATGAGTAACCGATTCCCCTCACCATTGTACACGTAACAGACTCCCCTCACCATTGTACACATGAGTAGCAGACTCCCCTCACCATTGCTACATGTAACAGATTCACCTGACCATTGCTCCATATTGTAGACCTCTGGTACATAATTTGGGGCGTTATTAGAACATGAAGAGAAAAGAAGACAGTGGGAAAGTGACAGGAGAAAAAAGACCACACTAAGAATTTGTGCCTGTGAGGGAGGAGGACTCGGACCCTGCCATTGGTTACTTGGAGGCATGATGCTGCTGGTCATGTGGGGAGTGCGGGGAAGGGAACGGGTGTTTAAAGGGGACGGTTGTGAAGTTGGGACATTGGGAGTATCTGACAGATTTTAGGTTACCACGCGGGAACTTGAGGTAGTCAAGGCACTGAGCTCCTCATTTACTAAGAATTGTCCTTGGAATAAACTTGAATTTTGTTGGATGTGTTGTGTGCATATACTGAGATGATCATAATGATCTTTTCTTTTGTTAATGTAGTGATTTTTTTTTTTTATGTTAACCAACTTTGCAGTGCTAGAATACATACAAGGGGTGGGGATGTTCAGGGGCAGTCGGTTTACAGTTGTGGGTACTCACAGTTTATTCTTGCATTGTTATTTGTTAGTTCTGTACTGTTTGTTGTGTGAATAACAGTAAGCAGACTTTTGCCCTCCAGTATTACCCTTTTTATAGGTTGGCACAGTTTTCTGTTTTGTTGCTTATTTTGCATCTGTCTCCATGAATGGCACGCGCTTATACTTACTTTATGAAATTGTGTGCAAACAGTAGTAATGTAACTTTTTTCCCTGCACTTTATATACAGGTCTCAAAAACTTTTAACAAGCACGTAACTCATGTTGTGTTCAAAGACGGATACCCACGCACCTGGGACAAAGCCCGAGAGAGAGGTGTCAAGCTCGTCTCTGTGCTCTGGGTCGAAAAGTAAGTCCTTTCTTCCCTTGAGGAGGTAGTGTGGGTAACGCAGAGCAGTGCATTTCCCATGGATCACAGAACCAGGTAGTGCTTGATAGCCATCTGCCTCTCGCTGGACACCTCATTGGACACCTTCCAGCCTCAGGTTCCAAGTTGGAGGGTGGTTATAGCTCCCCCCCCTCACTTCCCTCACCCCCCAGAGGGGAAGGAGCACACAGCCCGAAGCTTGTGCTTCGAGGGCTCAGGAAACAACAAGGGAGCAGGTGTCATGAAGTGATTGTACCAGCTGCCGCCTGGGTGGCCATAACAACCTTCCACAGACGGAACCCAGACCTGTAATTCTCACTGTTCTGGGGGCTGGTGCTCAGGATCAGGTCCTGGCGAGGCAGCGTTCTTCTGAGGCCTCTCGCTCTGCTGGGTCTGCAGATGGCTGTGCCTGAGGGTCTGTCTTCTAATCTCTTCTCACAAAGACACTGGTGACCGGGTCCATGGATTCGTGCACATGGAAAGGAAATTAATTAGAAGGTGGCTGGCGAGAAGGGCCAGACACGCCCTGGAGCCAGCTTCCCGAGGTCCCTCCCCAGGTCTGCGGAGTGAGCAGGATCCCTCCTGCAGATGGAGTCCCCTGGCCTGGCCTGCGGGATCAGGCCAAAACCGGCTCTCTGACGTCCCCCGAGGGGTCCCAGAGTGTGAGCGGGCACTCTGCAAAGTGCTGTTGTACAGTGTGTGGAACACAAACGCAGGTGTGCAGTGAACCAGATTCGGGCCTACAGTGCCTCAGCAACACATAGCCCAGGGCTGAAGGTGGAATCATACAGCCCTGAGGAATCGGGCTTCCTCTCTCTGGTTTGGGGTGCGTCACCCAATACTGCCCCTGCCAAGTCACTGCAGCGCAGCAGCTCCTGCTTTGAGCATCTGCTCCCTGGTGGTCAGTGCATGTCATAGCTGCTGGTCGGATGGACACTTAGCATATTAGCCTCTTATCTATTTATATAAAATCCTAATATGCAAATCGACTGATCAGCAGAACAACCTAATATGCAAATGGACCGAAAAGTGGAATGACTAGTTGCTGTGATGTGACTGACCACCAGGGTGCAGATGCTAAACACAGGAGTTGCCCCAGCCCGCAGGCCCTGACCAATGGCAGTGGCAGGGTCAGGTATTGGGGGGGGGGGGTGAGGGGGGGCCCTGACCAACCCACCAGTTGCCCACAAATAGGCTCTGATCACCAGCCAGGCCTAGGGACCCTACTGTGTACGAATTTTGTGCTCTGGGCCTCTAGTATATATAGATTGGTCCCATTGGATTAGGGCCCACTCGTATAACCTCATTTAACCTTAACTAGGTCTTTGAAAGCTCCTCTCTAAATGCAGTCATGTTCTGAGGTTCTGGGGGTTAGGGCTTATGAATTTTCTGGGGCTCACTCAGTTGAGCCCTTGATGAGAGTGTTGAGGTGAAAAGCATGGGAGGAGGTTGAGGTGGGAGAGGTCACGGGCATCCCAAGATGCAGGTTCTTGTGGGATGTGAGGCAGAGGAGCAGGTGTGGGACCAGGGCCAGGGGTGGAGGCACTGAGTGAGCCAGGCTGGAGGCGGGCGCGCACCAGCAGCAAAGGAGGGCTGGCTCCCTTGAGGAGGGTGGGGGTAAGTTGAAGGTGAGGCCAGGGAGCAGCCCCCAGCTGGAAGGAGGCAGAGTGCATTGATCAGGGTGGGGTTTTGCCAGCAGCCGCTGCCGAGGGAGTGGAGGGAAGTGCAAAGCAGTGATAATGAAGGACCGGTGGGGGAAGGGGTTTGATTAGGAGGCGGTAGGTCTTAGCTGGGTTGAGGGATTGTCATTTACTTCCAAGTGTTTTCTTTCTTTTTTTGCAGTTTATTTTACCCATTGGTTATTTAGGAGGTTCTTGTTTAACTTCCAAATATTTTGAGTTTTCCAAACATCATTCTATTTTTGATACCTCACTTTATTCTGTTGTGCTCGGAGGATGTGTTTCTATTATTCCAGTCTCCTCGGGTAAACAGACTTGTTCCGTGCCCTCACATTGGTCTCCTGGGAGAATGTGTGTTCTGTGGCTGTGGAAGGGATCTTCTGTACGTACCTTCCTGACAGGTCAAAGCAGCTGGTTCATACTTTTTTTTAAGTTTTGTGTCCTCTTCTTGATCTGTCTACCATTAAATGGCCTATTGAAGTCTCCAAATGTCATTGTTCAATTGCTGATTTCTCACTTCAGTTCTGTCAGTGTAACATTTCTTTAAAGAGATGACAACACATTTCCTTAGTTTTCCGTGTCTGACAATGTCCTTACTCCGGGTGCATCTGTGAGTACAGTTCGTATGGACATGCAATGCCAGGTGGACAGTGGCTTATATCCAGCAGGTCCAGGTGTCCCCGCAGCCTGCTGTTCTGGGGGGTTTGGGAGGCACCTGGTCCTTTCTTAGCTGGAGGTCACGTGCCCTTTCCTCTGGCTTCTCTGTCTTTTTTCTTAACTTGGGTTTTCAGAAGTTCCCCTGACGTGCTTTCCCACTTGTCTTGTGTGGAAGTATGAGCCACTCGGTTTTGGCTGTTTCTTCACGCGGCTTCTGCCCCTTGACCCTCTCTCACTAGAACTCGGACAGAGCCTTGGTCTTCGTTGAGCTGCTCAGCTCTGCGGGTGAAGCAGCAGGAGTGGGTGTGATGGTGGCCAGGAGAGGCCTGGGCCTCAGTGTCAGGTCCTCCTGTGTCAGCAGCCTTTGACCTTTGACATCTCCCCACTGTCCTGAAGCCTGGCTTCATTATTTTTCAGCTCTTATTTCCTCGCCAAATCGATCTTCACGTTCACTGACTCTTCTCTGTCAAATCTGTTTTGTCGTTATGTCCATTTAGTACATTATTTTGGGCAATATTAATTGTAACAGTTCCATTGGTTTGTTTTTATTGGTTTGAGAGAGGAAGGGCGAGACGTGATCTGCCGTTCCCCTTAGTCACACCCTCCTTGGCTGACGGTGAGTGTGCCCCGGCTGGGGCCGCACCCCGCCCGCGGCGTGTCGGCACAGCTCTGACCAGCTGAGCCGCGGCCAGGGCCCACTGGGTCTCTCAGTGGCATGCGTGTGTTGCTCCACCGCTGAATGTGTCTTTGCTCTCCCTGCCTTCCACTGCTCTCCCTGTCTTTCATTTCCGTACAGAGTGTAATTGTAGCGGTTCTGTAAGTGCTTCTTCGATGATTCCAGCCATCGAGGCTGGCATCTGCCGGTGGGTTTTCTCTTGGAACTGTCGCTTTTTCTTGGCTCCTCATAACGTAGCTTTGGGCTGAGTTTTGGCCACTGCGCTTTATAGACTGGATTCCTGTATGCTGCCTCCTCACCCCGCTCTCCCTGTTTGGTGCTCGGCTGCTCCCTGTCACAGGGGAGAGGCTCTCTGTCCCCGTCTGTAGGAGGCCCCGGGCCACTCTGCTCCCTTCTTGTGCTTTCAGAGCCCACTCTGCTCTGTCTTCTGGTCACCCACCTGTCTGCTCACCGTGGGCTGTGGTCTTTCTGTTCCCGTGTGAAGTGCACCCACGTGTTTGTCCTGTCTGTGCTGTGCTTCCACCGAGGCCTCTGAGCACCTGGCCCATCGTAGGTGCCCAGTGACCACTGTTGGGCGCGGAGGCCCTGCCTGCATGACTCGGCTTTCCGTGGGTGACAGCCAGGCGCCTTCTGGGCTTCGGGGCTTACATGCTGTGTGCGGTGGATGCCATCAGATTATCTCCTGGACAAGTGCCCTTCCCCGCTTTCCCACAGTGAAGGCGCCCGTCCCACAGCCTTCTTCACACCGCGCCCTCACACTGCATCTTCACACCGGGCCCTCACACTGCATCTTCACACCACACCCTCACACTGCATCTTCACACCACACCCTCACACTGCATCTTCACACCGCGCCCTCACACTGCATCTTCACACCGCATCTTCACACCGCGCCCTCTCACTGCATCTTCACACCGCGCCCTCACACTGCATCTTCACACCACGCCCTCACACTGCATCTTCACACCACACCCTCACACTGCATCTTCACACCGCGCCCTCACACTGCATCTTCACACCGCGCCCTCACACTGCATCTTCACACCGCGCCCTCACACTGCATCTTCACACCGCGCCCTCATACTGCATCTTCACACCACGCCCTCACACTGCATCTTCACACCACACCCTCACACTGCATCTTCACACCACACCCTCACTGCATCTTCACACCGCATCTTCACACCACGCCCTCTTGTCTTCCCCACTTTGTAGGTGAGAACGTAAAGTTGGTGTCGTGTTTCTTTATTTTTAGTGCATTCGAACTTTCTTCACCAGAACTTAGAGGCGACACCAAATGGATATTTATTTCAGGTTCTATGTCTGCTTTGTTAGGGGCTGTCCAGGCTGTTGCTCCTGCTTTCCTCTGGAAGCGTGAGCAGTACCTAGGAAGGGTCACTAGGTGTCGCTGGAATCCCATCATTGAAGTTCTGCCGTGAAAAGCGGTGTGTACAAGGCCCGTGCTTCTAAAGCGCCTGCGGCTAGCCGGTTCTGCTAGTAGCAACATTTGGTGTCGCTGTGTTAGTTAAAAACAGGCGAGCAATGCACACCCATCTCCGGTTACCCGTGAGGTCATCAGGCCCAAAGTCGGAGGCGTTCCCTGTCTCAGCACAGGTTTGTGGAGGAGACAGGCCTGGCGTGCACAGAATCGGGGTCAGCCAGGTGAAAGGTCACGATGCTGACCAGGTGATGTTCCCTGGAGGGCGTTGCCAGCCAGGCCCTGGGAGCCACAGCCTGTGGGGTGTGGATGCCGTGTAAGACCCCAGCTCTGGTTCCGCCTGCAGAGTGGGGTCCTGCCACCTGCCTCGCTTACTGTCTGTTTGGAAAGAAGTCTGCCACCCGCTGCTCGGCGGTGCTCCCCTTCCGCAGCCCGGCTGGGTGACAGGGTCTGAGAGAAACAGAAAGGAGAACTGGCTCTGAGGAAAGATCCGCTTTCGGCCCTCCACTTCTTCGGGACCCTCTGGCTCTAACGCACTCCTTTACCTCTGTTCACATGGAGCACTTAATGGCACGTGCTCACACCTTCCTGAGCCCCACCATGGTCATTGTGGAATGGGTCACACTTCTAGGGTCATGGTCGCTCTGGAATGGGTCACACTTCTAGGGTCATGGTCATTGTGGAATGGGTCACACTTCTAGGGTCATGGTCATTGTGGAAGGGGTCACACTTCTCAGGTCATGGTCATTGTGGAAGGGGTCACACTTCTAGGGTCATGGTCATTGTGGAATGGGTCACACTTCTAGGGTCATGGTCATTGTGGAAGGGGTCACACTTCTAGGGTCATGGTCGCTCTGGAATGGGTCACACTTCTAGGGTCATGGTCACTGTGGAAGGGGTCACACTTCTCAGGTCATGGTCATTGTGGAAGGGGTCACACTTCTAGGGTCATGGTCATTGTGGAAAGGGTCACACCTCTAGGGTCATGGTCATTGTGGAATGGGTCACACTTCTGAGACATTGCCGAGGAATGCTTTCTGGACGTGCCGCCTCAGGGACACCAGGGAGGAGGCTGGACAGTGGGAAGTGCACTGACTTGTACTCGGCTGTTTGTGAGTGGCCACGCGTGGCGTCCTCCGTTACGCTGACCGTGCGCCCTCACACCACACCGGAGTCACGTGGCGCGTCCGCCCAGGTGCTCACCGAGGACTTGTCTCCTGGCGCAGGTGCAGGACGGCTGGGGCGCACGTCGACGAGGCCCTGTTCCCGGCGGCGAACACCCACGAACGCCTGCCCTGCCTCGTTAGGAAAAAGGTAAGTGCCTGGCCCCTCGTTCATCCGTTCATTCGCTTTTTTCCTGGGAAGGAAAGCTTCCAGCAGCGGATCAGGTGCTGTTGATGCTGCCGCTGTCACAGTGTCCTTAGTGTGCGGGGTGACTTGGCCCTCTGGGTGCTTTGGGGGGAATCTGTGAGAAGCGGGGACTTTGTCGGCCAAGAGGAACCCAGGCTGCCAGGAGGCTGGCGCACAGTCCGGCGCCCGGTGGCCACGGCAGAGGAGGGTGGGTCCAGTCAGATGCCTGCGGTCAGTGCGCTGGACACCTCCCCCCGAGCACAGAGCCCGGAGCAGCGGGTGTTCTTGCCGAGAGCTGTGCCGGGACTCGGCTTCCCAGCGTGGTAGGCCCACATTTCCTGATCTGTCACCGTGTGTAGGTGTAGTTAGACTTCCTGGATTTTACTGGCTGAATGGGGTTCCTGTGATTTAAAGATAAGATTAAATAATGTTTTTTCCTTTGGCAGTTGAAAAATAATTGCTTTTGTGTTTTACTACTATGTCATCATGTTTGTCATAATGTAATGAGAGTAGCAAAAATAAGAAGAGACTATTTTCATGGAAACTACAAATGCTGGGATACTGAAAATGCCCAGAGACAGAGCTCCTGGGACAGCCAGACCTAGTTACATATTGTGGTGTTTTTAAATCCTCACCCGAGCTTATGGTATTGGCTTCTTGGAGAGTAAGGGGGAGGAAGGACCACAAACACTGATGTACGAGAGACTCCGTGGATCAAACGCCTCAGCCCACCCCTGGGTGTGTGCCCGACCAGCACTGCCCTGGGCCCTTCGGTGCGTGGAAGGACGCTCCAGCCAACTGAGCCGCCCGGCCAGGGCCCTCATATAGTTTACAATCGAACAGACTCACACGTGGGGCAAATGCCTCCTGAGGGTTTTGTTACTGTGATTAGAGATACCCAGAACGGACACGAGCAGGTCCCTTCCTGGTCTGCACAGAGGAAGCAATGAGAGTTCATGTTTGTGTTCTTTTTCGCACAGCATAGATGTATGCAGCCCAAAGACTTTACTCCTAAAACACCAGAAAATGATAAGCGACTTCAAAAGAAATTTGAGAAAATGGCTAATGAGCTACAAAAGCAAAAAACAACATTAGGTAAGCAAAGAAATATGGCACCCTCCTTTGTGTCTGGGCTTGCAAGGGGCCTGCAGCAGCTGTAGCCCAGGAAGAGAAAACAGAAGAGTCACCTGCGACATGGGAGTGGCCATCGCAGGGCCGTGCCGCTGAGCTCACCGTCCAGACAGTTCTGTTCGGAGCTGTCGCTGAGTCGAACAGGATGTCGGTGCCAGGTGGGCGGCCGGGTGGATCGGTGTCAGTGCTCCTCCTGAACCTCCACCACCAGGGTGCTTTGGAGATGAGCTCTCAGCAAGTTCCCGGTGTTCTGTCCCCTACGTCTGCCGCCGCCAGTCTGTCCCCTGGATCAGGGAGTTCAGGGGTGGTGGTTGGTTTGTTTTGTTTTTTTAAGATTCCACATATTGGCGATTTCATACAGAATCTGTCTTACTTTGTCTGACTTACTTCACTTAGTATAACGTTCTCAAAGGTCCAATCCATGTTGTCTCAAATGGCAAGATTCTGTTCTATTTTATGGCTGTGAAATACCCCATTGTATATATAAATACTGCATTTTCTTTATCCATTCATTCACTGATGGATATTTAGATTACTCCCATGTCTTGACCATTATCAACAACACTGCATTTAACATGGGGTGCAGACAGCTTTCATTTTCTTTGGTTACCTCCATGGATGTGACATTGCTGGGACATGTGGCAGTTCCATTTTTAAATTTTTAAAAAACATTCTTACTGATTTCAGAGAGGAAGAGAGATAGAAAAGTCAATAATGAGAGAGAATCATTAATTGGCTGTCTCCTGCACACCCCACATGGGACATCTAGCCCGCAATCCCAGCATGCACCCTGATGGGGAATCCAACCCTGAGCTCCTGGTTTATAGGTCGACTTTCAACCACTGAGCCACGCCGGCTGGACACCCCTGCCCATTCATTTCACTAGATATATTCTTTTAATGATTTGGACAAATACTTTGTAATGTCATGAAACTTTGAAATACTTTCTATGTTTTGGGTATTTCTCTCTGCCTGGGTCACCTGTCCTCTGAATTCATGTTTCAGACCAATCTGCCCATCATGAGCACAAACAAGCAATCTCGGTAGCTGTGGCTTTTCCTTGTTTCAGATAGCGACGTGCCTATCCTCCTGTTTGAGTCCGGCGGTGCCCTGATGTACAGCCCCACGGCGACGGCACATGGCGGCCGGCTCAGCGCCATGGAGCAGAGGCTGCAGGAGATGAAGGAGAAGAGGGCAAACCTGTCCCCGACCTGTAAGCGCTCGCGCTGGTGGAACGAACGCTGTCTGCGTACATTGTGGTGGGAAGGGTTGTTTTTCTTAATATCTAGATATTTTAAAGTTGCCCGGTTCTAACAGGTTTTAATCTATCTCAGGGTAGACTAAGTTTTCTCCCAGAAATTCCCCATGCTTCATTAATATAAGGAGTCCTCCAAAAAAGTATACACAGACATTTTTCAGGAGCTCAATTGATGTGTGTTTCTTTTCAGATTTAACCCATTGGAATTAATAATTATTCAAAGTATGTATACATGTTTTTGGAACACCTGTATTTTAAGCATATATTGGGTATATAGTTAGTATTCTCCAGGGTTAGGAGCAGAATGTGTGGGCTTTCTGTTGGCTGCATCTGAAAAAATAACAAAATGATATATCTAATGTTTTTGTTATGTTTCCAGCTTCCCAGATGATTGAAATGTCTTATGATAACCCAGTTCACACCTCGTGTGAAGTGTCTTTGAATATTTCACATGACACTTTGTGTTCAGGTAAATCATTTTCTGTGATGTTTAGTTTTCTCTTATTTGGAATTTTATTTGATGAGAAGACTAGTTAAAACTAGAATTCCTGAATTCACCCTGAAATTAGGAATTGCAATAAGCACATGACTTGTTTTGGTTCCTATGGTTTTTCTCGTAGGCATTTTCTTTCTTGGCACAGAATCAATTGCTCATTAAAAAAACAATTAAGCTGAAACCGGTTTGGCTCAGTGGATAGAGCGTCAGCCTGCAGACTGAAAGGTCCCCGGTTCGATTCCGGTCAAGGGCATGTACATTGGTTGCGGGCACATCCCCAGTAGGGGGTGTGCAAGGAGCAACTGATCGATGGTTCTAACTCTCTACGCCTCTCTGTTCCTCTCTATAAAAAAATCAATAAAATATATATTTTTTAAAACAAACAATTAAAATATCGCGTAAACTAACCGCTTGCAGTTCAAGTGTCCAGTAGAGAACAGTAGGAGCTGCAGAAGGAGGCTCGGCAGCCTGTGCAGTGGGTGTAGGGAGTGTGTGAACGTGTGGGTCCCATCACACCTAACTGGCATCACCCACAGGCTGGGGGGGAGGGAGCTCCTGACGTGAGCACAGTGCTGGGAAGGTGTCCTCAGAGGCCTTCCTTAAAGTAACTCTCCTGTCTTCCAGAGGACTCCTTGGCTGGCGACCTGCAGTCACCGTTTGGCGACCCTTGTGGAGACTCGGGGCACGGGGACCGGGAGAGGAGATTGGGAGGACCCGCAGATGATGCTGGGAGCCGCGTGTGTGCTCCGTCGCCGGCATTGGAAACGAGCCGCGTTCGCTCACCAGCGTCCCCCAGGCACCTGGGCCGGCTGGCGCCTCGGATGTCTGAGCACCACCGTGCGGAGGAGGACGCGGGCTGGCAGAGGGACCCTGCAGGCGCAGCGGCCACTCCTGACCAGCAGCCGTCGGTAACTAAAGCCCACCACGTGGGACACACACCCAGGAGCTCCTCGGCCAAGAGGAAGCGCCCGTCGGAGCACGCCCACTCGCTGCCAGAGGGGCGGCCGAAGAAGCCCAAGAGCGGCCGGAAGTCTGCCGCGCGGCTCTTCTCTCCCGGCGGTCAGGCCCCGGCCAGCCCCGCCCTGGCGACTCCGGCCAGGGACCCTTCCTCCTATGAGGACTACTTCTCACCTGACAACCTCCGGGAGAGGGAGCGGAGCGCGGGGCCTCTGCCTCCAGGGCTGCAGTCACCTCCCGGGCCCGCCCACCCCCCCTGCCGAGCCGGGCTCTCCCGGTGGGAGCGAGCCAGCATCCTGGGCATGTCCGACTTCTCCTGCCTGGGCAAGGACCCCAGCTCAGTGTCCACTACCAGTGCCACTGCCCTGCCCAGCCCCAGGCTCCGTGTCCCTGCAAGTGGGGGGTCCTACGCACCTTCCCTGAGGAACACGCCTGCTGCGGAGGACGCCCTGGGGCGCGGCCCCCCTGAGGATGCTCAGAGAGGAGACGGGGGCCCCGAGGGTCGCCATGGGGCCGTCACCCCCAGCGGTAAGGAGACCGGGGACTCGGCGGACGTGAGGCACCTGCGGGAAGAGGACGCCACCTCTGGACGGTTGAGTTCCCCTAAAGGTGAATCTCAGTGAGGAGCTAGGTTTTGTAGGTGATGGAATGTGAGGAATCCAGGGGAGAACAGAAGGCTTAGCCAGAGGTTGTAGAGGGATGGACTCCTCATGTCTGTCACAGGAATATGGCATGGTGTACCTGTCTTTACGTTTATCAGAACTTTTTCATAATTAAAAATATATTTTTCTCTTTAATGTTAGAGAACGTGGGCTTGATACTTTGCAATGGTAAAGTCTTTAGGGATCCTGGCTCACCTCCCTGTGGAATGTCTAGGTCTCTCCTGCTGCTATGGACCTGTTTCTCACCCTTACCTTCGGGGACTGGGGGGAGCCCCCCTCAGAGGCAGGAGGGCGCTTTCCTGTGTCGGCGGCTGCCGTGCAGGCCACTCGGGTCATGAGCGCAGTTCCCAGCGGCGAGGCTGTCGCCCCAGAGGGAGGAAGTGGTGCCGGCCCGATTCTGGGAGGAAAGGGAAGGGGTGAAAGTGTGTGGACTTACGTGATCAGTGTTTGTTCTGAAGAAGCTTTGGGCATTGTTTGCTATGAAGAAATGGTAATTTTTCCTTGGTAAGAAGATCATGGCAGCAGGCCTTGCTTGATTTGTATTTATTTTGCTTTAAATAGGTTAAATACCACTCAAGCAGGTATCTTCCACTCCGTAACTTAGTGTGGCCACGTTAGCGAGCTCGGGCATTGTAGCAGCTACCGAAAAGGCCGCAGAATCAGAGCACTGCGCTTTCCGGCGGAGCAGACCGGTGTCAGCCATCAGAGTGCGAGCTCGACCAACGGCTGGCTGCTTGTTTCACTGAGGCCAAGTGCATTCCTCACCCTCTCCTGTGCCTCATGCTGCTAGCCACCCTTTCCAAGGTGGAAAGTTTGGGGGTTGAAATAATCGTAGGTGTATTGCATATCTTTTCCTTGGAGATAAATTAACTCCCCAAAATCTTCTCACAAAAAGGATTTTGTATGTTTTTAATTTAATTTTTATGTCTTAGTGTTCTGAAAATATATAAAATTTGACCGAAAAAAGTTTATTTTATATTCCATTACGCTTTGTGTGTGTTTGCAAATATTTTAAATGGCGTGGACTGTAAAGTGAGTTTAGAACCATGGTCGACAAATTGCGGCTTGCGAGCCACATGCGGTTTTTTGGCCTCTTATGTGTGGCTCTTCCACAAAATACCACGGCCTGGGTGAGTATTTTGAAGAAGTGGTGTTAGAAGAAGTTTAAGTTTAAAAAATTTGGCTCTTAAAAGAAATTTCAATTGTTGTACTGTTGATATTTGGCTCCATTGACTGAGTTTGCCGAGAACTGGTTTATAACCCGGGTGCATAGACTAGTTTTGGTGGTTAAGGATATTCTTGGCTGTGTCCTGTGTATTTTTATTTCTGTGTGTGTGTTCTGTGTATTTTAGACCTTCCAGTGCTATTTGTGACACGCACATTAAAGCACATGCACGCACATGTGGGGAGCTGGTGTCGTGCGCCCTGGACCCCGTGGTGTCAGGAGGAGGGTGGTCCCTGGGGGCAGGCACAGTGCCCACGCCCTGTGAGGTTGGTTAGCGCAGGCCCCTAGGAGCTTCCGGTGCCAGCCACCACCGGGTGGGTGCGGGCTGCCACTGAGCGGGTGCAGGCAGGCCCTTCAGAGCCTAGGAGGCGCGCGTCGTCTGGTCTGCGTCTGAGCTGGCTGTGTAGGGATGGAATCGAGACTCCTGGTGTTTCGATGGTCCGTGGCCAGCCCTGGTGCCACCCCCTGGGAGTGGGGGCCGGGGGAGGTCAGAGAGGCTGTGGGGCCGGCCTCGGGGCCTCCGGTGCTGAGAGGCCTGGGGGGCTCGCTGTGGTTCTGCAGTGCGACGAGCGGCCAGAAGCCCAGGGACGCGCCTGAGCACCTGTACCAGGCAGGGTCTCCCCTGAGGCCGTGGCGGGGTCAAGGAGGCCGCGAGGGAGAGGAGGAACACGAGTGGAGGGCAAAGGCTCGATGAGGAGACGGGGCCAGCGTGGATTGGCTGCCGCCCCAAAGGCATCCATTGGGACGAGGGCTCGCAGGTGCTCAGGACCTGGTGTTTTTATTTTTAGGGCCCGAATTGCAAAGAACTCGTTTTAATTCAAGAAAACATTTAGCCCTCGTTCTGCACTGGTTCGCACTCGGCTAGAGCCTGCCTGTGGAAGAGGAGCTGACACCTCCTGTCAGACCCTCAAGCATTGCATCGGGTGTGAGAGCGCCCGGTGCCACTTGAAATATCTCACATTCAGTCCTCTCATGCTGCGTGGCTTGGTTTCCATGGTGCTTATGTTGCTTCTGCCCCGTGTTGACTGTCTGCACTGTGGCTGTGCTCCCAGGCGGGCCGTGCTCTGCGTCGTTGTCTCCGCAGTGAGCGGCACTTGTGGGTAAGTGTGTCACCGGCCGCGTGGGCCGGCTGACCAGCCCTGCCTGGGCTGGGGCGGAGTGACCCCAGGCAGGTGGTGGCGTGAGGACTCGGGACAGCAGCTGGCTCAGAGTGGGCAAACATCCAGGGGGGATGATGGAGAACAAGGACACACAGAAGCCACGTGTCACCAGATGGGGGTCTTTCTTTTCTTTCCAAGACATTTTTCCACTGTTTTTTTTTTGAGACAGTGGAAGGAGAGAGAGAAACATTAATGAGAGAGACACAGCAATTGGTTGCCTCCCTACTGGCAGGGTCTTAACCCATGTGTGTGCCCTTGACCGGACTCAACCGCAGCCCCTGGGGCTGACGCTCTAACCACAGCCAAACCGGCCAGGGCTCCGTGGTGTCTTCTTAGGGTGTGCTCACGGCGGACACTGGTGCGATGCGGAGGGAGTTTTCGGATTGGTAGCTGAGGCGGAGGGGGCTGTCTCCAGCCACTCGCACTCACCCAGGGCCGAGAGCTGTGTCCTCTGCGGGTGTCCTTTGCTCCTGTAAAACAGAGCTGGGGTTGGAGTCGTGCAGGAGCTGGAGGGTCTGTCCCCAAGGGCAGGTGGACGCCTGGGCCGGGAGCTGCACGTTGTTGCCCAGAGGCACAGCGGTGCCAGCCGCCGAGGGGAGTCGGGGATTGCGTGGCACTGGGCGGCGTGAAGGGACGGTCCGGATGGACCTCAGCGCGGAGAGGCTGGGCCTCCGGGAGCCGCATTGGCTGCCTGGCCCTCAGTGCGTGGAACGTGCTAACTAACCGCCAGGCCCCTGGGTTGCAGATGTCAAGCCTGGACCCTCGAGGCAGGACGGCCCCGAAGGCGCCCGGGAGGGCTGTGAGGACCTGGCCAGACCTGCAGCCTTGAAGAAGAGAGGAAGAGGCCCCAAGGTGGGTGTGTGAGGTCCGCGAACTGTCCCCGTGCCGGCTCACTGGGGTGAGGCGGGCCCTGTGAGCCCTGGGACTGGTCCCCTCGGGGCGGAGACTGCGGGTAAGACAGGCCTTGGGGCTCCCCGCCGGCGCAGCTCTTGCTTGTAGAGATGCTGATGGCCGTCTGGAGCCGAGGGTGTCAGCTTTGCCAGAAATGACTCTGTAATCGGTCAGACGTTGAGGGGTAGGCGCTCAGGAGCCCACACATCCTTCGGGGAAGGGCCAGGCTCGGCCTCCAGCCGTGGGCGTGTCCAGGCCCTCTGCCAGGGCGCAGGCCTTTCTGCTCTCGCCGGGTTCGGCCCCGCAGGCAGGGACAGTGGCCTGGCGTGGCGTGGCGTGGCGGGGGAGCTTGGCATCGTGTGCACATTGAAGGCCTTTTGTGCGCTCTGCTGCGTTCTCTTGGCAGCGGAGTGGTTTAATCAGGTCGTGCACATGGGTTAGACGTGATGCTGCTGCACGCTCGGCGGGCTTAGAGTCACACAGACGAGGCTTCCGTGGGCTGGGAGACTGACACGCGTGGCTTGCTCTATTGTGGCACGCCTCGCTGTGTCTGGTGCGGAGCCCACAGTGCCTCCACGGCCTGCCTTTGTGTATCTGTCAGTGAAACAAAAAAAAACTAGTCGAGGGGAAAGGCAGCTTCCGAAAAGCAGGTCGTCAGCCCAGTCCTACGGCCCTGGAGGGGCCTCTGGGAGCCGATCAAGCGGGGCGGCAGGCAGGGAGGGAGGGAGGAGGGAGAGGAGGAGGGAGAGGAGGCGGGATTGCCTCCGAGTGTGCGTCTCTGGCCAAGGCCACTGCTGCTGGGCCTTGTCCGGGGGAGACCTTCACAGGTGGCTTTGGAAGGTCGTCACAGCTCACCACAGGAAACGGCCTGTGCTAACGGCTCTGCTGAGCTCACTCACTCAGGATGGGACCACGGAGCTGGTCTGTCTGTCCAGAGGAGCGGCCGTGAGCCCACGCCCAGTGGCCAGGGCCTCTCACTGCTGGGGGTGGGCATCTGGAGGGGACCTGGGCTTTCTCTGCCTCCTCATCTCTGAGTTATTTTTTTAAAATATATTTTATTGATTTTTTTACAGAGAGGAAGAGAGAGGGATAGAGAGTTAGAAACATCGATGAGAGAATCGTCGATCAGCTGCCTCCTGCACGCTCCCTAATGGGGATGTGCCCGCAACCAAGGTACATGCCCTTGACTGGAATCGAACCCGGGACCCCCCAGTCCGCAGGCCGACGCTCGATCCACTGAGCCAAACCGGTTTCGGCTGGTCTGGTTATTTTGGGTTGGTTTCGGGGCACTGTCTCCCTTTCTGTCTCGTAGGCTGTTTTCAGGAAGACAGTGTTGTTTTCCTTTGATATTTGCTGAAATGTTTATTATTAAGTGATGTAACTTTAAAAAACACGTTAATGTTTGTTTATGTGGGAAATGTTTTACATTTTTGACTTTGTTTCTCCCTTCTCTTTTGAACCCTCCAGCCAGTGAGAACGTTGGTCATGACAAGCATGCCGGCTGAGTAAGTACTCCCTGTCCCGTTGGCTTCCCCTCAGCCGAGGGCTTTGCTTCCTGCATGTCCTGTGAGCTGGGCTTCTGCAGCCACAGGTCTGGACTGTCTCTCAGTTGTGCCATATCGTTAACATCCGAGTTGGAAAATCCCGGTACACTTCAAAGTGGTTAAAGACTGAGTGTGCCGGCCAGGCTCTGTGGTGGAGCACTGGCCTGGGCCTGGCAGGTCACATGAGTAGGTGTGGTTCACTCCCCCGGCCAGCAGGGGCGCTGGCGGCAGGCAGCCAGTCCATGAGTCTCCCTGCCCTTCCACTCCCTCTGAGAAATCCATGGAAAATAGCCTGGGTGAGGACTGAAAAAATAAAAGAATGAGCAGGCCCCTCTGACGCCGGTGCCTGTTGCTCAGCTGGCACGCGTGTGCTCAGCAGGGGAGCCCGCGTGCTCGGAGCAGCGTCACACGTGTCCTGGAGGGGCAGAGCCCCTGGTCAGCACGTGCTTCCCACGGAAATGCTGCACCACCTGTCACGGGGACACCTGTGTTTCTTCACATCAGACTTAGGTTTTGAGATTCTCATAGAAACCTGGGTCCTTTCTGTGAAAATCGGGCTGCAGCAGGCGTGCGAGGTCCACGCATTCGCAGGACCAGGTCCCTTGCTGCTGTGCCGCCACTGAGAGAGGCAGGCCCGCCCGCCCGCCGCTGGGGAGCGCACTCCCAGGTGGCGCACTCCCCGGCTGCGTTCCCGCCCGTCTAGGACCTGGCGACGCGTCGCAGCCGGGCCTGCTCTCAGCCCTTCCTAGCAACCCCGAGTGAGAGCCGACGTCCCGTCTCCCCCGGATTCCCAGGATGGGCTGTACGGAGACGGAGACGTGGCCAGCGCACTGTCCTTGCCTCTGCGGTCGGCTGTGTCGCCTGACGCTCCTGGGCAGGAGACCTTGACGGTGCTGTTTCCCTCTTTGACAGAAAGCAGAGCATCGTCACCCGGGTGGTGGCCAAACTGAAAGGCTTCTCATTGGCCCGGGAAGTGTGTGAGAGCACCACCCACGTGCTGGCCGGGCAGGCGCTGCGCACCCTCAACGTGCTGCTGGGCCTGGCGCGCGGCTGCTGGATCCTCTCCTACGAGTGGGTGAGTCCGCTGGGCCCGTGTTCCCACTGCGGCCCTCCTGTGGGTGGGGGGGGGGTCTGTGCTGAGCCCGTGTTCCCACTGCGGTCCTCCTGGGGGGGGGGTCTGTGCTGGGCCCGTGTTCCCACTGCGGCCCTCCTGGGGGGGGGGGGTCTGTGCTGGGCCCATGTTCCCACTGCGGCCCTCCTGGGGGGGGGGGGGCTCTCTGCTGAGCCCGTGTTCCCACTGCGGCCCTCCTGGGGGTGAGTCTGTGCTGGGCCCGTGTTCCCACTGCGGTCCTGCTGGGGGGGAGTCTGTGCTGAGCCCGTGTTCCCACTGCGGCCCTCCTGGGGGGGGGGGGTCTGTGCTGAGCCCGTGTTCCCACTGCGGCCCTCCTGGGGGGGGGGGGTCTGTGCTGAGCCCGTGTTCCCACTGCGGCCCTCCTGGGGGGGGGGTCTGTGCTGAGCCCGTGTTCCCACTGCGGCCCTCCTGGGGGGGGTGAGTCCGCTGGGCCCGTGTTCCCACTGCGGCCCTCCTGGGGCGGGGGCTCTCTGCTGAGCCCGTGTTCCCACTGCGGCCCTCCTGGGGGGGGGGGGTCTGTGCTGGGCCCATGTTCCCACTGTGGCCCTCCTGGGGGGGGGGCTCTCTGCTGAGCCCGTGTTCCCACTGCGGCCCTCCTGGGGGGGGGGGGTGAGTCCGCTGAGCCCGTGTTCCCACTGCGGCCCTCCTGGGGGGGGGGTCTGTGCTGGGCCCTGTGTTCCCACTGAGACCCTCCTGGGGAGAGGGGGGGGTCTGTGCTGGGCCCGTGTTCCCACTGCGGCCCTCCTGAGGGGGGGAGTCCCCTGGTCCCGTGTTCCCACTGCGGCCCTCCTGGGGGGGGGGGGTCTGTGCTGGGCCCGTGTTCCCACTGCGGCCCTCCTGGGGGTTGGGGGGTCTGTGCTGGGCCCGTGTTCCCACTGCGGCCCTCCTGGGGGGGGGGGTCTGTGCTGGGCCCGTGTTCCCACTGCGGCCCTCCTCGGGGGGGGGTCTGTGCTGGGCCCGTGTTCCCACTGCGGCCCTCCTGGGGGGGGGGGGTCTGTGCTGGGCCCGTGTTCCCACTGCGGCCCTCCTGGGAGTTGGGGGGGGGGGTCTATACTGGGCCCTGTGTTCCCACTGAGACCCTCCTGGGAGGGGGGTGGCTGAGCCACAGGTTCTGACCCTGACGGTGCTCCATGGGCTGGGTAACCGGAAATTGGACAGGAGAGCTGTGCCCTGCCCTCCTTGTTTGTTGCACACCTCCCTGTGGCTATGGCTGCACCCCCGGGGGTTTGGGGGTGCACATGGGAGGAGCCCCGGCCGCAGGAAGAAGCACGATTGGAGCTGAAGGGAAGGGAGACTCCGTTACACACATTTTCCCGTGTCTGAGCGAGAAGTCATGTGACCTACGTCGGGGGTGGTTTCAAAAGCCCCAAGAATTGGCTGATGGTTTTTGCAGATGGCTTTACTTAGAGTGAACCATGTACAGGTGTCCTCTTAGCTATGTTCTGTCTTACACACATCACTTAGGGTGAATCATGTACACGTGTCCCCTGAGACATGTTCTGTCTTACACACATCTATCTGTAACATACTTGCCCTCATTTCTGGGAATTAGAGGCTGTTTATTTTTTTAAATCATTGTTTTCATTATTCATAAAAGTTGAAATTGTCTATTGCCATTTCTGCTGTTCCTTGCTCCTCACCCCGGTCGCTCAGAAGCCTGTGGGCGGTTGGTCGGTCGGGTGAGTGTGGTGTCCGTTCCTTGCATGGCTCTTGAATCTGCTGAGTGTCCACCCGGCCCCACCCCGCAACGTCTCCTAGCAGCACTGCTCGCCCGGGCTGTGGTGCGGGCTCTGCAGAGCCGCTGTGGCCTCTCTGCCCTGCAGTAGCTCTGGGCCGGCTCTCAGGCCCAGGAAGCAGAAGGCATCAGAGCTTAGAGTCACCAGTGGGAGGGAAATGGCCGGGACGCTCTGTCCACATCAGTGGCGGTTGAGGGTCACTGTGCCTGATCAGATGTCAGGACTGACCCGCATGGATGGGCATGAGATGGCACCTGTGAGTCGGCTTCCAGGAGTGATGCCCTGGCCTCTCTCCCGGTCACGACGTGTCCTCCTCCGTCCGCGGCTCCTGCCCTCACGTCCCAGAGGAAGAAGTCCTGCCTCTGTGGCGATGCCTCTGTGCCAGCTGCTCCCCTGGCGCCTGGCGCATCCCCTCTGCCTCCCTGGGCACCTCCGGGCGGCCTGAGCCTCCCACCACCAGGTGCAAGTCGCCTGCCCGTGGGGCTCACTGCTGAGTGGGGAGGGTGGGCAGGGTGCTCCGCCCGGTCCCCAGGGGCTGCTGGGGGGAGAGGGAGGGACGGCAGCACAGTGCTGGAGGGAGAAGAGCCGCCGCCCCGCACGGTGGGGGGCTCGCCGCGGCCTGTGACACCCAGTGGCCAGGAGGTCGTTTCTCAGGGCCAAGGTGGCAGCGTCCACCACACCCCGGGGAGCCCCCCTCCCAGCGGAGGACGGGCTTTCTCTGTGGTTTCCCCCTTTTTCTGGGTCCCCAGTGCAGTTGGGGATTCTTAAAATATTCTTGGCGAGCAGTGTGAGCCTGCCTCCAAGACAAACACCGCCGAGAATGTTTTTATTTCAGGGCTGTGTGGTGGTCTCTGGAAATTTCTCGTAGCGTTCTCGCTGTTCTTCCAAGTTAGACGGTTGTATGCGGCCACCAAAACTATGGTGATTTTATAACAAAAGCCGTGTGTTTAATTTGTTTTCCTTTGGGGAAGCGTGCTGGCAGCCCAGAACCCTGGGTTCCCGCTCCGGGCTGGTGGCTGGAGGTAGAGAGGACCGGCAGGCGTGGCGTCTCCGTGGGCAGCCAGCGGGCACCGCACAGCGGGAAAGGGGGAACCAGCCGGACCACGGCCCCTGGGCTGAGACACCACGTTCCGTCGTGTTGTGCTCAGGCATGGCTCCTCACTGTCCATGGCTGGGTGCCTCCCGGGCTGTGTGTGGCCTCCGGGGGAGGATGGCCTGCGTCTCCTGTCCCCCCGGGGGGCGGGGCAGGGGGTCCGGGCCTGGGAGATGGAGCTGGCGGGCGGGTCAGCCTGTGTCGGGTAGGAGGGGGTCTGAGCTCGCTGAGACCGGCCGGTGTGGGCCTTTCCTTGGCAGGACGGGTCCTCTCACGTCGCCGCCGACCCTTCCCACTGTCCTGGGGCATCATGCAGCCGTCTAGCCTGGGCCGTGCTGCTCTCCCGGGCAGGTACCGGAAAGGCCCGCTCTCTGAGGAGCTGGAGCTGGGCCCGGGCGCTGGAGGAGGTGGGGATCCCGCCCTGGCTGCTGTCCGTGAGAGGAGCTCCGGGCAGAGCCGCCTGCCTGTGCTCACCTGGCCGGGGCCCAGGGGACCCGGGAGAGGAGACAGATGACCAAACGTACTTGGCAATCTCAGAACAAGAGGCCTGGAGGCTGGAACAGGCTGCAATCTCAGAGGGACGGTGGGCTCAACCAGAGGCCTGGTATGGGTGTAGGCATAACCCCTGGACACAGACAGCCTGGGTGGGGCCAGGTGGGGGTGGGGTGGGCTGGAAGGGGTCAATGGGGGAAATAGGGGACATCGGTAATAGAACAATAAAGCTTTTTTAAAAGTTTTAGAATTGCTTCTGGCCTCTGAGCTAGAAATGTCCCATGCAAGCACCATGTGTCACCGTAAATTACAGCCGTGTCCTTTACTCGTGTTCCTTGGGAGAGCTCAGGACAGTCAGGTGACCTGGCGCTCCGGTGAGAAAAGCGCTCGGGTAGTTCACGTTCATGGGAGACGGGCAGGAACCCGAGTTGCTCCCGTGCCTGACACTGGACGACGGTCGCTGCGGACAAGCGTGCTTGTTTTGTAAAGGGACGCTCCCGCTGTGGGTCTGGAATGCGCTACGTTTATTTTTGTTTTCATTCTGATAAGGGACAGGGGAGCCTGTGCTATTTATAAAGACGCTTGGCCTTTGCGTGTAACTGCTGGACAGGCTGGGTCACCCTGCTCCGCCTCGGTGAGAGGGAAGACGTGCTGCCAGGGCGCCGCGGGGCTCGCCAACCCCAGAATAGCCCGTTTCAGCATCCCTGCGCGCTGCTGTCGCCATCGGCCGTGTCCACGTGCGCTGCCTCGCGCCTCCATCTGAGGTTTCGTGTCTGTCTGCTCACATCTCTTAAAAAGCTACTTGTTTTAGGACTTTTGCTTATCTTCTCTGTCGTGGTCATGTAGGTCGTGTGGAGGCCCTAGTTTAGTGCCACTTTCGGGCCAGCTGTGTGGTGCTTTGTGAGCCACAAAGACACACGAGCCCGGACTTTTTAAAGTGCAGGTCCAGCCGAAACCGGTTTGGCTCAGTGGATAGAGCGTCGGTCTGCGGACTGAAAGGTCCCGGGTTCGATTCCGGTCAAGGGCATGTACCTGGGTTGCGGGCACATCCCCAGTAGGGGGTGTGCAGGAGGCAGCTGATTGATGATTCTCTCTCATCGATGTTTCTAACTCTCTATCCCTATATCTTCCTCTCTGTGAAAAATCAATAAAATATATTTTAAAAATAAAAAAATAAAGTGCAGGTCCTGGTTCTGTAGGGCTGGGCCCAGCTCCTTGCTTTGCCGCCAGCTCACAGGTGCGGCAGGCAGCTGGTCCAGGACCGCGCTGCCCAGGGCAGTGCTGGAGGCAGCGAGAGGGGGGGACAGGCTGCTCCCGGCGCATGCCCAGCAGGCACAGTCGTCCTAGGGACCCGGGATATGAATTGGTTCCAGCTGGGGGCTCAGTCCAGCTGGCTGGCGTGAGCATCTCCCTACCTCAGCGCTTTGTGGCTCCCAGTCCAATCCGTGAGCCTCTCTCCTTCTTTCTAGTTGTAGATTTCCCGCTCCGCCAGCTTTCTGTGTTTTTGGATGAAGTCCGTTCTGACTTTAGTTGTTTTTGAAATTGTTGTGCGAGGTGGCAGCTTAGGTGCTTACTAAGACAGGCCGCCATCTTGGTTCTCCCCTACTTACTGTATTTGCCGGCGTATAAGACGACTTTTTGGCCCTGAAAAATATGCCTCCAAGTGGGGGGTAGTCTTATATGGCTAGTATATAACAAACTCTGTATTTTTAGTGGAAATGTTAGGGGGTCGTCTTATACGCCCAGTCATCTTATATGCTGGCAAATACGTATTTTTCAGGGCCAAAAAATCGTCTTATACGCCGGCAAATACGGTAGTTTAGAACACACTTAATAATGCAGTTATCATAACTAAACCTGAATAACCATAAATGTTTTCAACATGATCAGTAATGCTTTCAAGTGAGTTAAGTCAGCTTCTTAGTACAATTGTAATTTTTATGCCAGGAGTGGTTCATTTATTGCATGGAGTGATTAATTGTGATTAAGATTTTTAAGTACAACCTAAAATCTCCTTGTTGATTGCTTGTTCTTTAATCCTAGCTTTCTCTCATCACTCAGACTGAAATCTGTTGTTTTCCCTTTAATTTTTTTTTTGAGAAGGCAAATCTTAAGTATATCTTGTTTAGAGTGTTTACTTATTTGTGACTACATTAATCTTTTTTAAACACCTAAGAAGAGTTCTTAGGAAATTAAGAAAATATTAAGTAATTAGGTGTATGTTAGGAAAAACTAATTTGATTGTTTTTGTCCTGGAAAGGGACACTTACTGATGTAGAGCTGTAGTACTTTTGACCACTCGGAATTTTCTAATTCTCTGGGGAATAAGAAGTTGAGGCAGCTAATGAGCACCAGGACTAGATAACAATCTATACCTTTTTACTTAAAAGCAAGATGAAACTAAGTGGGAAAAGTCTCCGCTTTCCATAAGAAACACAAATGGGTACACAAGGACACTGGGTATATGCTCTTCCGTCATAATCCACACGAAGCTGCCTCACAGGGTGGTTCATGCAGTTTGAACGCTTTTGCTGGGAAAGTCCAAGACAATACAATAAGGCAAGAGAGAAAAAATATGCCTTCGAGAGCAGGAGGGAGAGATTAGACTGCCCACTCACAGGAAATGCGATCGCATTGGAAATGTCACTAGACCTACAAGAAAGCTCCACAGCTAGTAGCCTGGGCCCAGCCATGTTACAGATACAAGGTCACATGCAAAATTCAGCTTCATTTCTGTCTAGGAGAAATGAACCGCTAGAATCCTAATGCTTTTAAATACAATTTATATTATACCCCAGAAATGGAAATATTTAAGTTTAAATCTGACAAAATATGTGCAGGATCTGTTTGTTGAAAACTACAAAGCTTTTATGAAAGAAATCAAACAAGACCAGAATAAAGGGTGGAGATGCTATGAATTGGAGAACATGGCACTTTCTACACTTTCGGTCTGTGGCATCACCTCAGTTCCTACGACAAGCCCAGCACGAGGTCTTTGCAGACCTCGACACATGGGTCTGGTCAGCAAAGGCTTTTAACACAAAGAGCCAGTTGGAGCCACACAGTGGAGGAATCCCAGGGATGGGGGATGAGAACGCTCTGAACGGTTTGGGCGAGTCGCCTGCAGTCTTCTATTTTCCAAAGTGCAGTGTTGAGGAAATCAAGTAATTTATGAGGCTTATAATAAAAAATGTCACTGCCTGCCCTGTTGTGTCCCAGCCTGGTTCCACCCTTAAAATAGCCTCTGGTATTTTACCTACATGAGTCTAACTAAAACGCTCTCCGGCCGTATTTGGACCTTGTCTATGACGGCCGAAGAGACTAAAATAGGACCCAAGGCTTTACCGGTTCCTCCTGCTCCGTCCCAGGCTGCCCACTGTGGTTACAGTTTTTATGTGAAGTTTCATAGGTGAGTATGGACACACACAGGTGCACACACACACACACACACACACACACGTGTTTGCTTATGTGTGCTGTTTGAGCTGAGCTGTATGATGTGCTGATTCCATTCCCTTTTCGGTATTTTTGTTTGTTTTTCCTAAGGTAATGGTTAACACTGATTGCTTCCTTTTCCGTGGGCCTGTCTGAGTCGCTGCGGGATTTCTAAGACAGCACCGTTCTCTCACCCCTGCCTGCCTTCGGTCGTCTTCCCGTCCCTCAGATTATCTGGGCACCACCGCCGGGGCCCTGCCTGGCCCCCCGAGACGAGCCCTCGCAGGCCGTGGCACGGCTGCTGTCCGGGCCTGTCGTCAGCGTGGCCTGGGAATGCCCGCTCTTTGGTTTGGCCGTGTCTGTGTTCTGGAGACGCAGCTAATGGCACAATTATGGGCTCTCAGGCCGACATGTGGTGTGAGCTGCTGGCCTGGGCAGCGTGTGGACCATGTGTGCTGTGTGGGTGCGGGTTGGGCGGAGGGAGGCCGCGCTCATCTCTGTGTGTCTGCTTTCTGGGCCGGTCACTGTCCCCAGGAGACACTCCCGTGGCCTGCTCCAGGGTCTCGCCGGGGTCCAGGGTGAGGCCAACAGGACAGTTTCACTCCGTCTGGTTTCACGTCTGCCTCGTCCCGAGGGGTGTGGGCTGGGGGAGGACAGCCCCTCCTCCCTGTTCTTCACCCTTTCTCCGACTTCTGCCGCCTGCTTCCTGCCTCGGGGACCTGAAGCCTTCCTTCTCTAGACACTTGCATCGACTGCCTTCTGAGTCCCTGACCATGTAGCAGCTTCTTGGCCACCTCTCCACTGCAGACTCTCCCGCCTTTGTCCATCCCTCCAGCTGCCTGTTGGCATGTGCTCGAGGTGCCGTGTGCCCGGAGGCAACTGGGTTTTTCTGGTGTGGGGTGCCCTCCTTGCCTTGCCTTGACCGCAGCACTGTCTCCCGGATGGCTGGCAGTCACGGCGCTGCCCCCAAGTGGAATGATTCCGTGTCCGTAAAGCGAGGAGAGCATGGGTGCGGCGGTCTGGGCTGCACAGAGTAGGGCTCCCACATTACGGAGGGTGGTAGCACAGTGGCTATTGCTCCTACAGTCGGGCAAGAGAAAGGTTTCTCGTTGAAGTCATCAAGGTTCCTGCCTTATGAGTGTTAGGAATTGCATGTTCCTTCCAGGTGAATGCTGAAATCACCCTCCTGCCAGGCTGTGCCACACGATGGACCCTCTGTATTCCTTCACTCCACCTGCTTTACTTAGCTTCTTTCTCAGTTACTTTGCTATCACATGTATGACGGACAATAGGTCGAGTTAACTGCTTATTTGTAAGGTCACTCGTGGTCTTGACTGTAGCCTTGCAGAGTATGCTTCCTCTGTTTTGAGCATGAAGGTAAAGATCTGTTTGGCTACTGAAGGTTCTACAGGGAAAAGCGTAAACTTTTTCTGTAATTTATTTCTGATTTGATTTCCTTATAGTCAAATCTGGTTTTCTGTTATTTCAGTAAAATGCTCCTTCTTTGGGTCTGTAGAGAAATGAAACATGCAATTCACTTACCAAAAGTGTACTGTCGACGTCTTATGGTTTTATTTTCATAACATTTAGGGAGGGACACACTCAGAGAATGTAAGTTTCCCAGAGGCTGTTGAACTCGGTTGGCATTTTTATGTGGGTTCTACGTGAACTCGGTGCCACGGCGTGTCCAAGATGCTCCCTGACCCCCGTCCCGTGTGCTGCTGGTCTCCTGTTGGTCACGCTGCCCCCTGCCCACACTGGGCTAAGCCTGTGACCGAGAGGGACCACGAAGCTCGTGTGTCTGTCAGTGACCGTAGCCGGTACAAGCCAGGCAGACAGCTATTCTAAATGTTTGTAACCACCCAGAAAGCCGGGAGGAATGCGCTTCAGTGTCGAGTTTCCAAGTTTATAAAACCTCCTTTCACTGAACTTCCTAAGTCGTGTGGGTGTGTGTGTGTGTGTGTGTGTGTGTGTGAGAGAGAGAGAGAGAGAGAGAGAGAGGGAGAGAGAGAGAGATGTTAGGCAGTAAAAATCAGCGACAACCAAAACGCAGTCTAATTGGCCAAATGCTCGTGGGCCCTCGGGTCCACCTGAACACTGAGTGGGTTCCCGAGCACACTCCTGTCCCGTGCCCTCCCGTGGAGGCCGATTTTCCCGTGGCCTGCCGCTTCCCCGGTCCCTCGAGGGCCCAGCCCAGGCACTGGCTCCCGGCTTTTCTTCTGACTTCCCTGCCCCGAGCCGATGCCCCAGCACACAGGGAGAGAAACAGCCCCCCTCATGCCTCCAGGCAGGCCCACCACCCCGTCCCCCACCCTTGGTCCAGAGCACCCCCTCCCCCAGACGGGCTGTCTTCCCTCGAGGTCCTCTCTCCGTTGGCGTCCCCTCCCTTTGCCTGCTGAGCTCCCTGGGGCTCTGGGTAAACATCAGCTTGTTGCCAACCTTTTCTGGGTTCTCCTAGACCGGGATGGGGTGCGGGGGGAGCTCTGGTCCAGGGGCCATATAAGGCCTGTGACATCATCTGGCCTGGCCCTGCCAGAGTTCATTAAATGTTTGACCAAATAAATTGATGGTGTTGCATGGTCCAAGGATGGTGCTATAAATATCCAAACGGCCCTTGGCGAGAAAGGATCCCCTCCCAGCCTAGACAGCCAGCTGGCTTCCCGCCGGGTCCCCAAGCCTGTGCAGGAGCACCCTGTGGCGGCTGCCCTCCCCCCCTTCTCCCCGCCCCCACGGAGCCTGGCCGCCTCGGGTTGGTGTGCTTCCAGGCCTGCGTGGGATCTTGCTCGTGGCCACAGAGGAGCGATACGTGAGCCAGGAGAGAGTCGTTGTAGCTCCTTGTGTCTGGGGCCCAGGCCAGTGCTGGGGGTAGCACTCGGACCCCATGTCCTGCCCCCGACTTCCTTTCTCTAGAAACAGCATGGCCGTCCCTGGGGTAGCGCTGCCGGTGATGGGAGGGGAGGTGTCAGGCTGGCGCCATAGGTGGTCTGAGCTGTAGGAGTTCCCGGAAGGGACGGCTTCCCCTCCGCCCGCAGTTCAGCCGGAGGACGTAGCTGTGTGGCCACTGCAGGAAGAAGGGATGTCGGGGCGGCGTGGCAGGCACATGCGTTACCTGGTGGCTCCGGTTGTGAATCCTGCCGGAGGGATTCGGTCACCGAGCAGAGACGGCACCCGAGCCTCCCGCCTCAGGCATTGCTCAATCAAAACGAAGACGTGGTTTGGATCATTTAAATGTGTGGATTCAGATGCTGCTGCTGCTGATGATGATGAAAGCGTGTTCATGCGATGTTTCCTCTTCACACATCTGGGGGTCTCTCACGTGTGTTCTGGGGAACTTCTGAAAGTGTCAGACGATGTTGGGAATAGTACACGCCAAAGGGCTGCTTTTTAAGCTTAGGCCTCTGGTCTGTCTCCTCCTAATATGTGTGCCTTTCTTTTTAATTAATAAGACTGCAAACCTCTCCTGAGCATGGTCTGCAATGCCTCCTCGGTTGGAGACGGGTAATTTTAGAGGAATGTACTGTTCCCTGTCTAGGAGCAGGGGGTCTCTTGTCGTATTTGGCCTCCAGGGGACAGCAGCCCCGGTGTCTAGTCATCACGAGCCGACACCTGACCAGGCTTTACCCATGTGCCTCGTGCACAGCCGGGAGGTCTGGGCCCTTCGGCGTGCAACTCAGTCTGCTCTGCCCTCGGGGCGTGCACTCGCAGCTGGGTTTCCTGTGTTTTGTTTTTGCTCCATCTCCTAGGTGGCTTGTTGTTTACTAAGAATCTTTGATAATAAATGTTAAAAAGACTCCCTTCTGTGCCGTGGCAGGTCCTGTGGTCTTTGGAACTGGGTCACTGGATTTCTGAGGAGCCCTTCGAACTCTCCGACTCCTTTCCCGCTGCTCCGGTGAGTCAGGCCTCACTTTGCGGTGGGGACTTCAACTACAGAAATTATTATTAGCAAAGCTGTGCGCTCTGATGTTTATTAAATCAAGAGCAGTTATGCCCATAACCAGAAAGACATCCAGAGACTATTTATTTGTGAGAACAAAGGTGAGAATGCTTTGCAAAAAGTGGGAAATGTGGGAAATGCATTCTCCAAAAGCCTCAACTATTGAAGGTTAAGGTTGAAGCCTTCAGGACAGAAAGACAAAACTGGGAAGGCCGTTCTTGAGAAGGGCCTGTGTATGCGCTCACGGCTGTGCGCAATGCTGCGGCCGCGGCCTGGGGGACGGACCTGAGCCCTAAAGCGTGGCCTGCCGGCAGGACGGGTGGGCTTTGTCTTCCTGTTTCCTAACGCGGCTCGACCGCCTGAGCTCCCGGAAGCTCCGGGGCCGGCCTCCGAAGGCGGGGCCTGATCTCCCGGTGACTGGGCCGGCTGGTGTGCGCGGTGTGTTCATCCGCACGGTTATCAGCTGGGAGACGAACGCGGCTGTGCCGGCGGCAGCCGGGGTGCTTGAGTGTTCTGGGTGATTGTCCCATGACAGAGGTTGACCGCTGCCCTGAATCGCTGGGCTTTCCAGGTTGTGGGTGGTTCTCTCTTCATTTTTGAGAGGACTGCTTTGATTTCCTGTCAACTTTGTAGATGTTTTCTTATGGAGAGAACATGTCCTCTCAGCGAGGCTTTGGCATCATGTAAGGACTGGAGCGTAGTTACAGCCCGAGATCAAGGTCCCCCACGCTCTCATGAGGGACGGGGCGGTCGCCTTGGAAATGCGTTGGGCTGCCTGCTCTGTGGGCGAGCCGTGTGGATGGTGTCGTTGCCTGCCTCCCCGTGCTGGCTCCCCTCACACTGCCGTGGGCCCCCCGAGATCTGGAAACGTGCTCCCTCCCAGCCGTGGGTCTCATCAGACGCCCTCCTCTGCACAGCCGGCACCTCTGATGGTTATGGCCTCACGTTGGCAAGAGGAGACAGAGAGTGAGGAGAGCGCCGACCCGGCCAGTCGGGATGAGCTGTGGGGCCACATAAGTTAGAGAAGAGCTCGGACTAGGGACACGGCTGTGGCAGGACTAGGGACTAGGGACACGGCTGTGGTGGCACTAAGGGACACGGCTGTGGCGGGACTAGGGACTAGGGACACAGCTGTGGCGGGCAGAAGATGGTGAAGACACGTGAACAGTTACTGGTTGTCCATCTGGCTGAGCTGCTTGGCAACTGGGTGGAAAGCAAATGCCTGAGGGCCTCCAGCTCAGAGCCACCTGCCCGCTCGCCGAGGGACGGCCACCGAGTTAGCCCTGGGTCGGGGTCGGGGTCTGGGTCAGGGTCGGCCGGGGCGAGCATCTCGCTCGCGCTGTCACACACTCACGACTTTGAGGCGAAAACCAAATTTCTGTTTTGTGCTTCAAAACCCCTGTTTCAAATCTTTGTGGTGGTAGACACTAATAAATAGCATGCTGATACAAGTTACCTTTTCCTGAGATGACTTGAGGGGGAGTCCAGCTTCGTGCCCGCCCCGGAGGGAAGAGCCCGCGGGCAGATGGACAGCAGACCGGCGCTCTCCCGGGGCGGGACGCACGGCCCATGTTTGGGAATCAAATTGCAGAATTGTAAACATCATAAAAGTTCACCTCATAAGTTATATTTAATTACTAAAAATACCTTCATAGTTAACAGGCAGCAAAAACAAGTGTACAATCTTTACATGAAATAAAAGAATACATCCTGGGAGTTTCTCCGTATAAACTTGACATCTCTTTGAGCATTAGCTTAGAATGCAGCTGGCGCCGCCTGTGCAGACACGCGGTTTCCAGATGAAAGTTAAAGCACCCAAGAGAGGGCAGAAGGCTCTCTGACCCTCCCAGGGCCCTGAGTCTGTGCCGGGCGTGAGGCTGCCATCCCCTCCGTCAGCCCGGCAGCGAGCGAGCGAGCGAGCGAGCGAGCGAGGGTGCAGCCAGACGAGCCGGGAGCCCGAGCTGTTTCCAGTTATTCACTGATGCTCTCGGCGTGGCAGGAGCCTGCGAGCCATCATCGTTTGCAGCATAAGCTCCTCTCTGCGCGGACGCCCTGCGGGTCACGAGGTGAAGGCCGGCTGTGCTGGGGTGGCCGAGCAGGGCGGTGTCAGTGGGAGTTTGGGGGCTCTGACTCGGGCCCCGGTGCTTCCCTCTGGGCGGGGACAACGCCGCCGTGTCCCCGCCTCCCGGTGGAGGACGCCCCGGCCCCGGCCCCGGCCCGCGGCGGGCTCAGCCTCAGAAGTCCGCGGGCCGGATCATCATGGCCGTGGCCTTGAGCGAGTAGCCCGAGCCCTTCCAGTAGTACCACTTGATGCCGTTGAACCTGTTGGTGCTCTGCCTCTGGGGGTAGTACATTCCGTTGAGGTTGGAGGGGCCACACGCGTCGAACCACCAGCCTGTGAAGCGCAGCAGAGGGTCAGGACGGGCCACCTCCCGGGAGCAGCCACCCGCCGGCCCACACGCACATTCCCTGCATTTTAGGTGGCGGTGTCCTGAGTGCCCGGGGCGGGGCCACGGGGGGGGTGCCCGTGCACTCCGGGCGGGGCTCGGACAGGCTTCTCCCCTTTGCTGTGGCGCTGCGTGGGGAGGCCACGGCCACTCGCAGGACGCAGAACAGTGGACAGGGACACCGAGGCCTCGAGGTGGCTCTCAGCAGCCACACCCTTTCCAGTTCCCCAGCTCAGTGACCTGGGCTGATCCAGGCTCCCCCCGCCCCCTGAGAAATTCTTTCTGTTTAAAATATAACCCCAAGTTTTAAGTGTCCAGTGGAGCTAGATAACAAGAAAAAACTTAAAGCCGCAGGTGCTCACTGAGGTGAGGCCGGTGAGTGTGAGGTATGGGGGGCTGGATCCCATCTGCATCTAGGGGCTGGGCCTGCTCTCACCCACCCAGCTCACGGTGCCCAGGCCTGCGGGGAGGCGTGGGAGGACAGAGAGGGTGGTGCCACTCATAGGAAACTGTAAGAACGGAAGACGGAGAGGATTGCTGCCATTTCTCTGCAGTGAGACAGATAACGTGGGTGAACTGAGTGCAGCCGTCAGCTCAGGGGCTGTGTTTGTGTCTGGATGTTCTGTTCCTCTGAAAAGGACTCTGGTGCAGTGTTTACGTTCTGCGATGTGGCTTCTGGACTGAGGCACCTGCCCGTCACGAGGTGCCCTGGTGACGGCTAAGCAGCTCCAGCGACAAAGCGGAAGCAAGCCCCTCCCCGCGGGCAGGCCTTCTGTGATGTGGACGTAATCACCACTCACAGCTGATCCACTGCCTGCCTCCCCCTCTCCCCCCGCGGGGCCCTGGCCCACACGGACAGGCAGGCGCCTACCTCCCGTGAGCATCTGGGCGCACTTGCAGATGCACCGGTCCCTGTCCACGTCCTTGGTGCTGAAGTCGCTCCCCGGCTGGCTGATGCTGCTGATCTTGCCGGCCGAGCCCGTGAGGCCCTTCAGGTGGATCCTGGGCGCAGAGGGAGAGGGGGGTGAGCGGGTGTGTGCCGCCGTGGGACACTCCCCACAAAGAAGCCCTCTGCCGAGGGGCACCGGCCGCAAGTGCCCCAGCAGCCTGGACCGAGCATCCTCGCGCAGGAATAAACAGGAACCCGCTTATCATCAGTCCTGAGGCGGAGTGCGTGTTTTGGTGAAACCTCGCGGATATCACTTGCACAGGCATCATCGGGACTTGGGGCCCTTCCACTCGTTTTCCTGCTGCTCTGAGATAAACAGGAAGGGGACTGCGCGTGGGGGGAGGGGGAGGGCGGAGCTCTGTTCAGGTCTGCAGGCTTCACCCAGACAGGAACACGCGTGTCGCGGTGAGGGCCGACCTCCGCACCCTTGTCCGTGGGAGAGGGCTGGGAGGCCGGCAGGAGCAGAGCCCGGCCTTGGTCCGGAGCAGAGCCCACGACTGTCCCGGTGCCTGTGCCGAGGGGAGCGGGAAGGGGGGGGGGGGGCAGAGAAACCCTTCAGGGGAGCTGTGGGCTGCAGGCTGGCTGGCGGCCGAGACCAGGGTCCACGTGCTGGGTGGGTGTGGAGCCTGGGCGTCTGCCCATCCTGAGATCCACAGCACAGGCCCTGCAAAGACAGGGGACCGCACGCCAGCCCCAGGGGATGCCCGCTCCTTTGCCAGCCACGGCCTGGAGATCTCGTTTCCAAGAACCGCGTTGGCACGCGGGTGGAGAAGGGAGGGTCACGGTTGAGTGCCCGCGCCCCGTCTCCACACGTGGGGTGGTCGCGGTTGTGGGTGGCACTCCTCCATCAGGGTCCCAGGCACACACTTCTCCAGGCGGGGGGGGGGGGGGGGGGGTGCTGCCCACGGAGGAGGCAGCCGTGGAGGCCGGGGGGAGCCTGTCCCAGGGGTTCGGAAGCGCTGGTCCCAGAGCACCTGCGTGCGAGTGACTTCTGCTATTTTAGTGTTTCTAGATGTGGCAGCCTCAGACACACGATCATAGGCATTGACTCGACTTCAGAATTTCAGTGTTACCCTTGTTTCCAAGATGCCCCACAGGGCCCAGCCACGTGGCCCCCACGTGGTCCCCACACGGCCGGCACGCCTGCTGCATGGGTCACACACGGCCCTGCATGGTCCCCGCACGGCCGGCACGCCTGCTGCATGGGTCACACACGGCCCTGCATGGTCCCCGCACGGCCGGCACGCCTGCCATAACGGCTCTTGCAGGCCCTGCTCGCCGCTGGTCTCAGGTGCTGGGCTCTTGCAGGCCCTCTCCTCGTCTCCCGAAGCCGGAGGCCATGTCCCCACCCCCGCCTCCCGGGCAGCTCAGCTCGGGGCTCAGGGCACCTCCCCAAGGCCAGCAAGCAGGAGCCGCTGCCCTTGCCCTCAGACTCAGGGTGTGGCCACTGGTGGGAAGTCGCTTTCTCCTCACGTTGGGGATTCGGGGGCCGCCCTCTTGGACTCGGCTGCTCTGCTGTCCGTCCCTTTCACGGAGCAGAGGGGCGAGGGCGGAGGGAGCACGCCACGGCACATTGGACTCAGTCCACGGGACTGCCTCAGGGCGTGACCAGTGACCAGTCACACAGTTTAACGTGCAAATAGTTCTAGTTTTAGTGAAGGGAATTGTATTTTACTGACGTATTTTTCAGTTTTTTGCCACTTGGGAACCATACGTCGCAGCTGCCGTGGACAGCGACTTCCTGAGCCCTCTGCAGGGGTGCTGATGGGACGTGGGCATGCGTTGTTGGGGAGTCGTGCCTTCAGGGTGGCATCGGTCTTAGACTGCCAAGCACGTTAAACTGAGCTTTGTAAAACAGCATGGCCAAAAACTGACTTACACTTCTAAACGAACCCACTCAGGTTAAAGTATTTTTATAATGTCAGCATCCGAGGGTAATGACCCGTTTGTAAAATCTTATATAAACAGTCTAATCCTTAATTTCTGTGTTTCTCTTTTAAAATTCCTCTGTTGTAGATTCCTAGCTGTTGCCAGTTGACAAAATATTTAGCTTGGAGGTAAAACAGTGACCAGCCACTGGTGTCTGACATTCCTCGGGGCTTCGATCTTTGGAGCGTCCTTGGTGGGGTGAGGCCTCACCTGTCTCGCCGCTGCCCGCCGAGGGGCGGCCTCTCCGGACCATTCTCCCTGCGCGTCCGTGGACTGTCCCGACTCCCACGCGCGGTCAGTGCTGACCGACTGTCACTTGCCTGCTTTCAGGCGTACCCCTCTGCTGGGCCTTTACAAAGCGGCAGGCAGGGGTGTGGCACAGCGCTGGGGAGCTGCACGGCCTGCACGGTCCCCGCATGCTCAGGCTGCGGGCTGTCCCTCCCTGGAGCCAGCTCGGGGTTGGGACGTGCTGTGGCAGAGGCGCGAGCGGCCCCGGGTTTGCATGGGGCTGCGCCAGGCAGTCCAGTTCACGTGAGGTCTCCCTGCACGTGGTTTGTCTCCGACCTCAGAGTGGGCGGTGCACACGGCTACGGGGTTGGCGCTCAGCCCAGTCTGCCCGCCAGGCCCTCGGGGCGTGGGGTGGCTGAGTCTGCGGGGCCCTCAGACCAGCTCCTGGGGCACCCCTGCACTGTCCCCCTCCCCTGTCCTCATCACGGGCACATGCATTCTGAGTCCTTAGGAACCGCACGCCCATAAGTGTCTCCTCTGTGCAAGCGGCACCCATACAGCTTCACCCACCCGCCCGGCCTCACCCACCCGCACAGCCTCACCCACCCACAGAGCCTCACCCACCCACCCGCACGGCCTCACCCACCCGCCCGCACAGCCTCACCCACCCACCAGGCCTCACCCACCCACCCAGCCTCAGGGTCCCGGCCCTCCGAGCCTCTGCTGCGCTGCCTGCTCTCACCGCTTTTGGAGCCGGAGAGAATTGTAGGCCAGGGTTTCCCCGTGTTCTCCAAGGGTTCATGAGAAGCGCCACAAGCTGGCGTACAAGGTAATGGGAGGAGCAAGGGAGCCACAGCAGAGCGCTGCGGGGTGACTGCCCACTGTTCCCCCAGTTCTGCCGCTTTTGCACTTGGCAGTCACCCTGACTTTGGGCTGAATTATACGACTGGGTGTGTTCAAACTGCAGAACAGAGGGCAGAGTGGTTCTTAGAGCTTTGGGGTAAATACTACAGCAGCCCGAGGTGTGCGTCTGTAGACACCATCCTCACACTTACTCCATGCCCACGACGGGGTCGGCGCCCGGCTCCCTGCAGACAGGGAGCAGGCCCCAGGCAAACACTGCCCTGACAGTGTTCCACTCAGAACCGGGGAGGCTCACCCAGGGGCGAGGAGCTCTAGGGAGACGGGTTTTCTCAGGGTGGTCTGGCCCCGCCTCTACAGTGTCCTCCTTCCGGGGCCGTCCCCAGCAGCCCTCACCTGTAGTTGAGGTCCTCGCCCGAGAGGGAGAAGTGCTCGTACAGCGCCTGGGCCTCGTTCCCCTCCCAGTCGGCCAGGCGGATCCTCAGCACGTAGCGCTTCTGGGTGGTCACCTGGGAGACAAACTCGTTCCCCAGCCAGTGCTCGCCCGCCGGGTTCCCGAAGCCCTGCAACCGAGCGGAAAGTCAGTCCCCGTGGGCTCCCCGCGGGTCCCCCGTGGGCTCCCCGTGGGCTTTCTGTGGGCTCCCCTGTGTCTGAGACACACCAGGTAGCAGAACCCTTCGGTTAGAAAGCTGTCCTGAGTCCTTGGTTAGCTTGGGTTTGTGGTGAAAGCCCTCTCATTTCAGGTAGGCCCAGGGCTATTCATACCGCTTTATACTCTCTCCACGTCCGCTGGAAGTCCACGCTGCCGTCCTCTCGCCGCTGGATGAGGGTCCACCCCCCTCCGGCGGACTCCATGTCGCAGTAAGCCTGCAACGGGAAGGGCACGTGACTGGGTCTCCTGCTGAATGTGAAGAGGGAGGCGCGTGTAGATGCCCCACAACATGTGCTGGGAGGGTCTCTGCCGGAATCCTGTGGTTCTGAGTAAACTGAGAGCCGTGACTTAGAGGACCGAGGTCACAGTGATACACGCAGGCTGGCGCTGGACGGAGGGTGCCCGGAGCTGACGTGGATCGCCCTTCCTCAGGGTCGCTGTGGGGCATCAGCAGGCGGCCGCCCTCCGTCTCCACCCGGCAGACGTGCGCGGACCCCGTCCACGTCCCTGAAAACCTGAGACGGAGCCGTCCCTGCGCCTCTGCAGGAGGGAGGGAGGGAGGGAGGGAGGGGGCCCCGTGCTGTTAGGGCTCCGGGACTCCGTGAGATGGCGTGTCCTGGGCCATCCCGCTTCCCCACGTGGGGAAGTCAGAACTGGCGGCCGTCACTCAGCGCCAGGGGCCTGAGGGGCCACGTGCCTGGCGTGATCCAAGCGTGGCCTGGCTGCTTGCCTCTGACTCTCGCCAGGCTCTGCCCTTTGCTCATTGCCCATGGCACCCCCCCCCCACCCCCGCCCCCAGCGCCTCTCAGCTCTGCTGCCATGCCGGCTCGGTGTTAAACTTTGTCAGAATGGAATTCTTTCTGGGATGGGAGCATGCAGGCTCCGTTTCAGCTCCGCTAGAAGTTTTTCATGAAATTAAACCCCCTGAGAATAAGATCACATAAGTAGCTCTAAGTAATGAGATTATGGTGGAACGAAACGTTTCCCAAAAGGTGAAGAGAAGCGCCCCGCAGTGTATCAGGTAGTAAATGTGGAAGCTGAGCCGAAACCGGTGTGGCTCAGTGGATAGAGCGTCGGTCTGTGGACTGAAGGGTCCCAGGTTCGATTCTGGTCAAGGGCATGTACATTGGTTGCGGGCGCGTCCCCAGTCGGGGGTGTGCAGTAGGCGGCTGGTCGATGTTTCTTTCTCATCGATGTTTCTAGCTCTCTATCCCTCTCCCTTCCTCTCTGTGAAAAATCAATAAAATCTTTTTTTTTTTAAATGTGGAAGCTGAGGTTCAGAACCATGAGTGGCAGTCTTGCTTTGATGTTCTCCGTGTCCTTCCAGTGAAGATGGTGAACATGTTGACAGGAGGGTGTAAGTGTGCTCCGTGCGCTAACCCAGCGCGCCGGGCCCCCTTCCACACCGAGGGCGGGCTGCCTGCCGCCAGCCTTCCCCTCTCCCGGCCTCTCCCTTGGAAGCGTGTCCACTGAGAAGGAGCACGCAGCCTCGCCGTGTGGGTCAGCGGGAGTGTTGGTCCACGGACGGAAGGGTTGTGGATTTGATTCCGGTCAAGGGCACACACCCGGGTTGCAGGCTTATCCTGGCCCCAGTCAGGGCGTGTGCAGGAGGCAACCAATCGATGTGTCTCTCACATTGATGTTTCTCTCTGTCTCTTCCCCTCTCTCCCTCTTTCTAAAAAAAAAAAAATCAATGGGAAAAATATCCTTGGGTGAAGATTAACAAAAAAAGAAAATTCCACTTATGCATATGCATATATGTATGTATGTGTATGTATGTATATATGTATACACACACACATATGCCTAATATGCAAATTGTCCCCAGAGAGTTCCACTGGGAATCGGTTTGATCGCTTGCTATGATGTGTGCTGACCAACAGGGGGAGGCACAGAGCGAAGGAAGGCCCTGGCCGGCAGCTAGAAGGCCCCAATCGGCCTGATCCCCGGCCAGGCTAGGGACCCTGCCTGTGCATGAATTTCATGCATCGAGCCTCCAGGTAAGAATGAAATGATTTTCCATTTCAGTTCATTGGACATTAGACTTGATCTGCTGTGGGAACCCTCACCCTGGGCTGGCAGCAGCCTTGTTCGTCATGGTTGCCGCTGTGCACACCCGTGGGGAGCTCCGTGGAGCCTGCTTGTGTTATCCAGTCCGACAGCGGCTCTGTGAGGCTGTGGCTGTCTCTGGAGTGGAGGAGGTGTAGTCAGGTTTGGCTGATGCAGCCGCCATAGTCAGCTGGGAAGTGGAGCACAGGCTCCACGGAGGACTGTCTGCCTCACCGGCCCCAGAGATGGGGGCTGGCCCGAGGCCCCGCGGCAGGTCCGCATCCATCGGGGTCCACACACTGTCCTCTCCCGTTTGTTGTGGCCACAGCGGCCCGGCCACTCCCGTCCATCGTGTGGCACGTAAAACCCACCTGGTGAGCTGGCTCCGCGCGCTGCCTCGGGCTGCGAGGTGTGCGTGCAGAGATGTGAGCCCGGCCCGGACGCGCATCCGGGCAGGCCGGTCGGTCCTCGGTGCGCCTGCCTTGCCCCGGGACGTGGGCCCTGTGATGTCCAACCTCCGCTCTGAAGTTATGATGTCAGAGTGGAGCCTCTGGGGCGGGGGAGCCCCTGCGTGTGCGTGAGCAGTGCACCCTGTCCTCTGACGCCGGACTTTGTCCAGGTGTAAAGAGGAGAGCTGGCGGAAAGCAGAGTGTGGTGGCTACTTCGGTCGTGAGACTTTCAGAGCTGTCTGCAGCCCACGGCACTGGGGGATGCGGGGCAGGTCACTGCAGGGAGGGAGCGGGCCCGCCCAGGCCCCGGGGCTGTAGGCGCCCCTCCACAGGGCTCAGGACAAGCTGCCTCTAGAGCTGGGGTCTCCGCACGTGCTGAGCAGGTTCCAGGTGGTGGTCGGCCCGAGGTCACGGTGAGGGACCACTGAGCTGCACACAGCCTTCCCGTGACACTGGGAGGAAAGTGTTCCGTCTCGAACCAGCAGACACAGCCTTCCATGCGCCACCCTGCAGTGTCTGCACGAGACCACTGGCGTTTTCAGAAATGACGTTGAAATGTGTAGGCCCTGTTGGAAAAGATCTTCCCAAATCTTCTCAACGCCCATCGCTTGGAGTGGCTGATTCGGGGCGGAATGGGGCGCCCACCATGCAGGGAGCTGGCCTCCGGGGCTGAGGGCACTCCCGGAAACGACTCCCGACTGTGGGATGGGCGGGGAGCACCAGCCCGGCCTCGGGGACATGCCATTACAGGCGAGGAACCTGGGCCGCATACAGCTGAAGTGCCTGACGCAGACACGTAGTTGGCAGAGCCGGAGTGTAAGCCCACACCCGTGCCTCAGTCTCCCCTGGAAGGGAATCTAAAGCACTTCATCTGGACCATTTTAGAGAAAAGAATTTGAGGAGAAAGATGGCTGTTCCCTGCCATAAGTTACTGCTAACATTTGAGAGGAACACCAGTCCTAACTAATGTCCAGCCTGAGCCCCGCATGCCTCCCTCCTGCGGGCGTCTCGTTCTCGTCGGCAGCAGAGGACCTGGGGCTTTTCCCCCACGCACTGCTTCCAGGGCACCGGGACAGTAGCTGACTCCAAGGCTGATTGAAGTCGGAGTGCACGCCTTCTCCTGTCTGTGTGCTGAGGCAGGGGTGTGTGTGTGTGTGTGTGTGTGTGTGTGTGTGTGCGCTGAGACAATGCCTGCTCATCTGCACACCAGGCTGTGCTTGTCCCAGGAGGACAGCCCTGGGTCGGAGAAGGCGTGGCCCCTGAGCCTTTGGGGTGCCCCATTGTTACTTGAACTCACCATTGAAAGGGACTATGCTGTTCATTGGGAGGTATTTTCTTTAACTTAAGGGAAGGGTCCTACACTTCAAGGCCAGGAGAGGGGAGTGTGAGTCAACAGAGTGCCATGTGGTCAGCACCATGTGTTGCTGAGAGGGCTGGCAGCTGGGGTCAGCCTGCTCAGCGTGGACCTGGGGCCCACAGGACGGGCAGAGTGCCCTGCCCGCAGCCGGGAGGACCCGGGGCGCCCTCACCTTTGTCTCCTCCGTGGAGTTGGGGAACGTCAGCGTGTAGACGCCGCTGGTGGTCAGGCCGGACTTGAAGGCCTCCGCGCAGTCTCGGAAAGCGACTCGCTCCTCCTTCGCGGCGGGGGCCGGCCGGGCTGCTTCCAGAGACAAAGAGCGTTATTGTCGGGGCTCCTGGGGCTCCGGGAGGCTCTCATTGGGGTCACTGCAGCTGGCTTCTCCGTGAGGAGGAAGGACCTGCCGCTTTCCTGCCCTCCCCGGGCCTGCCTCGCGGCCTGCGTGCCCCTGGTTCTCAGCGAGCGTTCCGTGGTCAGCTCCCGCCGTCATAGCTGTGACAGACTGTCACGTGTAAAGGTCTTCATCCCCGGTGGGGCCCGCTACACTTACAACAGGGAATAAACGAACATCCCCAAGCGATGGGCCTGCCAGGGCTGCACGCACCGGCCCTCACCCCACGAGACTGCTGGGAAGACATTTAGTGACCCTGGGGTTAGCAATTGCCCCAGAGAGTTTGTGTTAAAGGGGAACCTAATGTTCGTTTATCTGTGTCTTTTAAATTCTCTGTCTAGGTATAAAAATTCTAAGACTATGAAATTCTTCTAAATTTTAATATTCAGACTTCCCATCCCTTTTGCCACATTTTAAAAACGTGTGTGTGTCCGTGTGCATGTGTGTTGTCTGTGTGTGTGTGTGTGTGTGTGTGTGTGTCCTCGCAGGCCTCTCACTGGAGGGAGGGTCCCAGGCACGGGTCTGGGCCCTGGAGGGGGATCAGGGGACGGGGCGGGGCCTCTTGCTGTCCCTTCTCCGCCTTCCCTGCCAGAGACCCAGATTCTCTGCTGTACTCATCCAGCTGACACCTCCCGCACCTCTGTCCCCCTGGACGTTCCTTTCCTGTGGAAACCACTTTTCCTCAGTGACAGGAGCTGGAGGGCAGGTGTGGCACTCCGGCCCTGTGTGAGGCCTGGCGCTGAGCCCCAGGGTGGGTCCTGTGCCCGTGTTTGTGTCCTGGCTGAGAGAAACCTTGTCTGCGTGCTCTGCTGAGATGGGGTAACTGCACGGCTGAGGGGAGCGGGATCATGTCTCTCAGGGGAAGACGAAGCTCAGTGTGACTCCTGCAGTGTGTCTGTCGAAGGTACAAGTTGGAAGGACAGTATGAGATGAGCCGAAGTGAGAACTAGGCCCGTGTGTTTAAGGAAAAAACGTAGAAAGCCCACAACCTCACGTCGCATCTCCAATCAAGGGCTGGAGACACAGCCTTCACCCTCAGTGAGGAGGTAGGGAGAGAAGCCTGTGCTCAGGGGGTGTGGGGGGGGGGGGTGGAGCAGAGGATGCAGCTGGGGGTCCTGCGGGTGTGAGAGGAGGGGTATAACTGATAGGGTCCCGCAGGTGTGGGGGGGGGGGGCGGGGAGCAGCACAAGTGTGGGTGTCAGAGGAGGGAGCAGCGTTACCCACTCACTGACAGTGTCTCGTCCAGTCTGCACACAGTCCTCGGGGCCCAGTGCTGTTTTTCCCACTTAAGACATTGCCTGCCCAGCCCATATGCCCAGTGATGGGGGTTAACTCCGATGGACTCTGATGCCCATGAATAAAAGGATGTTTGGGCGCTTTGCTTCATTATAACTATTTTGTGTAAATGCGTCCCTCCCCGTCTTCCATTTGTCCTTTGTACTTGGTTCTGTGTTGAGACCCTGTAAAGCTTTTATATCAAACTAGAGGCCTGGTGTATGGCATTTGTGCACTGCTAGGGGAGGGGAGGGTGTCTCAGCTCAGCCTGCACCCTTGTGCAGTCCCGGAGCCCTCAAGGGATGTCTGGCTGATGGCTTAGGCCACTCTCCGCAGGCCTGAACTGTCAATCAGACATCCTTAGCACTGCTGCGGAGGTGGGAGAGGCCCCCGCCACCACCTCTGCGCTCGCCAGCTGTGAGCCAGCTTCTGGCTGAGCAGCTCTCCCCCTGTGGGAGCACACTGACCACCAGGGGGCAGCTCCTGTGTTGAGCATCTGCCCCCTGGTGGTCAATGTGTGTTATAGCAACCAGTCGTTCCAGTGTTCGGTTGAGTTGCATATTGCCCTTTTATTACATAGGATATGTAAGAGAAGAAATGCCTTGTCTGATAATTTTTTAGAATTTTGAGAATTTCACTGACTGAATTCCACTGCTCTTGATCTGAGGTGGGTGTGGCCACCAGGGTGCGCACTGACTGAGGGGTGGCCGCACTTACCGCCCGACGTGGACACGAGGGTCAGCAGGCTGTGCACGGTCTCCATGAGGTCGTGCTGCTGCTTCTGCAGGGCCGAGTTGTTCACGGTGGCCGTCACCAGCTGCTTCTCGAGCTCCTCAATGATGGAGTTCTGCTTGGACACCAGCACCTGCAGCTGGTCCTTCTCCTCCTTCATGGACTGGAGCTGCACCGTGTGCTTGCCTTCCATGTCGAGCACTTTCTTCTCCAGGAAGCTGGGGGAGGGAAAGCGTGTCAGTTCGTGCAGGGTGTTCCGAGCGCCCCCACGGCCCATGCCCTGCCTGTCTGGTCAGTCTCGCCCAGGGGGTCATGGCCTTGGAGTTTCTGCTTCTCCAAGGCGCTGTTAAGATCTCAGAGGAGCCAGCCCGCATGGCTCAGTGGTTGAGCATCACCGTAGGAACCAGAGGTCCCAGTGCGATTCCCCATCAGGGCACATGCCTGGATCGCGGGCTTGATCCCCCATTAGAGCGTGTGCAGGAGGCAGCCGATCAGTTCTTTCATCATTGATGTTTCTCTCTCTCTCCCTTCCTCTCTGACATCAATGAAATTTTTTGTTGTTGTTGTTTTATTATTTTTATTTTTTTAAAAAATTTATTAAGGTGTTATATGTGTACATAGCTTACCATTGCGGCCCCCCCCCCAACCTCCCATACATGCCCTCCCTCCCCAGAGTTCTGTGTTCGTTGGTTGTACTTATGTGCATGCATACCAGTCCTTCGGTTGATCTTTTATCTCCCCCAGATCTCCTTCCCCTCCCCGCTGTCATTTGGCAGTCTGCTTGTTTTATGGTGACTATCACAGGACCACACAAATAGAGTCCGCTCCTCCTCTGGTTCACACTGCCCCTCTCCCCGGGTCCCACTGCTTCCCCGGGGCACACGGCTCTCCCGGGGCACATGGCTCTCCTGGGGCACATGTCTCCCCCAGGACACATGGCTCTCCTGGGACTCACGGTCCCCCTGGGGCACATGGCCCCCTGGGACACACGGCCCGCCGGGGCACACAGCTCACCCAGGGCACATGGCCCCCTGGGGAAGTTGTTGGGTGATGCTGGGGCAGCCTGAAGGAGCTCTCGGGCGCCCCGTGGGTGGACAGGCGCCGTGCGGTCCATCTGAAGGGACTGAGGAGGACATGCCCTGGTGAGAACGGAAGGGCTGTGGCGGGTTGTCCCAGGATGTCTGGTAGCCTCGCTGGAGAGGAGCGTGGACCATGCAGAGGTGCCCGAGCTTTGGGAGCGCAGGTGGGCGGGGCAGGGGAAGTGGTGGGGCAGTGGGAAGAGCAGGCTGAGCCCCTCCCATCTCGAGTGACCTCGCCTGTTACCTGGCAGGCCTTGCGCTCTCTGGCTCTCAGTGAATCCCTGCCTCTCACAGAACAGCACGTGCACAGTGACGTTATGAACAAGGCGCAAGGTATGTGGTCTGATTCGGTTGCAAATTCCTTTGGGGCAGTAACATCTCCGTCTTTACCCCTGGACATTACTCAGCCACGGAACTGACCACCCAATAAAGCCGCCTCTGAGCGTTAGCATGCCACATGAGCAGTTATCATCAGACACCCGGTCGTATCTGGTCACTGCACGCCAGCCCTCGGTCCCTGGGAGCCAGGACAGCAGCCCCTGCCCGCGCCTCGCCAGCAAGTAGCCCGTTTCTCCACGCGGTCGTCACGTGCACTCAGCTGGCACCCTTTCCCGCGTCCTTCTCAGTGGCCATTCCGTAACCGTTTCCTGACGTCAGCCGAGTCACTGTCAGTTAATCACCTTCCGTAATTAAAACCAGGTGGCTCGCCACCACAGAAGTAACGAAGGTAATGCGCCAGGCGTGGCTTTCTGCCTGGTGTCCCGGCCAGCGCCCGCTCAGGCTGAGCTGTGGAGCCTCCTGGGGCACTCGGCCCTGCCTGTGCCGCCTGCCCAGCACCTGCCCTCCTTTGTCTTCACTGTTTCGTGGGGAGGGCGGGGTGGGAGAGATGGGCGGTCACATAGCCCAGAGCGCGCGTGGATGGGACACGCGGGCGTGTGTTTTCTCAAGAAACCAGCTGATTCCTCCCGGAACTAGACCAACACAGCCGCAGAGGCCGTCGCATCCTGATCTACAAGGCCTCCTCTCAAACGCAGAGCCACGCCAGGCTGGGTCCTTCCAGCGCTCCGGTCCCCGTCCTAGTCAGAGCAGCGCTCACGCGCAGGGCAGGGCCACGCTGGCTGAGACATCAGCTCGGTGAGCCGCACCGGCACTTATACTGAAAGGAAATCAAATGCAGCGGCCCTTGAACAGCACGGGTCAGAACCGGGGTCCACATGTGCGGCGACTTCTTTCAGTAAATGCCCGCGATGCTTACATCTCATTGCTCATGCTGGGTGAACAGCTGGGGAAGAGGAAGCTGTTTGTGAAAGAGCGTGAGGAATGGAGGAGCCTACAGCAAGACGAAGCAGGGTGCACACCAGCCCGGGCGGCTGAGTCCGGCCCGTCCGTTGTCCAGCTTCCACACAGACCACCAGTCAGCGGCGGTTAAAGGGGTGCAGTCCGCACTGTGCTGAAAGCGCTCCAGCTGACTGAGCAGTGTGCGGGCCGTTCTTGAAGGGCTGAGCGGTGTCTGAGCTCAGGAGGCGGGTCCCACTTCTCGGGGACCGGTCAGTGACGGGACAGATCTTTACACGGGTGGCGCTGGGTGCCGTGCCTGGGGTGCGAGCACCGTGGCTCCGTAAACAAAACAGCGGGACAGGCCCCTCCTGGGTGTGTCCGCAGGCTGGCCCGTGCGGCACACTGCGCCGGCGGCATCGGTGAGTGACCATGCAGCCGGCCAGCCCCCACGTCCAGCAGGACTGCAGCGGGGCCCAGCTGTTCAGAGGCCTCGGCACAATGCGCCGAGCAGCCCGGCTCAGCGATGGGTCTCCAATGTGTGTTTCTCGCTTTGCAGAAGCAAAAGTTTGAAACATTTAAGAAAAATACTTGGATTAAAAATGGACTTGCTTGTTCAAATTACACATTATTTGTGCTTTTCTTACCTGTTCTTGTCCTGCAGCTTGTTTATTTCACTGGTCTGGTCCAGGATCTGCTTCTCTAGCTTGTTGGTGGACAGGGAATGCTCCAGGAGCTGGAGCTCGAGCCTCGTCGTCTGGTTCAGCACCTGTGCGACACAGCAGGCCCAGTGGTCAGCGTGCACGGGGACACAGCCCCCTGGCGGGGGTCCAGCCCTAGCGCTCGCGCCTTCACCCGCGCTCGGGGGTCAGAGGCGTGGCTTCCCGGTTACGTCAGCGAGTGCTTTATGGGGAGAGTGTCTGCCCGTTCCCAACAGTGGTGTTTGTGTCAGATAACAGCACTGGTTTCCTTGTCCTGCCGAGTTGGTGCTCAGTGAGGCGCTGGGTGTGAAACACTCACCCAATGCCAGGAATTGTGACTGCAAAGGCCCTGCCTCCCTGGTCCGCAGCCACGCCCGGACGCCCCTGCTCCATTCCACACACAGCTCGTTTCCCACCTCCTCGCTGGTGTCTCGTGGTTAGCGTCTTCTTCCTCTCCCGTTTCTTTTTCCGCTTCTGCACCTGGCGTCAGCCGGTGGGAATGCAGAGCCGCCACATGCACTGCCCTGGCGCGGCCCCACCGCGTCGCACACGAGGACACGTGCTCCCGCGTCTGCTGCCTTGCGGCAGGAAGATGCATTGCTCACCCCGTGTGGTGCACAGCCAGTGCAAGTGTGTAGGGATGGCTGCACAGGAACCGGTTCTGGACTGAGGGGAGCACTGTTTGCTCGGGGCCCTGGCACTCAAAAAGGCCGTGGCCAGGGCCGGCCGGCCCAGCCTGAGTCCGGCGGGAGGAGTGCAGGCCGGCCGCTCCCCGGTGGCCACACGGGCACTGGCCAGCCTGGTGGGGCTTGGACCAAACACTCCCCTCTCCCACACAGAGCCCGAGCATTCTGTGTGGGCTCTTGCTAAGAGGGAGTGGGACTCCGGAGCCCAGAGAGGCTGTGAGGGTGCGGAGGGGGCAGTGCTTCGTTGCCGGCGGGCCTCCCGCCGCAGTGCCTGTCGGTCACGGAGCCCAGGAGCCAGGCCGCCGCTGCCCCCTGTCCCTGGTCGTCTCACAGGCTCGAGGAGTCACACGCCAAGGCGTGGACTCAGCCTGCCTCACACGGTCACTGCTGGTGACACTGCGCGCAGCCCTGCCCGGCCGCGTTCTCCGTGTCCACCTGGACGTGGCCGCTCGCTCTCCAGCCGTCCCCGTGCTCCCAGCTGGGTGCTGTGACGTGTGGCTTCAGGCAGATGTTCGGAAACCGTGGCCCCGACCACAAAGGCTTATGGAGCGCCGCTGGCCTCGCACCGGGTGTGGGAGGTGTGCGCCCTGGCTGCCGCCTCCGGCACGGCGGCGAGCCCGCACCCACCAGCCTTCCGCCGGCAGCGGCAGCGTGGCTTCGGCACAACCGCTGATGGTACCAATGGCCTGGGTATGCTGAGCTTTCCCGTTAAACGTTTTACACATTCTCATTCTTCCCTTTTCACCTCTGGACTACCCTTTTTGGTGCCTTGTGATCCGTCCTGTAGATGCTCCTGTTTTCCCTAAGCCATCCGTCTCCCTGTCCTGCCTGCTCCCTCTGTCTGTCTCTCTGTCTCCGTTTCCCCGCTCCCCGTCTGCCTCTGCCAAGTCAGACAGTGACTGTGAGACTCACACCAGACATGGCCGTCTCCTACACAAGCGGTGGGGCAGTTCCCTGAGATGGAGGCTTTGCCCTGGGGGCCGACGGAGAGCAGCTCTGGCAGACGTGTGTGAGGGGCGGGAGCACAGCCCGGTCCTTGGTGGGAGAGACGCCCTTCACCTCAGCGCTCACCGCGAGGATGTGTGTCCTGATGCCACATCCCTGTCCGGTCCTGAGTGCTTACTGCATCCTCCCTGCCCTGCCCCCGGCCCGCCTCCACCTGCCCACATGGCTTTCGTGGCCGCGTGGTGGGCCCCTGTGCCGCGTCACTCACCTGGGCCTCCACGTCCGTCAGCTTGCGCGTCTGGGCCGCCGTCTGGTTGAGGAGGCTGGAGCCGATCTCCATCATGGCGGCCGTCTGGTTGTGCGCGGCGCTCTGCTGCAGCGCGGCCACGCCCCGGCGCATGCTGTCCTGGATGTAGCTCTCCAGCTGCGGGCAGGCAGGGCGGGCGTTAGTCAGGCGGCACCGCAGCCACTAGCAGTCAAACACGGGGCTCAAATACAGGGCACCGTGCGTGCATCGGAGGCTGGCGAGGTGCCCGCCGGCCCAGGCGGCGGGAGCGAGGCCGCACAGTGGCCGGTGTCCGGGCGGGACCCAGGGTCGCCCTGCCACCCCGGCTGCTGTGAGGGCGGGAAGTTGCCCCGAGCAGCGGTGTCTGTGCCACGTTGGAGATGTTGTGGATCTGTTTCCCAGAATGCAGCGCTCAGAAGCCTCAGACGGAGCCGGGAGGCCGCTGTCAGCCCGCCCAGACTGCCAGGACCCCTCACATTCTGAGTCCCCCGTGCTCCCTGCTCCTCTGTTCCTCTCGGAGTTAGTTCATCACACGCCAGGCAGCTCAGTTCCCCAGCCATGGCTTCACGCACCCGTTCCACCCACCCCATGCTCCTCGCCTCCCTGCCCGAGTCATCTCCCCCCGTGGGTGTGGGTGTGGGTGCGGGTGCGGGTGTGGGTATGGGGGTGTGGGTGTGGGTATGGGGGAGTGGGTGCGGGTGTGGGTATGAGGGAGTTGGTGTGGGTGTGGAGTGGGTGCAGGTATGGGGGAGTTGGTGTGGGTATGGGGGTGCGGGTGCAGGTATGGGTGAGTGGGTGTGGGTATGGAGTGGGTGCGGGTGCAGGTATGGGTGAGTGGGTGTGGGTATGTGGGTGCGGGTGTGGGTATGGGTGAGTGGGTGTGGGTATGGGGGAGTTGGTGCGGGTGTGGGTATGGGTGAGTGGGTGTGGGTGTGGGGAGCTAGCTCAGTGCCCGGTGACATAGGGAGCTATCCGTGCAGCTTTTGATCAGGAGGTGGCTTGCCTTCGGGCCCCGGGTCCTTATATACAAAGCAGTTTCTGATGGGTCAGAGGTCTGTTTCAAGGACTAGTTGGCGTGGTGGTGAGACAGTTATGTGGTTTGTAAAGTGACCCCGATGGCGGGTCTGTGCCACCGGCACGGGGCCTGGTAGTTCCCCGTCCTTGGCAGTTCCCTGTGCTGCACTTCATCTCCTCGACGTCCATCACCCCAGTCTGTGCTGCTCAGTCCCTCACCTCTCCACTCAGCCCCCCTCCCCGCCATCAGTCTGCTCTGTCTCCGAGTCTGCTTCTGTCTTGTCTGTTTATTTTACTCTTCAGATTCCACCTCTGAGCAAAGCCATCTGGCATTTGTCTGTCTGACTTGTCTCCCTCAGCCACACCCTCTAGGTCCACCCGGGCTGCGAAGGGTGAGATTCTGTCCTCTTTGAGGTTCAGTTCTGTTCGGCGTGTGGGTGCCACCGCCCGGCAGCCCTCCTGTGCCCGGCACTGGCCTGCCTCCTCAGCTGAGCTGAGCGTGGAACCGGTGCGCATGTCACTCGGCCTGGAAGGTCCGTTTGCTTTCTTCCTGTGTTCTGTAGCGGCCAGTGACGGGCCACAGTCCAATAGAGGACAGACGCACTGTTTCTGTCTTTTTATCACATGGTTATAGCTCAGTGCTTCCTGTTAACTTAATGAATAAAATTTGATCACAAAACTGCTTATCATGCCTTTCTCTAAAACCACCTAGAGCTCTGACCGGTGTGGCTCAGTGGATAGGCCTGCAGACTGAAGGGTGCTGGGTTCAGTTCCGGTCAAGGGCATGTACCTTAGTTGTGGGCACATCCCAGTAAGGGGTGTGCAGGAGCAGCTGATTGATGTTTCTAGCTCTCTGTCCCTTTTCCTCTCTGTAAAAAAATCAATAAAATATAGTTTTAAAAATAAAAATAAAACCACTAGGCAGTCCCAGGCCAGAGTCCTCCACCTGGTGCCTGCCCGAGGGTTCGGGTGGGGCGCCCGTCCCTCTGGGTGCCTGCCTGAGGGTTTGGGTGCGGGTGGGCAGGCGGGGCTCCCCTGGAGGAGTTGTAAACTGTGACTCGGGTGGTGTTAGGAGGCCTTAGAATGCTCCTTGGAGCCGTGCCTCCTGGCTCCTTGGCTGGCTTGCCATGCTGTCCTGGAGCTATACATGTACACACACATCTGGATGCTTCCCAGCCGCCCCTGACCAACACAGGGCGCTGACTGTCTAGAACACGTCACGGCCTTGGCCTCGTGTGAGTGAAGTGGACTAGACCGCGGTGAACACGTGGGGCTGTGAAACGTGAGGCTGTGAACACGTGAGGCTCTCCCGGGCAGCCCCAGCCAACACCTCCCGGGCCTCCCCGAAGCCCAGAGCATGTCACCCGATGGCCGGCCGGCTTCCTGGCGTGCTCTTTCTCAATGCATCCTGCCTCCCCTCCTTACAGACCGACCTCCCTGTTTGATACCCAACTAAAGAGAACTTCACATAGAAGTCTCCGTTCCCCTCCCGCCCACTCTCACTCTCTCATCACCAGGGGAATAATGGAATTTTTGAGGGCAAAGTTAAAGCTACATAAGTCATCCAGAGAAGTTATCTTGGTTACTCTTAACACCAGCAAAAATAATATTTAGAAAGGCTTATCCTGGGAAGTTTGGAGCTCGGGAAGGCATACTCGGCTGGAGTTTGGGTTATGTCCGTGCTCCGAGTGACGGTCTACAAGCGAGGCCAGATAAGGGCGCCATCTTCCTGACCATCCTTACGAGCGAGATAAGAGCTGTCGTGTCCCTGCCCCTCTGGAGGGTGGCTAGCGGGGACGGAGCTCCGTGGCCCTCCCCAGCACCATTCTGCAGCTTCTGGGAGCTTTAAAAGACATAAAAGACCTAATTTAAAAAATGGAAGTTCTTAGCGTTATTGCCATCACTTTGTCTAAGCTTGAATGATAGGTGCACAATTCTTTCTAAGCCAACTGCTTTTCACCTTTTCAGGATGACAAAGTACAAGTATAGCATGTGTGTTGGGGGGGTCCTCTCACGTTCAAGCAAATTACAGGTGTGTGTACATGTCATGTGTGAGTGCATGTTGTATGTGTGTATATGTGATGTGTGTGCGCATGTTATGTGTGTGCACGTCTGATGTGTGAGTGGGTGTCACATATGTGTATAGTCTCTTATACGATGTATGCAGCAAAAGGAAGCAGAACTGGCTCTGCCCTGGCCCAGCTGCTAACCGGACAGAAATGTCAGGTGTCACACACTGTTCTCGCACTTGACGCTGTGAGGGAGTGGAGGTTTTAGGCGTGGTGTGAGTGGAGGTCACTCCACGAAGGAGAGGAAGGTATTTGGTGTCAGAAGCAGTAATGGCCATGGGGACCTCAGTTACTCCCCGCATCTCTGCCACCAGGACTCCGGATGCTGCTATGTGAGGCGGGCACTCTGAGGGCTCGGGTGCCAGGCACTTAGGGCTGGCATGTCAGCAAACTGGCGCTTCACCCACCAGCCACCCACACTTTTCCTGCCTTTCACCAGCCTTCCAAGGTGGCCTGTCCCCCAGCTGGCATGAGTGCCTTCCCGCCACCCAGGTTGCGGCCTTGAAAAGCAGAGACCACCTGCCTGAGTCGGAGGGCGGCGTTTTCACCAGCAGACACGCCTGGAACCCACGGCGGGTGCCTGTCCTCTGGGAGGTTCATGGCAAAGCACCCGCTTCCCTCCCAGGACGAGCAGTAACTCTTAGGGGACTCCCTCCGAGGCGAGGCCGCTCGGGTGTGGAAATGACCCCGGGGTGGCCCCCCTCCCTGGGAAGCGGCCTGGCCCAGTTTGCTGGTTGCTCCCGGTGGGAGGGCACGTGGTGACCTGGCCCTGGGCTGGGACCAGTGCAGTGCGTCCTTCCAGTTTACGGCCCAGACGTCTTTCTGTGCCGCATCTGGTTTTTATTGTCTGCAGTGGAAGCCCACGGCTCCCGGGCGAGAGGAGGCGCAGAGACCGCCCTCCCCGCAGAGCGTGCCCCGCCCGCCTTGCCACTCGCAGCTCTGGTCAGACCGCCGAGCCCGGGTTCCCCCTCCCAGCGAGGGCGGCTCTTCCCGCTCCGCCGGGCGCTCGTGGGAATGGCGGGCCCTCATGTCAGGGTGACTAGGCCCCTGCCGACCCTCTGAGGGGAGTCCCAGTCCCTCTGAAAGGCCCGGGCGACGTCCATTCTGTCCTCTAGGAATTGGTGCTGCGTCCCTTCCCCAGAACGCGGGCGGGTGGCCCGGATGCACGGGCGCTCCGCGGCGCTTGTCCTTTTGGTCGCCGTTTCCATTTGCTGAGAAGAGGCGGTCGCACCTCAGTCTTTGCAAGTTGGCGATGGGTGGACGCTCCAGGGACCGGAATAAACGCCCAACATAGACATCTGTTCTAAGACGTGAAATCCGTCCCCACGGGTCCCCCCTCCTCCCCGTGTTGGCAGTGATCAAACTTGACAGGAAAGTAAGTCCACTTGCGAGGCAACTGGCAGGTTGATCGCATGCTGAATAGTTCCCTCACTGTCTCCTCCTCACCACGATCATTGTCTGCATTTTTCTACCGAAAGGAACGGAATCTTGAAGCGGGCTGGGAAAGGGGAACACTCACAGCAGCACCCCGAGACTTGGATGTGGGTCCCTCACCGACCACGGGGTCCTGGCCACCAGGGCGTGTACGTAACCAATGAACTGCCACGGTGTTTTCCATTTAACTTAAAAAGGTCCACCACTTGCCTCTACAGACGCGTATGGCGTACAAATGGCTAATTAGTCTTTGCTCACCGGGACACTTAATCCTAGCAAACGGACAAATAGCTGTGTCATTGACAGATTTTACTCCCCAGCTTTGCAACTTAGAAACGCTCATTTCTTCTCCCTCAGTAACCCCTCACCACACACACACACACACACACACACACACTCACACTCCCTTCCTCTGCCAGACGTTGCCACCCTTCCTTCCGGACTGTCACGCAGCGCACCTGGGAGCTGCGGGTGGCATGCTGGTTCCCAGGAGAGCAGCACCCCCTTCCCGCTCTGCAACCCCGGCCTCCTTTCCCTGTTAGCTTGCCTCCAGCTGCATCTGACCCTGGGCCACTTCCCTCTTGGCCTTGCCTGGTCCTCTCTCCTGAGATGAGACAACCCCTCGCCTGCGGCCCCCTCGTCAGACCCCCGCGCCCTGGGTGGCATCCTTCGGTTCCATGCTCGCTCGCTGGGAGGCTGAGCGGGGCGTTGTGCAGTGTGGAGCTGACCGCCAGCAGAACGCACGTCCTTGTGGTGGTGGGAAAGCTGCATGCGAGAGGACTGGCTCCAGGGAGGCTGGAAGGCTTCGGCCTGATGTTCTGGGTTCCCTGTTGTGAGCTCTCAGACAGGAGAGTGGCAACACTGGGCTGTCCTCTTCCTTGGAGGTTTCTTATTCTCCTCGCGTCGCTGAGTGTGCTCAGAGTTGGTTAAGGTGAGCTGCGGGGAGATGGGGGAGGCGGGGGAGGCGGGGGCACCTCGCAGGCCTGAGTCCCGTGGCCCAGAGCCCCGCCAAAGCCCCGTGCCTCGGGCACCTCGGTGTGGCCCAGAGCCCCTGCCAAAGCCCCGTGCCTCGGGCACCTCGGTGCCTGAGTGGCCCTCTCCCTCGGGCAGGGCAGGCTGCAGGGCGAGGACACAGCCAGCCCGGCCCCTCTGCTCAGACCCTCCAGGCTCTTGGGGCGCCTCCTGGGACTGAGGGCTCCGGGTGCTTCTGGCTGTTCTCTGCGGGTGTGGGAGTGCCTTCCCGCCGACACCGCTCGAGCGTGCGGAGCAGAGCTGCGGGCACCGTGGGGCCTAGTCGCTCATTGTCCCCTCCTCCTGTGCAAGTCGCGTGCGTGTCCTTGCTTCTGAGACTCCGAGGTCCTTTGGGTGTTGATTGGGGGTTTCCACATTCACTCACGTGGCTCTGCCTCTTTGTCTGTTTCCCTCACCATCAGTCCAAAGTCTGAGGGAAAAGCTAAGTCCCCCTTAAACATTGTGCTCATTTCCTGCTGACACAATGACTATTTTCCCTTTAAAATGTCTTCAAGTTGGAGGAACAGCGTGTAAACCAGGGCACTCGTGTGACAAACGCGTTGTGTGTCAGGCAGGAAAGCTTGTCGAGGCTCCGTGTACATGGACCCGAATCTCACTCCCTGGCGCCCGGCTCAGGCTGGCCACAGCCCCTCCAGGCGGCTGCCGGCCGGGGCGGGGCGGGCAGCGGACGCCCTGAGGCCCTGTGTGCGCACCTTCTGCGAAAACGCGGAGACCGCCTGCAGCTGCCGATGCCACGTGTGTGTCGTCTCAGGTTCTCACACAGCCTTCGCATGGGTTTCCCCCGCACAGCCCGGACACAGGCTACACGCAGGAAGTTTACTTAGGACGCGGTCCCGGGAGCCGCCCAACGGGGCCACGTGATGACCAGGGAGCCCGGTTCCGCCTGGCACAGAGGAGAACTCCCCCCTCTGGGTCAGGGCAGCCCTGGGCGCCGCCCGCCACACTCCAGGTTCCCACCGAGCCTCGGCGCCGGGGTCGGCTGCACCGCTGGCAGGAGCGGCTGCCCCAGGTGCTGCCAGAGCTGCAGGGCCTGTCCATGCGGAGTGGCGGGGGTGGGGGGGGGGGTGAAAGGATGCGCCCGCCCCCCCAGTGGTCCTGAGACAGAGCAGGGGTTCTCCCGGCCTCCCTGTGTCTCCCACGGGCCTGGGCCTTGGGCCAGACGGCCCCTCGGCGTGGGGTCTGTGGGTAAAGCTGCCGTCGGCAGTCTGGTGCCCTGGCTGACCGCTCTGGCGGGCTGGAGGAAGTTCAGGCAGAGGCGCCGTGCGGAGGGCGTGTGTGCGGCGGGCAGCGTGAGCCCAACAGCCGCTGGCCAAAGCCACAGAGCCTCACGCCACTCTCAGCAGCCCTTTGCGTGGGCTCTGTCCACCTCGGCCATCGTGTGCTTCCTGGTGTACTCTCTCGCGGAGATGTGGGTGAACGGGATCTAAGACTGCTCCCGAGGCAGGTAACAGGATCAGCAGCTATTGCAAATGGGCGGGTGGGGTGCAGCTCTGGGAAGAGGTGGGTGAGCTCATTCTTTTTTACTTAAATCCTCACCTGAGGGTGTGTTTTCATTGATTTCAGAGAAGAAGGGAGAGGGAGGGAGAAGCACTGATGTGAGAGGGAAACATGGACCAGTTGCCTCCCACATGCACTGGGGATCCAGCTGCACCCCAGGTGTGTGCGGGACGGGGACCCGAACCTGCGCCTGCCCGTGCATGCAGGACGCCGGCCCGCTGAGCCCGAGGCTGGGCGTTTATTTTTCCATGAAACTGAAGTCTTGCCTCTGAGACTGAGATGCACTGAGAGGGAGACCGTGCAGACAGACCGAAACGCGCCTTCAGAGGCGTCCACACTTAGAAACTCATGTCTCCCCGTGTGGACATAGATACGAATATACCCCCATTTTCAGTTCACTGGGGGGGGGGGGGGGGTTAGAATTAAGTAAATTGGTAACATCGCTGAGCTCACATTTTGTGTTAGACAGAGGCCTGGGTCACAGTGCGAGCTCCCAGGAGAGAGAATTAACACGCGCTGCCCCTGCAGCCACGCCCACCACATCTGGCACACCTGGCCGTGTGCTGAGAGCACTGGGTGTGCCTCCTACCCTTCTCTGCACAGCTCCCCCCAAGGCCCCGTGTCTGACCTGCCCGTGTCTCTTCTATTGCGTGAGCTTGCCAGGTGCTGGTAGGCCGTGGCGACAAGACACGTGGCCATCTCTAGAGCAGCTGTCTCCTTGTCTCCACGTGAAAGAGACAGCTGTCTCCTCCTCTCCACAGGTCCCGTCGGGGGAGAGGAAAGGCTGCAGGGACCTCCGTGACTCTCCTCTTAGGCGCTGTCACGGCAGAGTGGTTCGGATGAGAAAGGCAGGCAGCCGTGGGGGCCTTGGAGACCGGAGAGCCTCCTCCTCCTGCCACCAAAGGAGGGTGAGGGGTTCCAGCAGCCGTGGGGACCCCAGGACGGGCTTGCGAGTCTGCGGGACTCACCGCCGTGGACCCCCTTTTCCACGCGACCATGTGCACTGACCTCCCCAGCAAGTGTGTACCCGGTGTGCCCTCAGCGGCCCCCTCTCCTGCGGGCGAGCCCTCAGTGCAAAGCTCGCCAAGGAGCCCCGTGTGGAGCGAAGTGCTGGCCGCTGTGCTGCCGCCTGCGACCTCGTTGTGCTGGGAGTTCTCCTGTCTGAGCTGTCGTCTGCTCGTGCCTAATCAACGTCCAGACGACCTCGGACCGGGATTGGGAATGAGTGCAGAGAGCTTGGCTGCAACCTGGCAGCGCCCCCAGAGGGCGGAGCGTCCCTTAGGTGGGTTAGCGTGGCACTTCGAGCAGCGGGCTCTGTCCCGATGGGGCATACCGGCATTTGCTCTTGGGAGACCAGGAAAGACTGCGTGCCGTTCCTGTTGGCTTAAAAAGGAACAGTAAGCCCCTGCCCGTCCAGGGCAGGGAGAACCGGCTTCCCTCCGAGGGGAACACGTTCAGGACGACGCGGGTAAAGTGAAGTCAGTGCGTTAGCCTTCTGCACCTGGTCGTGTTTTAAGTTACTCCAGTTCGAGTGTTTCCTGCTTTTAGCATCCAGAGGAGCGTGGATGGGTCGCTTTGTGCATGGGTGGGGGCGGGGAACAGGTCCTCACCCAGTGCGACCTGGGGACGCAGCACTGGGACCCAGCTCAGCTCGTCCTGTCCGGTCAGCTCAGGTGCGTCCTCGCTCGAGGGCTCTGTGACGCCTCCTGGGCTGCTAGTGTGAAAGTTAAAGGCAGCCACTTAGCACAGTTACCAGACTGTGCGCCACGGCACCCTCTCAGGAGCCGGGGAGCCGGTTTAATGGTTGAGGGGTCACCCTCCGCACTACACCTGCCGGCCCTGGGGGATCAGTAGCACCGTGTGGCCACGGCGTGCAGAGCTGCAGAGCGGGACCGGGTGCCGTTGGGGAAGGCAGTCGGGCTGGCGCTGCCAGGAGGCTCCATCCGTCCGTCCGTCCGTCCGTCCGGGGAGCAGCTGCCAGTGCCCCTGCAGCCACACCCTCTGAGTGAAGTACAGCTCCTGTGCTCTTCCAGTTTGTGTGTCTTTATGTGTTCAACTGGCTAAGAAATTGTCAGGACAAAACTACTTAGTAAGTGTAAGCTGCTCGGTGTTTCCTTTGGCCCAGAGGTGCCGTCCGTGAGCAGACGCCGTGGAGAAAGGGTGGCCAGGCCGCCGGTTGCGCTCCGTCCGTGATTGCCATCTCCGTGACTCTGTGTGTTATTGGACAGCCAGCGGGGCATACAGAGCCGTAACCTACGTGAGATCTTCATCAAGACGTGCCTTGACTGTGTGCCCGCCTCTGACGCGTTAAGGAAAACAGTGCTTCCTGCGAGCAGATGATTGCCGCGCCCCCTGCCGGCTGCCATGGGCCGGGGAGTCCTCTGCGGCCCGGGCAGCCTGAGACCTGGTGCCCGGGTGGTGGTCGTGGCGTGGTGGAGGGACAGGACATGTGCGTGTCACATGGGTGGTTAGTTCCTGCATGTGATCCGTGAGCTTCCGTGCTGGCCACCCTCGTGTTGGGGCTGAACTAGCTTACAGCTTAGAAAACCCCGTTCCCGCTACGCCCAAGCAGCGTGGGGAGTGCATTCTGAGTGCGATCCCCGCATGCTTGTGGTGACAGTGCAAGCCCTCGAGGCATTTTCCCAGGACCAGGCTCAGTGCTGGAGTCCGCGCCTCCCTGCCCTCGCCTGTACGCGCATGTCCGTTCCGGGGAATGAGTGGAAAATTCCTGGCCCGTCACTCCCCTGAGTGAGCTATAAAAAGCATGTCATTCAGAATCAACTTTTTCGTCCGCATGCTTGAATTTGTACTCGTGGCTTGAGGGGAAATCATTTCAAGAGACACCTTGTCAGTGGGGTGAGCATCACGGCTGCCATGGCACACTGGGCCGGCTGGGCTCCGTCGCTAGGGAGTCAGGTATCGGTGCTTTCTGAGGGACAGCATGACAGGGCTGCACGCCCCCCCTCCCTCGTCTTCTGAAGAGTGGCTGTCACTCAGGACTCATGTCTGACTCACAGAGTGGAAGCTACAAGCTCTCATGGGTGCACACAGGAAGCAAGGGGAGGGGAGGGAGAGGGTGCACACAGGAAGTGGGTGAGAAGGAAGTGCACACAGGAAGTGGGGGGAGGGGAGGATAGTACACACAGGAAGTGGGGAGAGGGAGGAGGGTGCACATAGGAAGTGGAGTGAGGGAGGAGGGTGCACATAGGAAGGGGGGAGGGATGAAGGTACACACAGGAAGTGGGTGAGGGAGGAAGGTACACATAGGAAGTGGGGTGAGGGAGGAGGGTGCACACAGGAAGTAGGGTCATGGAGGAGGGTACACACAAGAAGTGGGGTGAAGGAGAGGGTGCACACAGGAAGTGGGGTGAGGGAAGAGGGTGTACACAGGAAGTGGGGTCATGGAGGAGGGTACACACAAGAAGTGGGTGGGTGAGGGGGAGGGTGCTCACAGGAAGTGAAGGGAGCCCCGTGCATGGGAGTGGGCAGTGAGCTGGCACGGGGCTCTCAGTGGGTTTTCCAGTGGTGACAGGCACTCCCTGAGGCTGGACGAAGGAGGGTTCCCGGTGCCCCGGAAGCAAACTCTGACCTGGGAGGTGTGTGGGGCCATCTGGCTCTGCTGATCCTGGGAGTGGGGTGTCGGGAGGGGAAGACAGAAGGGCCCAGCGGGCAGAGGAAGGGCGCCGTGGGGCTGGGTGTTCGGGTTGGGTCCATTTCTCCCTGGCCCTTGGGGACCCAGCCCAGTCTCCTCGGCCTCGGAGGAGTGGGTTGCGTAAGAGGAATAACGCAGATGGCAAAGCCCAGAGTCGGCACGGGCACGTCCGATGGATAAAGAGGGGAGGCTGGCGGGGAGGGAGCACAGAGCGGCGCACCTGCTTACACGTGCGTTCCTCCCGAGGGCGGAGGCCGTGCCAGTGTGCTGTGGTTCCAGACGGGCTGCCAGTGCTGTCAGTGCACCTGCTTGCGCCTGTCACGGCGTGTTTTACCTTCGCTGTCGGCCGGCCTAGGTTCCAGTCTCGAGAGTGAAAGGCGGAGCTTGGGCGGACAGGGGCCTCTGACGTCGGACCCCTGGGTTGAAACCCCTGCATGTCCCTTAACACCTCAATGCTCCCAGAGCAAACGGGGGGCGGACCCTCCACCACGTGGGCCTCTGGCTCTCCCCCCGTTCCCCAGACGGCTCTCGCCCTGGAGGTGGGCACCTCTGGCGTGAGCCCCTGTGGGTCAGGCCAGGTGTTGGGAAACCCCATGGTGTGTTAGCTCTGCTGATTCACACACAAAAGGTGGGCTTTTCTTTCGTCTTTGGAAAACCTGACATTGTACCAAGCCCTGAAGTCAGGAGCTTGTAGCTCCCCTCGGAGCTGTCTCTGAGGAAGGGGCGACTGCTCGGGGGCCAAGGCGGACATAACTGAGCTCGAGTCACCATGACGACAGGCGGCATCGTCACTGCCTTCTACGGAGACAACCACGGTGCCCGGGGGGCGGGTTCTCGGCTCTGACTGTCACGATTGCTGGTGTGTGAACAGTATCCTCTTCAAGGACTCTGCGGCTTTTTAAACAAACACGTGAACACGGCTGGCGGCGTAGCCGTGAGCTGCTAGCCCTTGTCTGTGGGGAGGGAGACAGTGGGCACGGCTGCTGCATGCGGCTCGAGTTCTGAGCCCGAGAACCGAGACGGCCGAGAAGGGTCCCGATGAAGGGGAGGAGCCGTTGATCCATCAGTCATCGCCGTCCTCCCTTCCTCCCCCGGCTCGTGTGGGGCGGGCGACCTTGTGATACATAGGACATGCACAGTCTGCGTTCCAGACCCTGTCCGATGAGAGGGAGCACCGGGATGCGTGTGCTCGCGGTGACCCTGGAGCGAGCCGCACCGCAGAACGGCCGGTTGTCGTTTGAAGAGACGGGGTTCTGACTCATCTTGATGGTTAGCTTGTCCTGAATTGTCCACCATCACTGCTCTGAGGAGCACTTCACTGTGATGGTTGAGTTAAACCCATTCTGGTCAGCACTTTGTTAAGTTAGACTGGGTAAGTCTCTTTTAAAGGTAATTTCAGAATACTCTTTCGTAGCTGAGAATAATTAGGAATTTCATGTACTTCCACTGAATGTGAAGCATGGATAATTAGCTTGTGGTCGGAATTCGGTTATTTTCTGTGACTCAGCAAAATGTCTTCTCTCTAGCAGCATTTTTGCGCCCGAATTTCTCATTACATTTTGCTCCGGGAAGTTTTAAGCTACATCTGTTTGTAATAATGGTTCAGAGACTCGATGGTAGTTAATAAAACTCAAAGGAATACTTCAATTAGCTACAGACGAGTGTTTATGATTATCCAGCACATAACCAAGAACTGGTCTGTCTGTCGATCCCACAAGTTTAACGACGGAGAACATGCCGTCAGGAGCTCAGAGGAATCTGCCTCCTGGGAGTTTGCTCTTTCCTGCCAAGAGGTGCGGTGATGAGCTCACCGAGGAGGCGGCCGCGGCCCCACTCAGGGCCTGCTCCTCCACGGCAGCGGGCCCACTGACAGACCACGCCAGGCGCCGAGTCCACGGGCTGGTGGCTGCGTGATGGGCTCCCGGCGGCCTGGGCATGACGGTGGGCAGGTCTGGGACGCCGGGGCAGTTACGGAGCGGTGCTCCTAGGGGTTCAGTCCGTGCAGGAGAAATGACCGAAGTGCAAGCGCTGCCTCCCACTTGCAGGCGTCCTTTCTGCGCTGGGAAGGGCACAGAGCCTCCCTCCGTGGCCACCCCTTCGGTGGATGGCAGCAGCGCGGGTCCTGAGCGTGTGCTGCTGCTACACGACCACACTCCCTGGTGACGCCCGGCAGCGTCAGTCATTTACACTCACCACCCTCTTGGGACCCAGGTGGTCCCCGGGGCCCCACGCAGTGGAGGTGCATGTGGGTTAGCCAGCCCCCGCGGAGGGAGAGGGCGGCACCCAGCAAACGGGAGGCTGGTCAGGCAGAGGAGGGCAAGGCGTGCAGCCGAAGAGCCATTGGGGTGCCGAGCTCCCGAGGGCGTGGGCACAGGCGCGGGGAGGCTGACTGGTGTGTGTCCTAGGATTCTGAGTCCTGGGGGCAGGGGCAGGGCAGTGCCCGGGAGCCGCCCTCACACCAGGGAGACGGAGACCCTTCCTGTGAGCAGCGAGGACATGGTCCCGACGGGGGGGTGGGGGGGGGCGCCTTGGGGAAGGCAGTCCGGCTGCACATGGTACCCTGGGAAGCGATGTTCCCAAAGCCTCCGTGTCTCACCACTGTCCACTCACACACACATATTCACACATACGCACACACAGCAGTCACACAACATACTCTCACACGTATGCACACATAAAACATATGGCATGCACAAAACATTCACACATGCAACGTACAAAAGACAAAACAGTCTCACACACACAACACACAAAATACACAAACAAGTCACATACATACTCACACATACACTCGCACACAACATGCACACAATGCACTCCCACACCACATAAAATTAAGTGAGAAGATGCAGGTTATACTCGTGACGTGTATGTTTAGTGTGCCTGATTGCTGGTTCTCTAACGAGTCCTGGATGTGGACACTGTCGTGTGAGCTGCCTACGATTCCAGAATGCGTGAAGTCTGCTCGGAGGAGGTCGTGCATGAGGCTGGCTGGGTTCCTGGCCTCCCGAAGGGGCTGTGCTGGCTGCTGGGGAGTGAAGGTCGAAGGGCAGGCCCGCTCCTGAGGGTCTCACCCCTAGCGGCGCACCCAGATGGGGGGAGAAAGGACGGTGATTTCAGGGGAAATGGCTACGTAAAATGCTGATTTAAAGCAGACTGGCCACCTGCCTCCCCGTCCGGGTGTGGGGAGCCCCTGTCCGTGCCCGCAGCCGCACAGACGCCGTCCTCAGCCCGGGGTCTGAGAGGCCCCGGACACGCTCCTCGTTTGCTCCACCAGCCACGGCTCCTGTCCCTCGCTCCGCACTCTGGTGCTGTGTGAGGTGAGGCTCAGCCCTGCGTGAGGGTGGGAGACGCCCCTCGTCCTTTCTAAATGGCCGCGGGGGCAGGCGCTGGGTGACGTGCAGGTGTCACCTCGGCAGCTAGCGGGGCCCCGCCGAGTCCGTCCGTCCGTCCGCCATCCTCTCTGGTCGCCGAGTCCGTCCGCCATCCTCTCTGGTCGGCGCTGAGCTGGTTGTCCTTTCTGAGCGGGATTTCATGCCATCGCTTTGCACGGAGACCTCCCGTGGCCTCTCCGCAGTGGCTGGGCCCGCCCCCCCCCCCTCGGCAAGGTGCCTCTCACTGCCGCCCAGTGGCCCTCAGACGCCCGCTGTGCCCGACGCATGCCGGGCGGGCTGCTTCCCTTCCTGCCTTCACCTCTCAGACCTGCTTCCTTTTTACTTTAAAGTAAAACGTGTAAGTTACCGGTTCAAGGTGGGCGGGTGCCGGGCACACGTGGGTCTCCCACACACGCTTGCTGACGTGTTGCTGAAGACGTGAGCCCGGTGGCACCGCGTGACGAGCCCTGAGGCGTGGGGTGGCGACCTTCCCGCTCGGTGACGTGAGAGCGGAGGAATAACACCTGGCTGGCATTCATTCACCTCCTCCCCCGACCCCCCCGACAGGACAGGCCACCGTCAGCCGTCACCGGGCGGGACGCGTGCCTCCCCACGTTTACTTTTCCCTCCACTGAGCCTGCGCCACCCTGGCTACGTGGCGCTGACGCCCGGCCCGTGACCCTGCGTGACGGGCCGTGATGGTCCTGCCTGTGTCTGCAGCTGTGAGCTCGGGTGCCGTGTGGCCGCTCACTGGGGGACTCCGTCCCGGGAAGTGAGTGTCTGTCTGTTTCTTACACGCACACCTCTAACCCCGGCTCCTGGGCCTCTGCTCCGAAGCTTTGCTCTTTCCCCCAAACAGCGTCTCCCTCCAGCCTCTCCTCACGCCCTGTGAGCCAGAGTCTGGTGAGGGCGGCGGCGAGCCTGCCTCTGGGCCTGCTCGAGCACCAGGCCGGCCGGGGACGGAGAGCGGGGGGGGGGGGGGGGGGGGATTGACCTTCCCTGCATCTTAGGGTCTGTCCTTTAGCTCCAGTGCCAGCCAGTCACTCCCGCGTCTCTGTCTTTGATTTTAACGGACCGTGTGTTGGTGGGGCCCATCGGAAAGGATTTTCAACCACAAATGAGCAGAACCGCGGTCACGTGTGGCGTGGCGTGGCGAACGCGGTGCCATCCCTCCCCGGTCAGGGGGAGCCCTGTCCCAGCGACTTCGGCTCCGGCCGGCAATGCACACGGCCGCCTCCCACGTGCCAGGAGGACGGGCGTGGGGTTTCCAGGCAGGAAGGAAGGGGCCCTGGCCGTCCCGAGCCCCACCGTCTCAGCTCCCGGCTCTGCGGGCAGATGGTCACCGTCGTGGTGTGGTCCCTGAGCTGGTCGGTGCACACCCAGCTCGTAACGAGCAGCGGCTGCTTGGCCGGGAAAGCAGGTCTCCCACACCGCTCAGGTCTCATGTCACACACTGACATATACTCACACACTGACATATACCCACACACAGTCACACAGTGACATATACTCACACACTGACATACACTCACACACAGTCACACACTGACATATACCCACACACAGTCACACACTGACATATACTCACACACTGACATATACTCACACACTGACATACACTCACACACAGTCACACACTGACATATACCCACACACAGTCACACACTGACATATACTCACACACTGACATATACTCACACACTGACATACACTCACACACAATCACACACTGACATATACCCACACACAGTCACACACTGACATATACTCACACACTGACATACACTCACACACAGTCACACACTGACATATACCCACACACAGTCACACACTGACATATACTCACACACTGACATATACTCACACACTGACATACACTCACACACAGTCACACACTGACATATACCCACACACAGTCACACACTGACATATACTCACACACTGACATATACTCACACACTGACATACACTCACACACAGTCACACACTGACATATACCCACACACAGTCACACACTGACATATACTCACACACTGACATATACTCACACACACTCACACACTGACATATACTCACACACTGACATATACTCGCACACAATCACACACTGACATATACTCACACACAGTCACACACTGACATATACTCACACACTGACATATACCCACACACACTCACACACTGACATATACTCACACACTGACATATACCCACACACAGTCACACACTGACATATACCCACACACTGACATATACCCACACACACTCACACACTGACATATACTCACACACTGACATATACTCACACACTGACATACACTCACACACACTCACACACTGACATATACTCGCACACAATCACACACTGACATATACTCACACACTGACATATACTCGCACACAATCACACACTGACATATACTCACACACAGTCACACACTGACATATACTCACACACTGACATATACCCACACACACTCACACACTGACATATACTCACACACTGACATATACCCACACACAGTCACACACTGACATATACCCACACACTGACATATACCCACACACACTCACACACTGACATATACTCACACACTGACATATACCCACACACACTCACACACTGACATACACTCACACACAGTCACACACACTGACATACACTCACACACTGACATACACTCACACACAGTCACACACACTGACATACACTCACACTCACACACTGACATACACTTGCACATACAGTCACACACTGACATACACTCACACACAGTCACACACTGACATACACTTGCACACACAGTCACACGCTGACATACACTCACACATTCACACACTAATACACACACACTGACACCTGCAGTCCCTGGCGGGCTGGGGAGGGCTGGTGGCCCGGGTGCGTGTGGGCCTCCCAGCCTCGGCCCCCATGGAGTGGGCAGCAGATTTGTTTTTAGGAGCAAAGCTGCACGGTGACCTCACGTGGAGGGACCTCAGTTCTCCATCTTCGCCACGTCCTCGGCGCGCACAGAGCGAGGACTGCGTTCGGGTCTGTTCCCAGCCTGCAGGCTGGCACGGGGAACGAGACCGCAGGAAGTGTTTACCGTCAGCCCCAGCGGGGCTGTGGTGAAAACACTCTGGGAAGCACAATGGGCTTTGCAGTTGTTTATGAATCTGAGCACTCTCGGTGTGAAGCAGTTGTTTATTTCCGCTCCTGTTTCCTCTTACGGGGAAACATTTGGTCTCCAGCAGATCACGTCCATTCTGCAGTCACTTGTCTGTGTTCACCGAGTGCGTGGCTTCGGGGCAGTGTGCCCTCCAAAGCTGCTGCCGCCCTCACGCCCCTTTCTGCCGCCCTTGTCTGCCCCAGCGTGGAGAGCCAGCCCCCCCTCCCCACCAGACCACCGGCTGCTCCCTCCCCGGCTGCTCCCTCCCCGCGCACTCCTCACTCCTTCATGAGTCCAAACCCCAGTGCCACCCGCCGCCGCAGACAGGGGCAGGCTCAGCAGCAGCTCTGATGAGGCGCTGCCACCCCTCCGCCCCTGGTCCCCGCACACCATCTCCCCCCTTCGCTCCTCCAGCACCCACCGCGGGGTCTTCAGGGACGTGTCTCACTCCCCTCCTTGGCAGGCCAAGGCCCCCCCTTCTCACCCTCCCTCCCTCCCTCCCTGCCTCCATCCCTGCTCCCCTCCATCCCTCCCTCGCCCTCTCCTTTTCAGGGTTGGTCAGGGAGAGAATGGAAATAAGGAATATATATATATATATATATATATATATATATATATATGGCCCTCAGAGGAAGGAAATGGGGGAAACAATGAGTAACTCGGGGCTCTCGGGATGGTCTGGGAGGTGTGAGTGCGGCGCTGACCCTTTGATCTGTGGCGGCTTGTCTGTCATCTTTATCTCTATTCCTCGGAAAAGAGCGATGTTTATTGTCACAGATGACAAAACACAGAGCAGAGGAACAGCAGAGAGGTTACGGGATTCACTTTCAAGAGGGGTCGTGTAGGTTCTCTAGCTTTTATTCCCAAACCTGGAGCCGCACACCCAGGCCGAGGGGCGCGGGGTGGGGGCGGCCCAGGGCGGCAGGTGCTGAGCCGCCACGCGGAACCCCTGTCTGCCACGGCCCAGGGTTTGTCTAAGGAAAGGTGCCCTGGCTCGGGGTCTCAGGGTCTCAGGGAGACCTGGGGGTTGGGGGCGTGGGGTGCATGCAAACGCTCTTTCCTGTTCTGAGTGTTTAGCTAGGAGATGAGGGGCCGCAGGACAAAGGGTATCCCCTCCCCCACTCTGCCCTGCTGTGGGCACTGCCCCCCCAAGGTGCAGGGTGGGGAGCAGGTCCCCAAAAGAAGGGGTCGGGAGAGCAGGGAGGGGGCAGGAGGCAGGTGTGTCCCGGGCCTGAGCCTGTGTCATGGCTACGTTTTAAGTGTAATTTTGTTGTTGACACTTCCTGCGTTTCAGAGGATTTAAAGAGAGCAGACAGGGACATTTCTGAGGATTTAAAGAGAGCAGACAGGGACCCTCTGGAGGGCAGGCTCCTCGCAGCTCCCGCCCCCGCCCTCTGGGGGCAGGCGCCACTCCTCTGCCGCCTCCCCCGAGGGCAGCACAGCCGGAGCCCCATTCATTCAGAGCTGGGCTCCCGCCGCCCCCTCCCGCCGGCCTCGAGTTAATGAGAAACGCAGCTCCGCCCGGCCCGGCCGCTGACGGAGAGGTCTCTGGGGCAAAGTTGTGAATGAAGGGCCGGCCTGTGAGCTGGGGGGCTGGGGCCCCACAGAGGACCGAGGACGACGGAGCCGCCGCCGACAGCCAGCCCTGGTCAGGACCCCCTCCCTCGGCGCCGTCGCGTGGACCAGCCCCCGGGCGTGTAAACGGCGGGTTTGGGGGGGACACGGCCCCTGTCCCCAGTGAGTGCAGGCCTGCCGGGCCCAGCTCTGGAGCCCCTGCCTTCCCAGGCGCCCCGGGGGAGCCAGGGCTCCGACAAACACCAGGTCTCTAGTTAATTTCCTCTCATTACCCAGAGCCACAGTCCGTTTTAGTAAATAAATTCAGGAAATTGGTAAAGCACTTTCCTCATCCGCCGTATCAGCAATTAGCGGGATTGTCACTCAGCTTTCCTGGCTCCCCTGCCAGGAGGTCTATAGCCTGAGGGCAGGGCTGTTAGGGGCTCAGCCGGGAGCTTACCCACAGGCAGCAGCCTGAGCCTCTGCCGCCTCCCCTGCGGAGACCCTCCCGCCGAGCTCACTCTGCAAAGAATCCTCCCCTCGGCCACAACCTCACTGCCCAGGACCCCGAAACCCAGACTCACCCGGCGACCCCTCTCCCCGCCCCCGCCCCGCCGGGCTGTAAGGCAGAGCCCCCCGCCCACGCCCCCGTGGCCCTACCTTCATCAGCCACTGCGTGTTGTTCTCCATGATGCCCTCCAGCACCTGCAGCCTCTGCACCGAGTCGTCGTAGTCGAGCGGCGCGTCCCTCTGCACCGAGTTGGGCACGTAGGAGCCGGCGGGCGGGCGGCAGTTGTCGGCCTCGGGCAGCAGGAAGGTGTAGCTGCAGGCGCCGTGCTGCACCTGGTACTGCCGCCGCCCCGCGCCGTCCATGCTCCGGTGGAGGCTGTGGGCTGCGGCCGGCACCAGGTCCCAGCTCAGCGTGAGGAACACGAGCTGCCACATGCCTGCGTCTCCGCCGCCGCCGCGCATGGGACTCCGCGGCTCAGACGGCTCGGCGCGCGCTCGGCTCAGGGTCCATCCGCGGCGCCTGCCCTGCGCTCCGGGCTGCCTCCCTCCCTCCCTCCGTCCGTCCCTCCCTCCCTCCGTCCGTCCGCGGGCTGCCTCCCTCAGGCGTGCACCCTGCGCCGGGGCTGAGTTCCCGGACCGGTGCTCGGCGTTCCTCTGCCCCGAGCGCCGTGTCAGGACCGGAGCCGCTGGCTCCCGCTCCTTATATGATGATGGGTCCGCGGCCAGGCGTGTGTGAGAGCGGCTCCGCCCCCGCCGTTATCTTCCTGTGGGGGGTCAGCAGCCAGGCAACAGGAAAAGTCCGCCGCTGGCTGCCTGCGGGCCCACTGGGAACGCCGCCCACAGCCCACCAGGCTGCAGCGGGCCTGGCAGCTCCCTCAGGGAGCGCTGCCTGAGAGCCACTCCGCTCTCCCTCCGCCAGGTAGCTGAGGCAGTGAGGGCTCCCTGTCCCGGGGAGCCGGCAGCTGCCTCGGGCCGGCTGGCCGGACCTCAGAGGACGGGATGGAGCCGCTCCGACCCTCAGCTCAGCGCCGAGTTTCCACTTCTGTGGGCAGGAGGCCGCGCCTCACTCGTCCTGGGGAAGGTCCGTGTCTGCGCCGATGCCCGTCTCTTCCACAAACACCCACCCCGAAGTCAGCGGGACCGGGAGGGTGCCTCCGAAGGCGCCTGCAGGTCCAGCGGGCACAGCAGCAGGAGGCGGGCAGCGAGAGCAGACCTGCGCCTGCCGACCGGCTGGCTCTCACCGTCGTCGCGTGTGGCATTCCCAGGCCCGTTCCAGCCGCCCCTGTAATTAATGGCTAGGTTCTCCCGTGGCCCGGCTCGCCTGGCTGGGTTCCAAGGCTGGGCACCCTCCCCCCCCAGAGGAGCTGAGACCAGGCCCCGCTCACCCCGGCAGAGGGCACCAGGGAGGTGGCTGTTGCATCTCCGTGCCGGCGGGCGCCCCTCACTGGTGGGCACTGTGGTGCCCCAGGGACACCCGCCCCGAAAGCCAGGGCCCGGCCCCGCAGGCAAGGCCGGCTCCCAGGTGTGCCTTCCAGACCCAGACCCGCCCGCATGCACCTTCCTCAGGAGGGCGGTCAGGGCGGAGCCGTCCCAAGTCCGTCTGGACCTGCGTGAGCGTCTGCTGCCCGCTCCGCCTGGCGCACACCTGTACAAACAGAGGGGCCTTGGCAGACCCTCAGGGCCTGGTCCCCTCCCACCATCTCCACGTGCCATGAGTGCTGGTTACCGTCCCGTGCCCGCCGTGCACACGAGGCGCGTGTCTGTCGTGACACTTGTTAGCCAGCCCCAGGGCATCCCCCTTGGCTTCCCGCCGCCGCCGCCTCCACTGGGTCCCAGCGCCTTTCCCGTCAGCAGGCAGGCAGCACAGGGCTCTTTGGGGCGCCGGCTGCCGTGCCTGAGCAGGGGCCCCGGGTCTTTCCCCGGAAAGCTGGACGCTGGGGGTCCCGGAGCAGGACAGGGCCCTGGTCCCACGGGCACCGGAGGTCAGGAGAAGGCAGGGGAAGCCTGCAGGTTTCGAAGACGGATTAGAACCAGGTTCCGGGAGATCGGAAGCCCGGCTTCAAGCCCGGTTTCCCTACATGTGGCCATGGTTCACGCTGAGCTGGCGCTGCCTGCCTCGGCCGCTGGGCCTGTGCCTCCCAATGACAGAGGCCTGGCTGCACCCAGGACAGGGGCATGACGCCGGGCCTCCCTCTAGCCTTCCCAGGGGCACCCGCGTCCCGCTGTGACGGTGCTCGCTCCCACCTCTGCCCCCTCATGCCTCCGGGCCTGCTGTGCCTGCTAGAGGGTCGGCGGCTCCTGGCGCGGCGTCTGAGGAGCACAGTCCCTGTTGGCTGCAGGGGGCAGTCCGGCCTCGGGCCTGGCCACGTGCTCGGAGAGCACCCTGCGTGTCCGCTTGGCGGGGCCTGGCTCCCGGGACCAGATGGCGGGGGAAGAAGCGTGGGTTCTGCTGGAGCAGGGCGCTGCCTGCCGCAGGAGGAAAGGCCTTGGCCAGCTCTGTTCTCAGGCCTCCTCTCTGGGACAGCCACGCCCCGGGCGTTCGGGTGTTTCCGTCCGCACACATGGGCAGGCGGGCGGGCGGGCGGGTGAGCGGGTAGGTTAAGAGGGTAGGTGAGTGGGAGGTGAACAGACAGGTGAGAAAGGTAGGTGAGCAGGCAGGGTGAGTGGGTAGGTGAGTGGGCAAGTGAGGGGGCAGGTGAGTGGACCGGGCAAGGGGCAGGGTGAGCGGCGTGGGGCAGACCTGGCGCGTGGGCTCACTCCCTGCAGCTGCATCACTGCTGCTGGGCAGCGTGTCTGGAGGGAGGCGTCCGGTGACGCCCCCCCCCCCCCCGAGGCGGCCATTTTCCCGAGGTTTGTCCTTCACAAACCCACTCGTCCTCCTGCTCGTCCGAGGTTCCCCGTGCAGTTGTGTCCAAAAGACACAGGGCAGTTTTTCAAAAAAATAAAAAAATAAAAGATTCCTGGACTCCGTTTGCTCTGCCAAAAGCCAGCGTAGCCTGCGCCCCCGCAGAGCCTTCGTGGCTGAGGCAGCTGTGTAGATGTGTGACCATCAGACTTGGGAGATAGCCAAGAACTGGTTTTGTGGGGGTTATTCTTTGTTTGTTTTAAGATTTCCTGATAAATTCCCTGAATTTTTAGGAATATTTTGGTTTATATAATTGTCCTGTTATTTAAAAAAAAGTTATCTCAGATGCTCTTTGATTTTTAAATATTTTCAGTCTCTAATATTTTTGTGAAATGTTTATCATCTCATCAAAAGAATGCCTGGAAGGTTAAGATACAAAGCCGGTGGGTGAATTCTAAAACAACAGGTGGGTGCGTTCGCCTGATAATCTCTTGCCCGTAATTCTGTGTCCTGTTTTCTCCATAGGAAACATGCCAAGCGCTTTCTTTTCATGGACTGATGTCAGTGGTGACTGCTTTACACGTGACCAATGTAAAGTCAATAAAGTCTTTCCTTTGACTAATAATATTAGAGACATTGGAGTGGGTTTATGAGTTATAATTTTACAGTAAATGTTCTTACATTTATTTCAAGAAAAATGTAGAGAACTCAAATGCTGTTGCTTGTGAAAAAAAAAAATGTGTCTAGTCTCTTGTCATAATCATTCCACTAAAAACTAATTTCTCTCAGGGTGAATTTCTTATGAAATGGCTTAATACCATCGAGATTAATGTTTGTTTAATATAACTTTATAAAAAATTTTAAATATATTTTATTGATATTTTACAGAGAGGAAGGGAGAGAAATAGAGCTAGAAACATCAATGAGAGACAAACATCGACCAGCTGCCTCCTGCACACCCCCTACTGGGGATGTGCCTGCAACCAAGGTACGTGCCCTTGACCGGAATCGAACCCGGGACCCTTCAGTCCGCAGACCGACGCTCTACCACTGAGCCAAACTGGTTTCGGCTAACTTTATCTTAATTGAGAAGCCTTTCAAAATAAGAGAGAGAAAAATATCATGCATGCTGTTTACATTATGATATATTATCACTCTTGGTTACAGGTTAACGTAAATAAAATCACTTATGTCCAAGAAGTAAAAAAATAAAAGCACAAGACCCCCTCTGGGTATCCCCATCAGTCTGACTCTATATTAAAAAAAAAAAAATCTTCCTATGAGAAATTAGGCTTGATTATGGAGTTACATGTATAAAAAGTGATTTTGAGGAATTAGTTTTTTGGAGAATGATGTTGGAATAGTTGTACATAAAAAGCTGTTCCATAGCTCTGTTGGAATAGTTGTGCATAAAAAGATGTGATGTTTGCACCAAGTGTATAAAAATACTCTGTCTCTTATTCCTTCACAACCCCACGCGTGGCTGTCCCGTGACCTACGTCTTTCCTGATGGCCCAGGACGGTCACTTCTCGTCTGCCTAAGCCCCATCGCATGCGATTCTTTGGTACTCGCGCCATTGATAATGAACCGTTTTGCCCAGCGGCGTGGCTCAGTGGTTGAAAATAGACCTGTGAGCCGAAACCGGTTTGGCTCAGTGGATAGAGCGTCGGCCTGCCGACTGAAAGGTCCCGGGTTCGATTCCGGTCAAGGGCATGTACCTTGGTTGCGGGCTCATCTCCGGTAGGGGGTGTGCAGGAGGCAGCTGGTCGATGTTTCTCTCTTATCAGTGTTTCTAGCTCTCTATCCCTCTCCCTTCCTCTCTGTAAAAAAATCAATAAAATATACTTAAAAAGAAAACAGACCTGTGAACCAGGAGGTCGTGGCTGGGTTCCTGGGCACGGCACGGGCCTGGGTTACAGGCTCGATCCTCAATGGGGGCCTGCAGGAGACAGCCAGTCCATGATTCTCTCTCTCCTTCCTTCCTCTCTGAAATCAGTAAAAAAAAAAAATTAATTGTTTTTTTAAATAAGGAATTGTTCAACCCCAAATATTTTATTTCAAGTAAAGAGACTCAATGCAAAGAAAGATGAAAGGAAGTTCATTTTGCCAAGCCTGTCAGGAGAGGACATTGGTAACTGAATTAAATACCTCGTCTTGGCATCTGTTTTCAAAAGCCCTGGAGCACTTTTCAGGGACCTTTTTTAACTTGTCGTCAGAAAGTGTTGCTTGACTTTAGTAAAAACTAAAACAAAAATCTACTGCAAGGTCACCTGTGGGACAAGCATGGCATGGCAAACTCGCGGCCCCCGGGACATTTGCAGCCCAGTCAGTGTAATGGAATGTAAGAAACGTGTTAACAAACTCTGTAACTAAACTTTTACAATATCCTGTTATACATAATCTATAATTTAAAAAAGCATAATATGCTAATTAGACCAGATGTCCTTCCAGACAACCTTCCAGGCGAAGCCAGGGCTGAAGGGAAGCCCGGGGCCCGGGTGCCAGAGGGAAGCCAGTGCCGGCAGCCGGGGAAGGAAGGCCCGCTCCAGCACGGATTCGGTGCATCGGGCTTCTAGTTGTTAATAACGAACTGCGGTGTTCGCTAGTGACTGGTTACTGTCATCACGTGGCGTTCATTTCCCTGACGTGCCCTACGCGCAGGCGCACATTTCTCTCCACTAATTCCAGCAGCGGATATTTTAGCAGCCAATGGCCACCTCATTAGTCTTGTACTGACTTGTTGGGTGTGCACAACAGGAAATATTTCACTTTCGGAGAACAAGAAAAATAGCTTTATTTGCATTACTCTTATTTGTGCAGTGATTCAGGGTCTGGAATGTTAATGTTCAAGAAAAATTATTTTTATTAAAATGTTCTATTATTTTACTCATTTATTTCAGCCCTTTGTAGTCAGCATGTCTCTATCAAAGTAAACCTGCGTTTCTATGAAAATTGAAGCTTTTTTTTTTGTGACCACATACACTTCCACCTTGTTTATTTGGCCGTGTTAGCCTTTGAGTTTGACATGCTTGCTGTAGGAGAATGCAAATATCAGATCTACTGGTGATGCTCGCTGCTCCCTCTGCTGGTCCTATAACAAACGAGAGTCCCTTCCGTGCCCCGGCGGGGCCCCTCGGCCTGGCCTGCGGGGACTGGGCCAAAACCGGCTCTCAGACATCCCCCGAGGGGTCCCGGAGTGCAAGAGGCGGTTCTCGGGTGATGCAGCCCAGAACTGGGCTCCCCCCTTTCTGGTTCCGGGTACATCACCCAACTACCACCACTGCCACGTGACCGCCGCTGGGCAGCTCCTGCACTGAGCGTCTGCCCCGGTGGTCAGTGTGTGTTAGTTAGGCTTTTACATAGAGACTAGGGGCCTGGCGCACGAAATCCGGGCTGGTGGGTCCCTAGGCCTGGCCTGCAGTCAGGGCCATCTCCCCGGCTGCCTGCAGTGGCCTGTCCCTCCACCCCCAGTCCCCGTCCGCCGTCAGGTGATCGCGACCTCCTGGCCGGGGGAGGAGCCAAGAGGTCACTGTTCTGCCCGCTCACCGGCCCCGCCCTCACCGGCAGTGGCCGTTGGTGTGGGGGCAGTTGCTGGGGCACCACCCGCACCCCTGCCATCCACCCCGCACCCCCTTCCCCGCTCCCCGTTCTCCACTGGCTGACCGGGGCCTGCGGCCGGGAAGGGGACCCAGAGGTGGTCAGCGCACCTCACAGTGACCGTCAGGGGGTCGTGCTGGTGATTCTGTGTTAGGGTCGGTTTGCATATCACCCTTTTGTTATTTAGGATAGTGACCCAGGGGACTGGTAGGGTCCCTAGCAACTGCCAGCGGGTTCTCCCTCCCTAACCCCCAGCTGCCTGCCACCTCGACCACCAGCTGGGGCACCTCTCTTCCCCCGCTGGCCCCACCCCCGGTCGAACTCCCAGACAAACTCCCGGTCAAGGGGACAGCTTGCATACTACGCTTTTATTATATAGAACAGTGAGCAAAACTGACCGTTGTCATTAGTCAGGTACAGAAATGAGGTGCAATTAATAAGGACACGCATCGATAGCAACTAGTATGCCACCCAGGACGCCTTTGACACGCTTCCGTGCGGAGAAACACCGGCCACACGTGAAGTCGAGTCCACTCCGTGCATGTGTGCGCACACAGCGAGCAGCAGGGACCTCCCGCCGGTCACAGCGAGGGGCCCGTGGCTCGCGTGAGCCTTGGACGAGGAGCCATTGCCCGCCCGCGCCTGCAGTGCCGCTGTGACAGCCCGTTCCCGGGCAGGGGCAGGCCTCAGGCACGGGAGGTCGCCAGCACTCATGTGGGGGCGAAGGGGCCACAATTCAACCCCTAATACTCACCAGGCTGAAATGCATAAAGTACAGTTTGGTAACACTTAGATGAGGAAAGTGAAGAAGGAAAAATCTCAGCTATGAGAAGAAAACTCCAGAACTAAAAAGTGCCATTGCCGACGGTGACTGATTAGATGTGAGCGCCGAGGAGGGCTTCGGGGGCTGGGAGGTGAGGGTGCAGGGACCCCGGAGCGGAGAGGCCTGGGGCGGAGGGGGAGGAGAGAGAGCGGCGAAGGCATTGACACACAGGCTGGAGGTTTCCCACACTGATGACCGGCACTAAGCCTCCGATTCAGAACGCCCGGCGCGTGGTAATGGTGGTCACCAGAGAGCGTGAAGGGGCGAGGGGTTTGGGGGCGGGGTAGAGGGGGCCGGAGGGAGGATGGAAGAAGGGGGATAAGGGGGTGAAGGGGCCCAGGGATGGGGCGGTAGAGGGGGCAGGAGGGAGGATGGAAGAAGGGGGATAAGGGGGTGAAGGGGCCCAGGGATGGGGCGGTAGAGGGGGCAGGAGGGAGGATGGAAGAAGGGGGATAAGGGGGTGAAGGGGCCCAGGGATGGGGCGGCAGAGGGGGCCGGAGGGAGGAGGGAAGAGGGCCTGGCAGGGTCTTTGTGGTGAATGGAGGAGGAGAGGAACGTCCGTGGAGATGGGGTCGTTGCACAGAACTCGGACTCAGATGGCATTTTATTGCTTGTTAAGCGTTGTTTTCCTTCTGGACCAGCGAGTGGCACCTGAGTTTACGGGAACTGCTCAGCACAGACAGCGAGTGGGAATATTTGTTTGCCGTCTCACTTCCTCTCTTTCCTCACATTCTGTGCCTGAGGATATTGACACGAAAACAGGATCTCGGTGGCCAGTGAGTTCATCCATGTTTCCCACCAGGAATTCCAGGCTGGGTGACATCAGCCCTCGCTCTGGAGTGATGGGACCCTGCACAGGGTTTACTCCAGGGAGGGGGGAGCAGCCCTCCCTGCGAACCTACTATGTGCTGGCCCTGCCTCCTGTGCCTCCTGTGACCACAGGAGCTGGCGGTGGGAACAGGGCGCCTGGCCCTCAGACCCCCACCCCGCCCTCGGTGCTGCAGCGGTTGCCCAGTGTTTGTGGCACCTCGGGCGTGGTCCCGGTTTAACGTGTGCATCTGCGTGTGGCCATTGCGTGCTCTGCGTCTCCTTCAGACGGAGATGTGAGCTGCGGCCGAATCGCGGGATGATGGGACCAGCTGCGCGCACTGAGATGGACCTGGTCCAGGAGGGTTTGTGCGAGCGTGTGGCACCTGCCCCCTCAAAGGCCGCGCGGACCGCGTTGTAACAGGGAAGCGAGGCCATGGGGACCAGGAGCCGAGGCCGGGGCCGGACGGTGGAGTTCACGCGCCTTGGAGCAGGCGTGTCTCCTTCCCTCGGGAAGGGATCCCGCTTCCAGTCTGTGGCAGTCACTCCGGAGCCGAGAGGACACATAGCGGGTTATGGGGAGGGAGGAAGCCCCTTGTTGTTTTCTGTGATGCTTCCAGCTGATGTGGCCACAGGCAGAGCTCAGCGACCTCGGGGGCACGGAGACCTGGGGGCACGGAGTCCTGGGGGCACGGAGTCCTGGGGACCATGAGTGAAACCCATGCTTGGCCACTAGAGGATCTGCTGGTTCTGGGCTCCCACTGGCCAGGGGTCTGGGGGAACTGGCTCTGGAGCCGTCTAAGGGGACGAGGTGGGGAGGAGGATGTCGCAGGAGCAGGACAAGCGTCCACGGGAGGGCAGCGTGTCTGAGCTGTGAGCATCGCGGGCATTTCTGGTGGGAGAGGCCCTGTCGCCTGTTCCGTCTCCTGAGAAAAGAAATACAAGTTTTAGAATTCTCCACTTGGAAGCGCGGTTTCCTTCCCAAGTTCTTCTGGTGCGTGCTGACCCTGCCCCTGCAGCTCCGGGGCGAGGGGGCCAGAGGAGATTTACAGGGGCTGCGAGAGGAGGGCGGGGCCCTGACTCCGACCCTCAGCCCCAGGCCCGGCAGGGCCCGGCCACCCGGGGGTGCAGCCAGGAGGGCGAAGGCTCCGCCCGCTCAGACCGGCCCGTGGCCCTCAGGCTCCCCCCCCCCCCCCCGGGGTCCTCGCCCTCTGAGTGAATCCAGACACCGGTGGGTTCCTGTCTGACTCAGTTTCTCCTTTTGGACCTGAGTGGCTGGGTGTTCGGCGTTTGCTTCTCTCTCCTTTTCCCCAAACAAACGGCGAGCTTTATCCTCGTCTTCTCGCTCAGGTCACAGCTCCAGCTGCGGGTCGGGCTGGTGGCTGAGGGCCCTGGTTTGGGACTGGGAGGGGTCACGTAGGGTTACGTCCGGCTCGGGGACCGGTGCGCTGTGGGCGCGAGGTGGCCCTCTTCTCCGTGAGGGTGAGCCTGGCGGGCTTCGGGCTTAGGCTGATGTGGTGTCCGTCCCGTGTCCTTCCAGCAAGCACGCCGGCCGCCCCACGGTCTGCCCTCAGGCGACAGCCCCGCTGCCCTGTGTCGTGGCCAGCGGGAGGAGGCGCCCGGGAGGGGTGTGGCCGCTCTCCTTCCCCCCGCCCCCGCCCAGGCCAGGGTGCTCCCTGCACGGACCTGAGGGATCCGGACAGACAGGTTGGCCGCTGCGGCCCCAGAGAAGGTGGGCGCGGGGGCTCCCGCCATGGGGGCTCCGTCTGGAGCCGTGGTCAGTGCCAGCCTCGGAGGGAGCGCCGCCGTCCAGGCGCCGAGTTCCGGAACCAGTGCTTCTCCGCGGACAGCGAGGAGCGAGGCTGTCGCTGGACGTGCACCTGCTGACCGAGGGGACAGAGGGCATCAGCCCGTGGATCTCAAAGCGTGAAACCGGCGAACAACGCAAATAAGCCCAGAGACACGGGCACGGACAGCCGGTCCAGCCTCAGGGCGGGGGGGGGGGATCCACCAGTGGACACGGACAGGGGTGCGGGCATGTGCGGGCATGGGCGGGGGGGGCGGAGGTGGCCGGTGAGGAAGGAGACGTGTAATTCTTTAAACAAAGAATTAAATTGTAGCCAAAACCGGTGTGGCTCAGTGGATAGAGCGTCCGTCTGTGGACTGAAAGGTCCCAGGTTCGATTCCGGTCAAGGGCATGTACCTTGGTTGCGGGCACATCCCTAGTAGGGGGTGTGCAAGAGGCGGCTGGTCGATGTTTCTCATCGACGTTTCTAGCTCTCTATCCCTCTCCCTTCCTCTCTGTGGAAAATCAATAAAATATATTTTTAAAAGAATTAAATTTTAAAGAAGCATGTAACAGGTCCCCTGGGCCCTGAGGAGCAAGCCTGGAGGGGCGTGGGCACGGAGCCCCCCCAGATCCCCCACAGGCCGAGAAAGGAAGGCGCCCCTCCGGAGGTGGCTCGTCACCCCAGGAATGCGGCTCCTGCCGGAAGGACGTGCCGGAGGACAGACCTTGTGACCGGAATCACGGATGCCTCTGGAATGCGCCCGGTGACTCAGGCAGTACCTGGGCCGGCCGGACCGCGGGGCGCCGTCCCCGTCCCGGTCCCAGCGGCCGGCCGGCAGCCGGAGCGGTGGCTCTGCGCCCCTCTCCTCCGCGGGCGCACGGCGCTGCTTCCCTCCCGCCCGGAGGACGGCTCCGGCTCCACGTTTGCCAAAGAAAACGCAAGCGGGGCGCCCGGATGACAGGAGCCGCTGATGTCACCGCATGTTTGTGGAGGAAGCAACTTGTTTGGGTTTTATTGGCAGGAAGCGGAGCGCATTCTCAGGTGCTGGCTGAGTCACCGGGCAGTGGCCAGCCCAGTGTTCCCGGCCTGCCCCGCGCTGGGGGCTTGTTTTCGTGGTTTTGTTTAAGGCGGTGGGCGGTGGGGGTGGAGGTTCTGTAGAGAGCCACACAATTTTCAATGCCTCCCCCCGGCAGGTGCCTCCAGCTTCGGCTGCCCCAGGGCTGCCGGGCGGGTGGGGACCGCGCTGAGGCTCCAGCCCAGCTCCGGCACAGCGATGGGGGCTCGGCTTCGGCTCGGAGCCGGGCTGGACAGTCCCTTCTGCCTGAGGACGTGGCTGCTGGGACGTGGGGAGAGCCGCGTGTGAACCCGCTGCCGCCCTCACAGGCCCACCGCCTCGGGACCTCCCCGGACGGACGGCCGTGTGGGGAACGGGTCCGGGATGAGCCGGGCCAGCCCGCGGCCACACCAGGGCTGTGGCGGGCTCGGGGGCACGGGTGCCGCCAGCTCTGTTCCCACAGGCACGAGCTCCGAGCACTAAGACCTTTGTTAAGAATAGTTACAGGGGGAGCTGCCGAAACCGGTGTGGCTCAGTGGATACAGCGTCGGCCTGCGGACCAAAAGGTCCCAGGTTCGATTCCGGTCAAGGGCATGGACCTTGGTTTCGGGCACATCCCCCAGTGGGGGGTGTGAAGAGGCAGCTGATCGATGATTCTCTCTCATCGATGTTTCTAACTCTCTATCCCTCTCTCTTCCTCTCTGTAAAATATCAATAAAATGTATTTTTTTAAAGAAAGAATAGTTACAGGTTTTGAGCAAAATTGAGAGGAAGGTACAGAGACTTCCTGTATCCACCACCTCCCCACACACACCCCCGCGTTCTCAGCCTCACCCACCGGCGGGACACTCGTCACAGCCGATGACCTGCTCCGACGTGGCATCCCGAGCCCACAGGACAGCGGCCTCTGTGCTGGGCGACCTGGGTGTGGACAGGCGTGTGGTGGCGTGTGCCCATCCTATGGGACGGCACTGAGGGGTTCACGCCTGGAAAACCCCTGTGCGTCTGCTCACCCCGCCCCCCCCAAACCGGAGGGCAGGGTGCTGGAACCTCCTCGTGAAGGGGCTGCACGCCTCCGGCTCCTCCTTGGCTCCCGACGACAGCCCCTCTTTCTTAGCGAGGACGGACCACCTCGTGGTCCAGGGGCGCGGCGGCGTCACCCACTGAAGGCGGGTGAGGCTGCTGTCAGCCTGCTGCGCGGCTCCCGTGTGGACGCCCACGTCCAGCTCTTGGGTGCAGACCAAGGAGCAGGCTGCTGGGTCGTGTGGAGAGCGTTTGTCGTAGGAGCGTCAGCCCGCGGCGCCGTGCGCTGGGTCTGGCTCCGGCCCCCGCCAGGCGGGGTGGTGTCTCCTGCACTCGGTCTGTCCCCCGTGAGCTCAGTGTGCGTCGTCCTTGGTGAGGTGGGTGCCAGGGTCTCGGGCAGCACCTTTGGGGCTGAGGAGCCGCCCCTGTAGGCACATCGTGACCGCCTGGTGCCGTGTGGCCAGCCCTCTGCTGCCCCGTGCCCTCCCGGGGCTCAGTGAGCACAGCGCTCAGGTGCCCCTGTGAGCAGGTTCCCCCAGTCTCCCCCCCCCCCCCCCCCCCCCCAGGGAGGCCCGGGCTCGCGATGCCCCATGGCCGCGTGTTCGTCTGAGCAAGATGGTCCATGGGACGGGGTGCTGGGCGCCCTCTGTGGGGAGCCGCTGTCACTGACTGGCACTGACCGAAGGGTGGGTCATTGCCTTCAGTGGACAGTGTGTGTGGTGTCTGGGTGAGCGTGTTATGGGCTGCGGTTTGACCTCGTGGGAATGAAAAGTTGTCTACTTTAAAGATATCATTGAATGAAAGGGAAGCCCCAGAATTAAGAAACTATTCCTAGTCCATATGTTTGAAAAGGAAGTTGTAGTCAGAATGGATAAAGAATTCTTACAGCCCAATCCAAGTTGTTTAAAACCGGACCGGAATGAAGACCGGAGCTTCGTGGGGAAGTGCTGTGAGTACGAAAGGATACAGGAGTCGCCTTGGAGATGCGCGCTGAAGCCACAGAGAGCCACGTCTGCACACCCATGGGGCCACGCTAGTGCCGAGCAATGGCCCACGGAGCCACTAGGACGCATGCTTGGCTTCCGGGATAAAACAGCAGGTACTGAGAGGCTGTTTGGAGTTTCTCGTTGAAATGTAACGAGTGTGTCCTCATCACAGGGCCGGCTGCCCACTCCTGGTAGTTCCCCGGGAAACAGAAGCGTGTCTTGCCGAAACCGATTTGGCTCAGTGGTAGAGCGTCGGCCTGCGGACTGAAAGGTCCTGGGTTCAATTCCGGTCAAGGGCATGTACTTTGGTTGCGGGCACATCCCCAGCGGGGGGTGTGCGGGAGGCAGCTGATCAATGTTTCTCTCTCATCGATGTTTCTAACTATCTTTCTCCCTTCCTCTCTGTAAAAAAAGCAATAAAACATATTAATAAAAAAAGAAAAGAAAAGAAGTGGGCCCTCCTCTGAGGAGAGGGAGCAGCGGTGCTCACGGCCAGGTGAGCCAGAGAGCCATGGGACATGTGTAGCCGTGAACTGGACACGCAGCCACATGGCTCAGTCTCAAGCACGTGGCAGCCTTACTGTCCCCCTCCCACCTAGAGCTCCGAACAGGCTGCCCCTGAGCCCAGAGCCCGTGCAGAGGTGCGGGAGCGGGGCCAGCGGATGGACATGCTAGGAAACCGTACATCGCTGCTTATGCATGCCTGTGGCTTCTCGCCGTGCAGTCCCTCCCCCGGGACGTGTGCACGTGAAGACAGAACCCTGGGGAGGCCCAGCAAGGAGGGGCGCCGCCCTGGGCACGTTCTGTGGCCGCACTTGTTGGTAAGGCGCCTGGCGTGGTTTCCCACTGAGCGTGGCTGTGGGGCTCTCAGGAGACCAAGCCGATCCAGCCAGGAGCGAAATCTGCACCAGAGCCACCTTCTGTGTGCGCCCGATGCACTGGAAGGCAGGCCTCCGCGGGCTCCTGTGGACGTGACATGTCTGTACATCCACCTGTGGCTGCCGGCTGGGCTGCGCTGGGCTGGGCTGGCCCGGCCCTCAGCCCTGGGTCCTCCTCACGGCCACGGCTGCAGCACCAGGGACAGCGCCAGCCCCTCCCCCTCTGCTGCTTCCCCGTGTGGGAGCCTCAGAGAAGTGGGCGATGCCCATGCCGGTTCCCGGTCCATGCAGGTCCGGGCCTGCGGGCTCTGCACCCTCACAGCCCCCGGGACCTGCTGGGGTCAGCTCCCCAGCATGTCCGCAGGGTGGACAGCGCTGCTCACGCTGCGAGGTCGCACGAGGTAGAGACCCGCCTTCTGCTCCTCCCCCCCCACTCCCAGGAGGGGGCGGCGGCCTCGCTGTGGTGCATGTGTTCCCTCCCCTCTCAGCTTCTTAGGGCAGCGGCCATGTTTTGTGCGTTTGTGGTCGGTGGGTCGGGTCCATGCCAGGCAAAAGGCACCAAGTCCTGGCAGACGTCTCCTCGGCTCCGGGCCTCAGGGTCACAGCACCTCTCGGGGCAGATGCTGGTCAGCGGGGCCCTTCGATTGTGACAGGGGCAGGCTCACTGCGTCCCCTGGGGCTGACAGCTGCGCCCAGGCCTCGCCCCCTAGCTGACCCAGACCTGCTGGGACCTGCGTGCTGCCCGGTGCTGAGCCTCTGCTGCATCCTTCCTCGGCCCTCGCACCCTGGAGCCCCGAGCTCGGACGCCTCCACTGCCCGCTGTCTGGCCCTCTGCCCGGACTTAGGCACTGCCAGGGGCCCCGACGTGCACCGACACGAGAATCACGAGAATCACGGCTTCAGGATTTTCACAGGTTTCCACGTCTTGCCGCTTACCGGGCAGTTTTTAAAGGGTCAAAGATAGACTTCTGTGGAACCCAGAAGCGATTTCCGTGTGTGTATTTTGCAGGGATTTTCGAAAACCGAGAGGAAAAGTGATCTGGAGGCGAGTGTGGCCGGCCCGCCGGCCTATGAGGTGCCCGGGAGGCCTGCCAGCCGGACACAGCGCGGAGGGGGGGCCTCTCCTCCAGCGATGGAAGCGGCGAGGCCGGAGCCGGGCTCTCGGCTCCCTCAGCCTGCGTGTGGGTCCGCACGGCCTCTGTTCCGTCCCTCAGGGCCTTTCAGACTCACACCGGAGGCGGGCGGGGAGCCGGTGCTGGCAGGGGCCGGGCCAGAATGTGTCCTCCGGGGCTCGACTCCACTTTTCTCCTAAAAGAACTTCCGGAAACTGTCGTCGGAGACCGCTGCGTGCCAGGCAGGCCTCCCCTCCTCGGACCCGGCACAGACGGCACACTGGGGACGCGCCGTGGCAGGAGGCGTTGTGGGCACCACGTGGCATGGCCGTTGCTCCGACACCCTCCCGTCTCCCCTCAGACGGAGAAGTGTGGGTAGGAGTGTGGGCCGGCGTGGCCCTGGGTCCCCGCCCCCTCGTCTCTCTGGGCGTTGGCAGGAACCGGAGGGAACAGGCCTCACTGACTGTCCCAGAGCTCAGCCCGGCATCTCGTCTCGTGCGTAGGTGCCCTTGTCCCCCATCTTGGCGGCTTCCCTTCACCGGCTCCCCCTGGCGTACTGTGTCGCAATCTTCCAGGAAATGGTGTCTTCTGAGCTCCCCGATGTGCCACCACCAGCTCTGCCCCACCAGACCCGGCCCTGGGGGCAGGGGCAGGGAATGAGGGAGAGGAGGGGAGGGGAAGGGAGGGGAGGAGAGGAGAGGAGAGGAGAGGAGAGGAGAGGAGAGGCACTTCCTGGGTGCTGCCTCCACCAGGGGACGGCTGGTTCCCCGCCGGAGATCGCCTGGGTTGAGAGCGGAGCGGCCGGTGGGACCCAGGCCATTCCTCGGACCACGTGACTGGTGGGGCCTGGCCCTCGGTCTGCACGGAGCGGACACAGTGGAGCAGCTCCCCCCTCAGTCACGGCGAGCAGTGAGCGGGCTGGTTCCTGGCTCCCAGCCGCTGCGGCTGCTGCGTGAGGGCCGGTTTGGGGGTGGAGAGGGTGAGTTAGGATTCGGACTCGTGGCCGGTGGGGGGCCTGCTGTCATTGGAAAGGAGCCAGCGGGTGGCTGGTTCTGAGGGCCCAGAGCTCTGTGCTGAAGCCGGAAATGAGCCGAGTTGGCAGGAGGGAGCTTGCTGTGGGAAGAGAATTCTCGGATAGTGTGGTGTGGGAACCCCTTCCACATCCCACGTGGTTCAGGGTTCCGGTTCTGCAGAAGGCTGCACACAACTGAAAGAGACTAGAAAAGTATTAATTAGGGAATGTTGGGGGCCAGGCGGGAGTCCACCTCTAGTGGGATGACAATGCTTTGCTGGGGTCTTACCATTCTCTTTATTCAGGTTTGGGATGCACCCCCCACCCTTAGGCAGGCAGATTACCTTATCAGTAAGGATTTACATGATTATTTGGTGGGGAAGTTGCCACTGTCTCAATTAGATAGGGAGTGGTTGGCTCTGACCTTTCAGAGCTTCAAGGTTGACCACTTTCCAGTCTGTTAGTGAGACCACGATGGTTTCCAGCAGTGTGGCCTGGTGGAGGCCAGCCCAGGCCCAGGGAGGGGCGAGAGAAAACCCAGAGGGGGTCCTGAGGCCTTGGGGCAGGTGCTTCAGAGTGGGCGGGGCTGGGGCGGGGCTGGGGCATGGGCGGGGCTTGCGCTGCAGCGTGGGCGGGGCTTGGGCTGGGGCGTGGGCGGGGCTGGGGCTGTGGGGTCAGCTGGGGCTGAGTCTCCAGGGGAGGGGCTCCTGCCTGATGCCCTTGTGGACACCTGGCAACATGACCAGGGCCCGCGGCCCGGCCGCCCGGGACAGCACGGTGTTGACGTCTGAGGCTCGGTCACAGAGTAGGGGGCAGAGAGGATTTGCCTGGCGGGAGTGCCTTGTTTATCCTCGTGTCTCCCTCCCTCCCACCCCGTCCCTGCGCCGGAGGTCGGACCCTGCGCCGGCCTGTGTGTGTGTGTGTGTGTGTGTGTGTGTCCGCCTCGGCTGCGGCTGGGACTCAGCTCCGTCGGAACTGAGAGCCGTGGGAGTGCCCTTCAGATGACCTGCGGCTGAGCTCCTCTCTGCCCACCCGTGCCGCCTTCCTGGGGGCGTTGGCTCCCGGCCGGCAGTAAGACGGGCACGTGACGGGCACGTGTGGCCGGAGTGGAAAGGGCCGAGACCAGAGCTCGGCGTGCTCTGACGGCTGCGTGGGCCGGCGCCGGAGTCCCTGGGAGGGCGCAGGCCAGCGCGTGGGTCCTGCTGCAGGGAGCCGACAGCAGCTCCATTACAGTTAGGGTCTTCATCCCGCATCCCAGCCCGAAGGCTTCCCGCTGCCCAGCAGTGCGTCCCCCCAGCCACGCACCGGGCATGAGGGGTTCGGCTTGGTTCTCCGTGTGCCCGCGGCACCACACGGGGCCCTCGCGGGCCTGTGACGGGCTGCCCTGCGGGTGCGGGGACGGGGGACCCGTGTTCTCTGCTGCACAGCCGGTGTGCTCAGAACTCGGGACGGCTGGAGGGTCCACCCTCTCTGGCCTGTGCGCCGTTTGCCGGAGTTTGCTCAGAGACGCCATCTCTGCCGCCGCCTGCTCTGGTTCCTGCCACGTGCCCACCCAGAGGGCCTGACCCTGTGTCTCTGCCCACAGCTCTGCCGCCAGGAGCGCCTCCTGTCCGCGGGGCTGTACCAGGGGACGCTGTTCGCCGATCAGCCCACGATGTTCATCTCTCCGGCCAGCGACCCCCCCAGAGCCAAGCTGTGGGAGCTGGTCCTCCTGTGTGGGGGCCGCGTCACGGGGGTCCCCCGCCAGGCCAGCCTCTTCATCGGGCCCTGCCAGGGGAGACGGAAGGAGGCCGTCACGTACCTGTCGGAGAAGTGGATCCTCGGTAGGAGCCTGCGCGGAGGCCTGGGGGCGGCGGGAGGTCAGGGGGGACTCCAGGCTCAGGGACAGCCGGGTTCTGGGGGTGCAGGGAGGTCGGGGGCGCCTCTGAGTGCCGGCTGGGGAGGGTGGCCTTCCTGGGCCCGGGGTGCCTGACGTGCTGACCCGCGGCTCTCGCTCCCTCACCTGCGCGGATGTCACCCACGTGGCCCGTTTGGTGGTCTGAGGAGTGAAGCCAGTAGCTCTGACGGCTCCCGTGGCTGCTGAGCGTGGGTGCATGTGCCTGAGGCTGCCTCTCTCCTTGATTTCATTTCCTGTTGATTTACGTGCTGCGGCCGCGGGGACGCCGGGAGAGGGCGGCTGGGCCACCGCAGACCTCAGGGGCGGCTCACGCTCGTACAGAAGGGGACGGCTTCCATGCGCTGGCCACTGACCCCCACCTGCCCTCTCCGCAGACTCGGTCACCCAGCACACGGTGTGCGCCCGCGAGGACTACCTGCTGCGGCCGTGAGGCCTCCCGCCCGAGCGGCTCCATCGACGCTCCGGAGACCGGCCCCAGGCGTCCACGCCGCAGCGAGCCTGGGCGTGGTCCCTCCACGGCCGCCCGTGCCGCGCCTCGAAAGCTGGCCTGCCGGGGCGCCTGTGTCCGGAGTGGCCGGCCAGACCCCAGGCCGTCTCTGGTGAATAAAGATGGGGATCGTTTCCTGGCCTCCTTGCAGAGAACGGTCGCGCCGCAGCTCCACCAGGTGCTGGTCTTTCCGGCCGCCGGCGCCGCGATGGCCTCGCTGTCCCAGGCCCGGGTGCTGGTCGTGCAGCGAGACTCGGGGTTAGGTTAGCAGCACGGGGCTCAGTGCCGGCCGGAGCAGGGCGGGTCCCCCACGCTGCCCTCGGGCCGCTGTCCCCGAGGGAACTGGCCACGCTGCCCTCGGGCTGCGAGGGGCGGGAGGGCGGCTGCTCGCGGGGCTATGACTCCCCTCCCCCCGCCGAGTTCAAGCCCCCGGACGTCGCAGTGGTCAGCTCCTGAGGGGCACCTGCCAGAGTCCAGGTTGCAACGCAGGGAAGTAAGGAAAGCTTTCTCTTGGATTTAGAACCATGTCCGACGCAGGCAGTGCCCTCTCGGCGCCCTTCCCCTCCCCCCGAATCACGGCGCCCCAGGTTCACAGCGCCCGGGTTCACGATGCCCCCGGCCCGGACCTGAGAGTGCCTTTACTCCCATCCTGCTGGCAGTGCCCGGGAGCCGAGGCCCGGCTGCGGGCCTGGAGGGTCTGTCCGGTCCCACGGCTCTCACCATCCTCCTCGATCCACCCAGAGAAGAGACGTGGAAGTGAAGAGCGAAACTGCTCTCGGATCCCATGGCACTGAATGTAAAATACATAAGGAGTCAAAGAAAAAGTAATTTTTAACAAGGTTACAAGATATAAAAACCAATATACCAAACTAAGTTAGTTGTATTTCTATGTATGTTATCCGTAACCAATCTGAAAATGGAAGAATACAATTGGTTTATAACGGCATCTGGAAACTAGGAACAAATGTAACAAAGTGCGGGAACCTGTGACCCTGCTGGGAGACAGGGCCTGACAGACGGGAACGCACCACGTCCTGTGTGAGACGACGGCGTCGGTGCGAGGCGGCTCCCAGGGGGCCGATGGATCAGGGAACCGCTGCGGGCAGGTCGTCGGGCAGACACCAATAAAACCGGCTTCGAGCAGCCGCCGAGCCCTTCGGACCTCGAGGACCCCGTGCCTGCCGGCCACCGGCTGGACCTCGAGGACCCCGTGTCCGTCGGCCACCGGCTGGACCGCTGCCTAGAGGACAGGCCCCGGGTGGACGCGGACGTCCCTCCAAAGGCGGCAGCGTGCACGTTCCGCCCGGCAGCCTGGCTTCTCCGGGCCGGTCTTGGCAAACGTGTGCGGACGGAGGTAGCAGGTCTGCAGCGGCCCTGGGAGCCTCGTGGCGCCCACAGCCCCGCCCGGGCCTTCCGGGAGCGTGCCCCTCGGAGAGGGCCAGGCTGGCCGTGGCGTGGTTTGCGGGGGCAGTGGCAGGCCCAGCGCGGGGATCACCTGCCAGCCAGGCCGTCAGCGGGCAGTGCCTCGCGGCTGCGGCGATGGTCTCGGAGATGGAGACGGAGCCCTCGGCGGGCACGTGTCCTCTGGAGGCGGGAGCTGCGGCCGAGCGGCCCGGGCCCTAGTGGAGGCCCCGGAAGATGGCATGGGGGCTGAGGGGCTGGCCGGGGTGGGCTGGTGGCCATGGCAGCAACGCTGCTGTCCTTTAAAGAGAAAGACTCATCACTTCCTTCCTGGTGCTGGGCCTCCTGCAGCGAGGCCTCCCACCCCAGGCCTGGCTCCTGTCTCCACAGGCAGGGACGCCGGCTCAGACAGCCCGCTCAGAGCGCGTTGCCAATGAAGGAGGCCCAGCCTCCGGGCTGCCTTCCTCCCCCTGCCCCAGGCCCCCACCCCAGCCCTTTTCTTTCTGGAGGCCGGAGCGGGTTCCGGCTTCCCGCCCCCTGCCAGCAGGTGCCGGCTCCACCCCTGGGGGCGAGCCGGAGGCTGCCGACAGCGAGTCTCTGCCATCACTGATGTTTCTCTCTCTCCCCATCCTTTCTGAAATCAATAAAAATATATTTTTAAGTAATAAAACCATGAAGACGGGTAATTTTTTACTTACAGCTATTGTGTGTTCAGTCGTTGCGTGGCCCTCCGGTCACGGGGTGCACGCGTGTCGAGGCCCTGTGGCCATGGCTCGAGCCCAGGCCGGCTCCCAGCTTGCGGTCTCCTCCGTGGAGGACAACGGGTGTTTCTGGGCTGGGAGGACAGATCTCCGCCTGTCCCGGGAGCGGGAGCGGCTCCCGAGACGGGGATGGAAGGGACCGGACAGAGGAGCAGACAGGAGCGTGCTGGCGGGCGGCCTGGCGTGTGGTCGCTGTGTCCTGCCTGGTCATAGTGGTCAGTGTTCTGAAGCCTCGGCCGCCATCCCGTGCCCCCTCCCTGCTCCGGGAGGCTGGCCGTCCTCTCTGAACAGCCTCTGGACGGCAGTTCTCGTCTCCAACACCCAGAGGAGAGTCACCAGAAGCCAGCCTGCAGGGGAGGGAGGAATCCGTGCTGGGCTCCCGGCTGTTCCTCTGTCCCTCTGTCACCTGAACGCAGTCCACGGGGAGGGGGACACGCAGGCCTGGCACACCAGCGGCCGTCCGGCCACGCGTCTCTGCCACGGCTGGACCCGCCGCTCACTGGGGACCACGAGGCATCCTGAGTGTGCGAGCAGCTGGGCAGCCGGAGGGCGGGGCTCGGCTGGAACCTGGTTCTGGTTCCGGTTCTGGTTCTGGGGCCTCAGGGGAAGGGACGGGACTGGAAGTGGAGGCTCAGGCAGCCACTCCCCTCCGTCTGCCTGCGAGGAGCCTGTGGCGGTCAGTTCCCAGCACGCCCGCCCTCCTGTTCCTGGCTCCGGGGCCCCTTGTAATGCCCTGGGGGCCCCCCTGCTTAGACCCACAGGAAGCACAGCCCGCTCCTGGCTGAGGGCAGGAGGCTGGCAGAGTCGCCTGGGCCCTGAGCTTAGGGACAAGGAGGAGGGGTTCTCAGTGCTGGGCCCAACCCCCACTCCCCCCCCCTCCCGCCCCCAGAATCCACGCCTGTGCCTCCTCCTCCTCCTGAAATCCGTCCTGGGACTCGCATCGCGGCCACATTGGACTTCCTGGCCCAGGGACATCTCTGTAACTGGAGCTCCAGGGGAGGGGAGGGGAGGGGAGGGGGCGCGGGTTGGCCGGGCTCAGCGCAGCCCGAGCTCAGGGTGGGTGCAGCCCCGGGGGGTCATGGCTGGGAAGCAGCTCCAGGAGCAGCAGCCGGCGGAGTAGCCGGGCGACTGATCGCAGCTTCGGAAGGAAGGCGGAGGGTTAGGTGCAGCCACTTCAGCCACCGCCGGATGCTCTCAGACCCAACGCTAGTTCCCAGATGGTCAGGATTCCCTCGTCACATCCCGGCCTCCGCCCAGCAGCCAGAGACCCCCTGGGCCCCTCGGCCCCTCAGATAAAACCAGCCCAGGAGTTAAGGGGTGCCTGCAGCTGCAATGTGAGCAATGCTCAAAGTCACCAGTAGAACCCCCTCCCCCAAAACCCACACACATCGTGGTGAGCAAAGTCAGCCTCCTAAGAGCCAGTTCCCCCAGCCAGGCCGAGCCCCAGTGAAGCCGAGCGGGTGTGGGGGCTGGCGGGAGGGGTTGGGTTCTCGGGGCTCGCAGCAGAGCCTCGGCCAAGCTGAAATGGCCCGTTGCTGAGCTGTCGCCTCTAATCCATCTGCCGCTCGGAGGGAGACCAGCGTGTCGCGTTCCCTGAATTCCCCGTGAGCGCCGCTCACCAGACCCTTCCCGAGCTCAGTCCTTGGTCTGGAGCCCTTCCAGAACGATCTGTTTGCTTGTCCTGTCACAGCACCGCGCGCCCCGAGGTGTCCCACAGAGCCTCAGCTCCCGGAGCCCTGGGGGCCGGGGGCAGCGTGTCTCCCTGTGTCCACCCTTCCCCTTCCGCTCCCTCTGAACTCAGTAAAAACCTATTAAGGAAAGGAAAGAGCCAGCCCGAGCCTGTGGCGGGGAGGGTGGGCGAGACCGCTCCCGGGAAGCGGCCGGGACTGGCTCACCACAGCTGCACGCGAGGCTCCGAGCCGCCACGGCCTGGACCACACCGGCCTGGACCGTGGGAGGCCCAGAATCCCTTCACTCAGCTGGCGCGGAAAAGCGCCCGAGGTTCCTGAGCTGGGAGCCGTGTGGTCCCAGTGCGGGGCAGAGGCTGCTGGGAGTTCTGAAGCCGAGGGCGGGGACGCGAGGACGAGGGGAGGTGAGGCCCGGCCCGTGCAGAGGGACCAACAGGCCCCAGTGACTCTCATTCCCACGGAGGGAGGGATCGTTCCGTTAGAACGAGGGCAGACTCAGAGCCGCCAAGGACAGACTGGCTGCCAGAGGGGGGCCGGGGCTGGGACAGGGCTTGAGGGGTTCGAGAGGCAGCGACAGAGCAGTGGCCGGATGCCACGGGCAGCGCGGGGCACGCAGCCAGCAGCTTGGGGTAACCGTGTGGGGTGCGTCTTCCTGAGCCACGTCACTGTCGAACGCTGTGCCGAGCACAAACTGAGCGTCAGCTGCGACTGAGACACAGTGTGAACTGGGGAGTCGAGGGGTCCCGCTCGGGGAGGACGCGGCCCGGCCGTGCGCGGTGCTTGCAGCACAGGCCCGTCAGCCGTGGGTCCAACTGCGGGGCCACCAGCCCTTCCCGCAGCCCACGGGCGAGGCCGGGCTGCGCTGTCCGCCCCGGGGCCTCGGTCTCCCCGCTGGCTGGGCTCTCCCAGCAGAGCCCACGGAGCCACGGCCTGCGCTGACCTCCCGGCGAGGACCCCTTCCGAGTCCCCGAGAAGCAGGTGGTGAGTCGCTGTCCTGCGTGGGTGTCCCCTTGCTCCCGTGCTGGCCACGTGCAGCCCCCCGGGCCTCAGCCGCTCGGCCTCCCCCCCCCCCCCCCCCGCTGCTGCCTGCGCCACGCAGCGCCTCCCACTGGCCCGTCCACGTGGCACCTCGTTGGCCAGAACAGCCGCTTCCCCACCCGAGCCCACGGAGGAGTGTGCACAGAGGTGAGCACCACAGCGACCGGTGCCGCCGGGCCCGGCAGCTTCCTGAGGCCTGGACCCGGGGTCGGGTCCACAGGACCCTTCGAAGATGATGCCGTGGAGAGCCTGCCTGCGGGAGGCGTGGTTTGTTGGGGGAGCCGTGGACCGAAGTCAGGGCAGGAAGGAGAGAAATGGGGGTCCCTTGTGTCTTGTGTTTCTCTTTAAAGACTCCCTCGCCCCTCTCCATCTCATCCATGAGCTACTGCTATTTTCTTCTTTTAGTTTTTAAAATATGTTTTATTGATTTCAGAGAGGAAGGGAGAGAATCATCCGTCAGCTGCCTCCTGCACCCCCGCCCCAATGGAATTGCACCGGGGCCTCGTCAGTCCACAGGACGAAGCTCTATCCACTGAGCCACGCCCGCTGGGCCCCCTATGTTTGTGTGGTGGCTTCTGCCCGGCGCTGACCCGTCACCGGAGCTCAGTTCTCGGGCCCGTGTGCACTTTTAAGCCATCCTCTCCTGGTGTCTTCTGTTCAGGACACGTGAAGTGGAAGCGTTCGGGATAAACGGAGAAGGGCCAGTGTATACCCCCGTGTGACAGGTCGGGGTGGGGAGGGGGGCAGCCGCCCAGCATGGCCTGAGCTCGGGGGACTCCACCCCCACTTTTCTTTCCCTTAAACCCATGTCTGCATTCCGAGTAGAGCTGGTGCACAGGTCACGTTAGCTTTGGGGTACAAGATGGTGGCTCAGCCTCTTCGCCTCACCCCGTGGCCACGCCTCTGCTGCTAGGGCTCAGCTGTCACCTGCCAACCTACGGCAATGCCGTTGACTCTGGTCCCCTTCGCCTCTTCCTTGATTAATATATTTTTACTGATTTCAGAGAGGGAGAGAGAGACAAACACCAGTGATGAGGGGGAATCATGCGCCCCGACCAGGAATGGAACCCTGGCCTCCCGGTTCCTCGGTCAATGCTCAACCACCGGCCTGTCCCCACGCCCCTCCCCGCCGGCAGCCACCCTTTAATCTGTCCTATGTCTGGTTTTGTTTATTTGTTTTGCTTTTTTGTGGATCCCACATATCAGCCTGACCATATGGTGTTTGTCGTTGCTTCTGCGCCGAGAAGAAACCGTCGCCCAAGGAAAAGGCGAGCTGCTGAGGGGGGCAGGCTGTCCCCGAGGACGCAGAGGGATGGGTGAGGAGCTCGACGGCTCCGGAGCAGGACTAGTGACCCGGTGGAAAGCGGCAGAGGACACGGAGGGACACAGGCAGACAGCCGCCAGACGTGCACACATGCTCAGTGTCTCTCCGCCCCCGAGGAGGCGAATCACGCCGCAGTGAGCTGCTGCCTCACCCTGTCGGAGGGGCTGCCATCGGCACATCAGCAAGCAGCAGGGCTGGCCAGGGGGCGGGTGGGCGGCCTCCTCACTGCTGGGGGCAGTGAGACCGGCAGCCGCTGTGAATGGATAAAGGTGCAGTCATCTGTGTGATAAAGGTGTGGTCATCTGTGATAAAGGCGTGGTCATCTGTGTGATAAAAGGCGTGGTCATCTGTGTGATAACGGTGTGGTGCATTTGTATGATAAAGGCGTAGTCATGTGTATGTATGTAAAGGTGTGGTCTGTGTCTCCGGGTCCACTCCTTTCGTCATTTATTTTGTTCATTAGATTCCACACATGAGTGAGGGCATGTGGTACTTGTCCCTCTCTGACTGGCTTGTTTCACTCACACGATGCTCTGCAGGCCCCTCCGTGCTGCCTCAGAGGGTAAGGATCCTTCTTTTTCACAGCTGCAGAGTGTTCCATGGTGTAAACATCCCACAGCTTTTATATCCACTCGTCTACTGACGGGCACGTGGGCTGTGTCCGGATCTTAGCTATTGTACACTGTGCTGCTGTGAACATAGGGGTGCATATGTCCTTTCTGATGGGTGTTTCTGGTGTCTCGGGATGTATTCCTAGAAGTGGGATCACTGGGTCAAATGGCAGTTGCATTTTTGACTTTTTGAGGCAATCCCATGCTGTTCTCCACAGTGGGAGTCACGGACGTTCACTCTTAGCCTAGGAGCCGCCCGATCGCACTCGGAAGAAGCTGGGCCGCTCCCCGCAGCCCCGGCTCAGGCTGGCCAGCTCTCAGGACGTCCAGCTGGAACCCTAACCTTCCTCCCCCCAGAGCACACCGCCGGCAGGTCCCGAGGTCCGGGCTGCCCACGCGAGGCCGTGCCCCGTGTCACGGCGGGAGGAGGGGCCCGAGGGCCGGAGTTCTCAGAAGCGGTCTACCCCGGAGGAATGGAAAACTTGGCCATTTTCTCCAGCTTAACGGAGCAGCGCCGGGGAGTCTCCGTGAGCCCCCGGGCCAATGCTTGTCACCCCGCCCCCCTCCCCACGGGCGCGGGGACGACATCCAGTTTGCAGTCCCGGGAGGGGCACCGCTCGCCCGGACGGCCGAAGCTGTGCTGTCGCTTCCAGGACGGCTCTCAGACCCCCAGGGACAGCCGACCCGTCTCCCTCCGCGCCGGGGAAGAGGCAGCATTTTCAAGATTTCTGCGTTTGCTCTTTAACCCGAGGGGGGACTATAAATAGACAGCGAGGCCTGGGATTTCCAGAGCGAGAGCGGCTATAAATAGCTCCAGCATTTTCCCATGTCACACTCTGCGGGATCGTCCCACGTCCTTGCTTGGATAACCTCTGGAGGCAGGGCAGTCACATTCAGAATTTATGGGCCAGCCGAACGAAACTCTTAATGAACCGGCTTCCTCGGTAAAGACCTGAACGTGACATGATTTTACAGGTTAATTAGACGGCTCTGGGAAACGTACTCTTAAGTGAAGCTTTTAATACCTTCATTTATTTGCTCTCGTTACTGGGAGTTTTCTTTGGAGAGCAACAGCAAATTAAGCCAAAACCTGGATCCCTCGCTAAACAGTGGTTAACGTAAGTGAAATGTATCCTAATTTTCTTGAGAACCTAGCTAGATGGGGAATGCTGGTGTCTACAAAATGAAAAAGCAAGCACTCAAATACCTTTCAGCTCGCCTTACACAAGAACATCAGGAAAGTTGGGCGTCCCTCCGGTGTCCAGACGGCTCATCTTTCTCTGTGGAGAGACCCCAGGCCCCAGAAAACTCCGAGCAGGGATTCATCCCCAGGTGCCCGGGTCAGCCAGGCAGTTAGAGCTAGGCCAGCCGGAGCCCCAGGCCCCTCTGGGCAGAGGGGTGCCTGCCTTCTAGCGTCCTCTGCTGGCCGTTAATTTTGGCCAGAAAAAGGAAAATTCAGGCCAGGGAATGGCAAGGACATTAAGCAAAGAAGGAACAGCAATGAGAACAAGTAAAGTGAGTAAAACGCATGTCCCTGTTTTATACTTTGGTTAAAAAAAAAAAAAAGGGAATGAGAGGCCATAAAATACTTTTTAAATTAGATATTTATAAAAATTAATAGACAACTTTGGCAGTTTTAGATCTACAGAAAATATTGAACAAAGGATACAGTTTTCATATATCCCCTCACCAACCACCCATTTCCCTGTTTTAACATCTTACGTTGGTGTACATTTGTTACAATTGGTGAGCCAACATTATCACATTCTTATTAACTGAAGTCCACAGTTTTCCTTGGAGTTCACTCTTGGTGGTGTACACTCTCTGGGCTTTGTCATACATATACATATACAGATACATATACAGATACATATACATATACATATATATACATATACACACACACATATATCTGATTGATTTCAGAGAGGGAGAGGGAGAGAGCCCAGTTACTTTAATAAAAACAGAACTTAGTTCCTATTTTCACTTGAGCAAGATTTGGTAGCTTGTGTCTTTGAAATAATTGGTCCGCCTAAGCTAACTGTTACTTTTACGAGGATGGAGTGGTTCCCCGTGCTGTCTTGTTTTTTTACTGTTTGTGGGATCAGCATTGGGGTTCATGCATTCATTTTCAATACTGGCAATTTGTGCATTCTCTCACGTTTTTCTAGGCCAGCCAGGTCAGTTTATTAATCGTATTTTTCTTTTCAAATAACTGGTTTGGGTTTAAGTTCCCCTGTTGTCTGAGTTTTATTGACATCTGCTCTTTCCTTTGTGTCCGTCCTGCTTAGGTTTAACTCACTCTCCCTTTTCCAATTGCTTTTCCAGCCCACAAATCTGCCACGTTGCATTTTCATTTTTATCCAGTTCAAACGTTGATAATCATCCTAGAAACATCCTCTTGGCCTCATTGGCTATTTAGAAGCACATGGTGCTGGCCAGTGTGGCTTAGTGGCTGAGCATCAACCTATGTATGAACCAGGAGGTCAGGGCACATCCCCGGGTTACAGGCTTGATCCTGGGAGGGAGTGTGCAGGAGGCAGCCCATCGATGATTCTCAATATTGATGTTTCTATCTCTCCCTCTCCCTTCCTCTTTGAAATCAATAAAAACATATTTTTTAAAAGTACATATTTGCAGATTTTTTCCAGATATTTTGGTGTTATTGATTTTCTAGTTTAATTTATTATGGTCAGTGGGAACACCTGGAATCATTTTTATTTATGCTTTTAAACTTATTAAGGTATGCTCTCTGGTCCAGAAAACGGTCTATTTCGGTGAATGTTCCCGGCACCTGAAAATGACGGGTGTTCTCCTGTTTTTGACCAAGTAGTAGCCTATAAGTCTCAGTCAGCTTGAGCTGATTGGTGATGTTTTCCAGTTCTCATACATCCTTGCTGACTTTTGCTGTTTGTCCTGTCCATTACCAAGAGTGGTCTTGAGGTCTTTAAGCAGAATTGCTGATTTATCTCTTAACTTCTATCAGATTGTTTTAATGCTTAATGCGGCAAAGTACACGCATCATAAAATGTGTCGTTCACACTCTGGCAGGTATGCAGTTCAGCGGCATTAAGTGCGTTCCCAGTGTTATCCAGCCATCAGCCGACCACCCACTTCCAGAACTCTTGTGTTATCCCAAACAGAACCCCACAGCCACCAGCAAGCCCCTCCCCTCCCCACAGTCCCCGAGAGGGAGAGGGAGAGGGAGAGATAGAAACATCAATATTGAGAATTATCGATGGGCTGCCTCCTCCCACTTCCTCTTTCTACGTAATGGCCTGTTCTGGGTGCCTCGCATGCACGGAGTCATGAGATGTCTGTCATTTTGTGTCTGGCTAATTTCACTGCCCGTGCTGCTTTCCAGCCCGCCGAGTTTTGTAGCAAATGCTCGCTCTTCAGGAAGAATGCCTTTTCAGGGCACCCATAAGCTCCTTGTTAAAGAATCTCTTGGGACCCTGGGGACCCGTGTGACATGGGGGAGCAGTGGACCTGGGAAAGCCGTGTGCCCCGGGAGAGCTGTGTGCCCCTTGGGAGCAGAGGGCCCCGGGGGAGCCTTGTGCCCCGGGGGAGCGGTGGGACCCGGGGGAGCCCCTATGTTCATAGCAGCACAATTTACAATCGCTAGGATTAGGAAACAGGCTAGGTGCCCGTCAGCAGATGATTGGAGCAGAAAACTATGGTACATCTACACAATGGAATACTATGCTGCCATAAAAAAGAAGGATTTCTCATCATTAGCAGCAATCTGGATGGAATTGGAGAACATCATGCTGAGTGAAATAAGCCAGTCAATGGAAGAGAAACACCACATGACGTCACTCATTTTTGGATAATAAAGAACATTACAAACTAATGAACAGAAAGATAGATATAGTGACAGTAAAGCAACAAGCAGTCTGTCAAATGACAGCGGGGAGGGTAGGGAGATCTGGGGGAGATAAAAGATCAACCAAAGGACTGGTATGCATGCATATAAGTACAACCAATGGACACAAAACTCTGGGGAGGGAGGGAGGGCGTGTATGGTAGGTGGGGGGGGCAATGGTAAGCAATGTACACATATAATACCTTAATAAAAAAAATGGTGGGGGGAAAATAAATAAAATAAATAAAATATAAATACATCCAGAGGGGAAAAAAAAAGCATCTCTTGGCCTGTTCACGGTGCCTGGGCTGCTTCCACCAAACGCTTTAGGCTTCTGTGAAGGCCGCTGCCATGGGCACTGGCGGACAAGTACCTGCTTGAGTTCCTGCTTCCATCTCTTTAGAACACCTGGCGATTCGGGTTCAGTTTCTGAGGAGCCCGTTCCCTTCACCGTGGCCTCTCCGCCTCTGGGTCCTTCCTGTTGTTTTTAACAGTCCCCTCCTGGGTCTTGGGCAATATGTGTGGCTTTGATATGCATTTCCCTAATGCACCTAAGGAGAGGTGACGTTCAGCATCTTTTCAGGAGCTCCCTGGCCATTTGTATGTCTTCTCTGGAGACATGTCCAGCTGGGTCTCTTGCCCGCGTTTGAAGTGGGTTGGTTTATGTTGCTGAGCGTAGTGGCTCGATTTGTCCCGGATGCCAATCCTCGATTAGATACATGACGTGCAAGTATCTTCTCTGATGCTGGCGTCCCCTTCCCGCTCGACAGTATCCATGCTGCACGGAAGCTTCTCATTGGGATGAAGCCCCGAGGGTGGTTTTTCTGTGTGGCCTGTGCCTGGGGGTCACTGCCAACTCCAGTGTTGTGACGGCCTCCCCCTCCATTTTCCTGTAAGTTTTATCGACTTAGTTCCAAGTGTAGGTGTTTGGACCATTTTGCGTTAGTGAGTCTTTCTCTGTTGTGTCAGAGAAGGGCTCGGTGCCATTCTTCTGCTGGTGGGTACCCAGTGTTCCTGGCCTTTCCCCATGGGATGGTCTTGGCGCCTTTGTCAAAAGATGACTGAGCAGACACCGGCAGTGTATCCCTGGCCTGTCTGTTCCGTCCGTGCCATTGGTCCGTGCGTCTGTCCTCACACCCAGCCGCTCTTCCTTACATAGCTTTGCAGCCAGGAAATGTGCGTCCTCAGCTTTGTTCCTCTTCAAGGTTGTTTGGTTACTCAGGGTCCCTTCAGATTCCACATGGATTTTAGGATGGACGTTTCTATTTCTGGAAAACAAAAACAGCAGACAAAACAGCCCACTGCATATGGAGAGCAACTGCATTCCATCTGTAGGTCGCTTGGGTGTTAGTAGTAGTAAGTCTTCCGAAACATGAGCATGGGCTCTCTCCCATGGTTCTTTAATTTTGGGGGATGATTTTTGTGTAGTTTTCAATGTGCAAATCTCTTGTCTCCTTGGCTAATCTCATTTCCAAGATTCTTGTTTTTGTTTTTTTTTAAATGCATTTTTATTGATTCCAGAGAGGAAGAGAGAGGGATAGAAACATCAGTGATGAGAGAGAATCATTGATTGGCTGCCTCCTGATGCCCCACACTGAGGATCGAACCTGCAACCTGGGCAGGTGCCCTTGACTGGTAATCGAACTACGACTTCCTAGTTCATAGGTCAGGGCTCAACCACTGAGCCACACCAGCTGGGCTGTTGTTTATTCATCGATGGAACTGTTTAAATGTCCACGTTGGACGTCCTGGCTGGTGTACAGAGGCGTGCTGAGCTGGGGTCCCGCACCCTCGCCTCACTCTCGGCTCAGTGTCGGTTGCTGACCCTTTCGTGTAATCCTGTCAGCGTTCCTTCCTGGGTTCTGATGGTCTCATAAGGGACAGAGTTCGTGATGTCTTCTGGGTGTATTTTGTTTTCACTTGTGTTAATTGTCCTTTCCCTAAAACCTGCTGTGGTGCTAATAGGACCTTTCTGAGGGCAGTGTTTGTACTTCTAAGCTGTTGCTCTACTTAAGGGGCTCTTGCCGCCCTCTCTGAGGCTTCCCTCTGCAACACGTGTTGTCCTGTCATGTGGCCAGGCCACGGGTGAGTCAGGAGGTGGAAACGTGTGGACACGGGCTGTACTGGCCATTTCCACGCTTTTCCCCCCCTCAGGCTTGCCGTCGCTTACGGTTTAATCTTCAGGGGCTCCTACTGTGTCTCTAGAAGCCCCAGTCCGCGAGAGAGGGGGCTAGCAGTGTCTGGTGAACTGGAAAGTGGGTCTGACCGGTCTCCTTCGGGCCCGCGAGATCCCGAGGGGAAGGCCTGTCTCCCTTCTCCAGTGGTGCCTGGTGCGGTCCCAGTGGGGCATGGTAAGGTCAAATACTTGTTAAACTAGATGATACTGGGCAAAGAAGGGTGAATGAGAAAATACTGAGAAAAAAAGGATTTAACCTAAAATATGTGTAGGGAGTCTGAATGTGAGAGTGCTGTGAGAATAATACATCTTTTGGTGAAAACATGAGATTAATGGTGAAAACCCTGTGGACACGCTAGGGCTCTGAAAGATTTAAGAGGAACAGCTTGGCGGAGTAATATTAACTAATAAATACAGCTCTTGGCAGAGAGGACAAATCTGAGAGTGATATATGATTCAGTAAACAATAGAAATTGGCATGGATCTCCAGAAGAGAAAAAACAATCATTTTTTAAAAAAATCTGGACTTTAAGTTTTGATAAGAAAAGCTGTACTAGCCTGGGTGGTGTAGCTCAGTGGTTGAGCATTGACCTCTGAACTAGGAGGTCACAGTTCGATTCCAGGTCAGGGCACATGCCCAGGTTGCAGGCTCAATCCCCTGTATGGGGTGTGCAGGAGGCAGCCGATCAGTGATTCTCTCTCATCACTGATGTTTCTCTCTCTCTCTCCCTCTCCTTTCCTCTCCGACATCAATAAAAACATGTTAAAAAGAAAAGAGAAGCTGCACTAGAGGGTGGGGTAGGAAGCAGACCGTGAGGGGAACTTGTCCTCCCTCTGAACACTTCGGAGGGGGCGTAGGAGGTGAAGGCACCCATTGAGGCATCAGAGACACAGGAGCCGGGTAGCAGGCCACAGGTCCAGGCAAGTGACACCTGTGCGGGGTCATTGGTGCCCAGGGAGGGAGGGAGGGATGTTGTTGCTCAGGATGCTGCCGACATCCTTGGCAGATGGCGAGGGGGACCCGTGGGTCCCCCTGCGGACAGAGCGCTGATGGATGTTCAGGCGCCGAGGCTGCAGCTCATCCGGAGGGTCTGGCTGCACGTTGTTTTTTACAGGAATGCGGGAAGCGGGGGAGGACCGCTTCCAAAGGACGCACCTTTCAGCAGAAGGGCGTCCACAGGACATGGATCGGACGAGCACGGATCAGAGAAGTGGTGGGGCCAGCTCAAACAGTCTCATTTCAGAACACCTGGCGCCATTTGTTAGAAGACACTTCTGAAAAGTAATTTTAATACTTGTATTTGTTTTAAAGCACGAAAGGCCACAAACACGGAATAGCGCACACTGTCGGCATTTCTGAGTGTCACTGGGTTACAGACATAAGAATAGGTGATGGGGTGCCGAGGGGTAAGCGCTGGTGACACCAGTCACAGACCGAGAGGCCCCCTCCTGAGGAAGCTGGGAAACTGTCTATAAATCAGCTCGTTAACGTGATACCAAGTCTTTCCATGTGTCGCTTGTCCTACGGGATGAACTGCCATCACACCGCAGTGAGGGGCACGCATCGGTGTGCGTCCCATAGTCTGTGAGACGAGCACATTTTTTTTTAAACATATACTTTATTGATTTTACACAGAGAGGAATTGAGAGGGATAGAGAGCTAGAAACATCGATGAGAGAAACTTCGATCAGCTGCCTCTTGCACACCCCCTACCGGGGATGTGCCCGCAACCAATGTACATGCCCTTGACCGGAATCGAACCTGGGACCCTTCAGTCCGCAGGCTGATGCTCTCTGTCCACTGAGCCAAACCGGTTAGGGCTGGACATGCCAGCTTTTACAGTCTTACTTTTTTAGAATTTTTTCTCATTTTAAATTAATAGCCACATTTCAATGTAATCGTATGGGTAAGCGCGTGCTCTTCTCCTTAAGGCTCCAGCTCTCCCACTGGACTGGGTTCCAGGCCCACAGACCCGCCCCCGCTCGCCGTGGGCGTGGGAAGCCCTGCTGGCCTCTCCTCCTCCTCTGCCGGGTCTGTGCCCGGTGGCCACACCTGGAGCAGAGCCTGGGAATCCTTGGTCCACTGGATTCATCCCTGTCAGCCAGTCCTGCTCCCCACCCACAGGCTGCACCGGCTCTGCCTTCACCTGGGACAGCGGGCAGGGCCGTGGCCGGACACGCGAGCAGGGGTGGGCGGCCTTGGCTGCGTCAGAGCTTCCTTGTAAAACCTCGAACAATTCGGAAGTGCAGCTGACCCTCCCCTGACCCCGCTTCCTCCCTCAGAGACACTGGCAGCAGCGGTTTCTGGACATCTGCGAATGGAAACGGACTGAGTTTTCAGGAGCGGATGGCGGAGCGTGTCACCAGCACCCGTGTGTCCCCACCTGGTGTCTGGAGAGCGACCACAGGCATGGCTCTGTCTGCCTCTTACGCTGCTCCGCGTCCCCCGTCCTCACGCGTTTACGCTGACGGATCCAGCCGCCTGCTGCCCCGGGGCTGGGCCGAGGAACACACCAGCCCCCACTGCTCCCGTCTGCTCTCCTCCAGTGGCTCCCAGGACCTTGGGTCATGTCCAAAGCCGCTCGCATGTCCCATGAGACCCAGCGGCCATTTCCTTCCCCACTCGGCTCCCATCACCCCCCCCTCCTTTCTCTGCCAGATCTTCAAACGGCCACAGGGACCCTGGGAATAAGGAGTTTTAAGCGACCCGATTTTCAGATGATTAACTTTCCTAGAACTGGTCTGCCCAGGAGACTCCTGGGTCTGGACTCACGTGGCATTTGTCAATGGCGCCTCCCACTGGGCCCCTCCCAGGTCATAGTAGCTCACACTGCACTGAGGACAGGTTTGACAGCCTGGAGGACAGGTGTGACACCGGGAGGACAGGTGTGATAACCAGGAGGACAGGTGTGACACCCGGAGGACAGGTGTGACAATCAGGACAGGTGTGACACCCGGAGGACAGGTGTGACAATCAGGACAGGTGTGACACCCAGAGGACAGGTATGACACCGGGAGGACAGGTGTGACAGCCTGGAGGACAGGTGGGACAATCAGAAGGACAGGTGTGACACCTGGAGGACAGGTGGGACAATCAGGAGGACAAGTATGACACCTGGAGGACAGGTGTGACACTGGGAGGACAGGTGTGACAATCAGGAGGACAGGTGTGATAACCAGGACAGGTGTGACAATCAGGAGGACAGGTGTGACACCTGGAGGACAGGTGGGACAATCAGGAGGACAGGTGTGACACCGGGAGGACAGGTGTGACAATCAGGAGGACAGGTGTGACACCGGGAGGACAGGTGGGACAATCAGGAGGACAGGTGTGATACCCAGAGGACAGGTGTGACACCCGGAGGACAGGTGTGATAACCAGGAGGACAGGTGTGACAATCAGGAGGACAGGTGTGACACCTGGAGGACAGGTGGGACAATCTGGAGGACAGGTGTGACACCTGGAGGACAGGTGTGACAATCAGGAGAACAGGTGTGACAATCAGGACAGGTATAATACCCGGAGGACAGGTGTGACACCGGGAGGACAGGTGTGACACTGGGAGGACAGATATGACACCGGGAGGACAGGTGTGACACCCGGAGGAGAGGTGTGACAATCAGGACAGGTGTGACACCGGGAGGACAGGTGTGACAATCAGGACAGGTGTGACTCCCTGAGGACAGGTGTGACAACCAGAACACCAAGAGACAACTAGGCAATTTCTTCCAATTAAGGCACTATTACGACAGGCATTTCAAGGAAAACTTAACTTTTATTTACAGTCATCATGAGATTTTGTGATCTATATGGATTCAAACATGTTGCTAACAATAGAAAGAGCTCAATCCAGAAGAAATTCCCACTGTGAGAACCTTGATGAAATAGTCTCGTCAATAAGAGACTGTGAAGGAAAAAGGATACTCCATTGGGATACATTCAATGGAATGAAAATGTTTCCAAAAAGAACCAATGTAAAATTTCTAATTGGTAAAAATCCCGAGTATTTTTAAATGGATGACTGTGGGCACTAAATCACCATGGTATTTAGAACCCAGGGGGTCCATTTAAAAGATCTGTCACCACTTATATTAAAAATGTCATGCACAACTTATCAGAACTTACCCCTTTTAAATGTTAACTTAAAAATGTGTGTGGGAAGCACACAGCATTCTTTTAGGGGATGTCTAGATTAAAAAAACAGAGCGGTGTGGCCCACTGCAGTGCCCACATGGGCCTTCCAAGTACACACTGCCCTCAGGTACATGCCACCTTCAAGTACATGCCTACCTCGGGTACACACCTCCTCCGGGTACACACTGCCTTGGGGTACACACCTCCCCTGGTACACACTGCCTTAGGTACACACCTCCCCTGGGGGTACATGCCTCCCCCGGTTACACACCTCCCCCGGGTACACACTGCCTTCGGGTACACACTGCCTTCGGGTACACACCTCCCCCGGGTACACGCGGCCGCCGTCCTCACCTGGCCCCCTCCCCCTCTCCTCTCCTCCGTCACCAGCTGGGCTCCCTCCTCCCTCAAAAGCCAGCTGAGGGCTGTGGCTGTGCCAGAGCCCATGAGATGGTCACCCCGAGGCCCCTGTGCCACGAGGCCTTCCCACCGCCGCCCGGAGCCCCGGGGGCGCCCCTGTCCGGCCGCGCCCCAGAAGGCGCCCCAGAAGGCGCTGGCGGGCGCTGCCGCCTCCCTTTCCGCCTCCTCGGCGGGACGGCCCTCCGGAGGGGCCGGGGCGGGCGGGCCACCCGCTGGCCCCGCACAGGCCAGGCCGGCCCCGGGCCCCGACCCCCGACCGGGGCGCGCCTCCCTCGGACACCGCGGCGCGACCCCGGCTCCCGGGCCCCCGGCACCTGGCGGGCCCGTGGCCACCCGCCGCCTTCCCTTCCCGGGGCGTGAGGAGGCCGCCATCCCCCGGGAGAAGGCCCCGGGAACCGGCCCCGCCCCAGCCTCGGCCTCTCCCGAAGGGCGCCGCCCGGACCGGCCGCCCGTCAAACCCCACGCCCCACGTCCCCACGCTCCGCCGGCCCCAGCGGAGTCCGCCCGCCCCGCGGCACAGCCCCGGGGACCCGCACGCCCCGCGGCTCCTCACGAAACGTCCGGGCGCCGGGCGTGGGAAGGGGGCGCGGCGGGCGAGGCCGTGCACAGGGCCGCCGCGGGGAGGAGGAAGGCGCTCCAGCCTCCGGGGGCGGGGGCCACGGCTGGACCAGCGCGCGCTCCTCCCCGCCCCGGGCGCACCGCCCGCTCCCCTCGGGGCGCACCGCCGGGCCCGGTGGGCGTCCCTCGAGCCGACCCGCGGCCCCGGCCCGGCGGCCCCGCCTCCGCCCGCGCCGCCCGCCCGAACGCCGCCACCTGCGGCCCGGCCCCGGGGCTCCCGAGCATGCGCACCCCGCGGGCAGGTGCACCTCAACCGTCAGCCGCCCTCGGCCAATCGGGAGTCGCGTTGTTGCCGAGGTCTCCCGCTCGGCGGGACTGTGGAGACGGGCAGCCAATCAGGAGTCCTGTTGTAGCCGCGGAGCCCGCCCCCGGCAGGGCGCCGGGTGACGGGATAGGGTCACGGGGGCGAGCGCGCCGGAGCTGCCAGCCCGCGGGGCCCGCGTCCGCTAGCCCGCTCCGCCCTCCCCGCCCTCCGCGGCCCATGCGGCTGGGGGCGCGGCCGAGCGGACGCGGCGGGGCGTCTGTCTCCGGGCGGCGGGCGCCCGGGCGGCGGGGCGGGGGCGGCGGCGCGGCCGGCGGCCGGTGATTGGCCGCGGGCGGGCGGGCGGCCGGGCGGCGGGCGGGCGGGCCGCGCGCAGAGGGCCCTCAGCCGCCGCCGCGATGCTGCTGTCGCTGGTGCTGCACATGTACTCGCTGCGCTCCGCGCTGCCGGCCGCCGTGATGCTGGGCTCGGCGCCCACCTACCTGCTGGCCTGGGGCGCCTGGCGGCTGCTGTCCGCCTGCCTGCCCGCCCGCTTCTACCAGGCGGTGGACGACCGGCTCTACTGCGTCTACCAGAGCATGGTGCTCTTCTTCTTCGAGAACTACACGGGCGTGCAGGTGGGTGAGCGCGCCGCCCGCCCCGCCCCGGGCCTGCAGGACCCTCCCCGCCCCCCGGGCCTGCAGGACCCTCCCTGCGCCCCCTGTCCCTGCTGCCCCCCGTCCCCGGGCCTGCAGGACCCTCCCCGCCCCCCGGGCCTGCAGGACCCTCACCCCCGCCCCCCGGGCCTGCAGGACCCTCACCCCCGCCCCCCGGGCCTGCAGGACCCTCCCTGTGTCCCCCTGTCCCTGCTGCCCCCCGCCCCCGCCCCGGGCCTGCAGGACCCTCACTGCCCCCCGTCCCTGCTGCCCCCCGCCCCGGGCCTGCAGGACCCTCACTGCCCCCCGTCCCTGCTGCCCCCCGCCCCGGGCCTGCAGGACCCTCACTGCCCCCCGTCCCTGCTGCCCCCCGCCCCGGGCCTGCAGGACCCTCACTGCCCCCCGTCCCTGCTGCCCCCCGCCCCGGGCCTGCAGGACCCTCACTGCCCCCTGTCCCTGCTGCCCCCCGCCCCGCCCCGGGCCTGCAGGACCCTCACTGCCCCCCGTCCCTGCTGCCCCCCGCCCCGGGCCTGCAGGACCCTCACCCCCGCCCCCGGGCCTGCAGGACCCTCACCCCCGCCCCCCGGGCCTGCAGGACCCTCACTCCCCCCCCGGGCCTGCAGGACCCTCACCCCCGCCCCCCGGGCCTGCAGGACCCTCACCGCCGCCCCGCAGCCCGGCGGAGCACGTGTGCGTGCGGGCCCCCCTCCGCGGGGCAGGCTCGGGGTCTCACTGTGGGGTGCGGCCGGGAGGCCCCGAGGTCACCAGGAAGCCGCCGTGGCCCCTCCGAGCCGTTTCTGGGGCCCGCCGCCCCCTCCCCCTGCGGGTCCCCATCCCTCCTCGTGGCGCATCGCGAAGGGGGCGCAGGTGGCCGTGGCAGCCGGGCGGTAGCTGAGTTTGGGGCGTTTGGTGTGAGGGGGGGGGGGTGCTGTGCCAAGTCCTGGAGACGGTGGCCACTGCGGGGCCGGAGCGCCTCTCCGGTGCCCTGGGCCTTGGCCTCCCCGGGAGGCGGGGACGTGGACACGGTGGACAGGCTCCCGCAGACCTCGCCTCCCCCGCCCGGCTGTCCGCCTCCGTGCGCGGCTGCTCCCTTTTCTGGGCGATTACTTTCTTTCCGTTTGTTTCTTTCTCCGTAGAGATGGGGCTGGTAGATACATTTGTACAACAAACAAAAGTAGAAGGGCCTCTTTATTTAGTTCTTTGAAGTCACGTACAAAGGTAACAATTGTGAGTTTTTATTTTATCTCCCAATTTGCAAAAGGAGTTTGATTCTTGGTTATTACTTACATTCAGTTACAGCCCCCCCCCCCCGCCTTTTTTTCCCCCCTTTTCTTGGTTTGATATGGAGGGGAGGGGATGGTTTTGTCTTTTTGCCATTGAGAGCCTCAGTGTCAGTCACCCAGCTACTGTTGAGACTGAGGGGCTGTTGATTCCCCGAGGACTTGAGTTTGCCCCAATTGTAGGTGGTTGGTGTTTTTTTTTTTGGGGGGGGGCATTAGGAGAAGTCAGGGTCTCCATTTAAACCAGCATCTTGGTTTGCTAGGGGAGAAAGATCACTCTTCCAGAAAACTAGTTCCTGAGAGTTGACTTTTAAAGCGGGCCTCCTGTAAATGTTCACTAAGCGCCCTGTGCGCTCACATGTACCTGAATGTGTGGTTTTTAAGAATTTAATTTCACACCAGATGACAGCTGGCCTGGACTCAGAGCATAGGACAAAGTCAAGTACCTTTTAGAATACTTCTGCCTGTCCCTGGTTATTTTATTTTTGTTCAAAGAATGGAATATGCCCTATGCAATATAATGTGCAATATACACTGAAATATTTTTTGTTTAGCAAGTTTCTTATTTTTAAAAAGCAATTGTAACCTCTCTCCCATTGGGGGGGGCAAACCAAATTTTTTGGTGGCCTTGAAAAAACAGTAAAAATAAAAAGCAATGGTGAAATTTCACAGTGATTCTGAAATTGAGTATTTTACCACATGTGCTGTTTCGTATAGACCTCCAATTTATTTTGGAGTTCTTAGCACATGGTTTCTTTGAAAATTTACATTTTGAATTATACTTCATGGCCATCAGACATCCTTTTATAAACGTGGGTCCCTTGATGAAGTTTTGTAGGAATCCTAGAACTCACTACCCACTGGCCATGAGATGCAGGTTATGGACATATAATAAAAATACAGGCCTGAGAGTTTTCTTGTCTGTGCATTATTTTTTGGCAAGGAGTTATTTGTTGGTTAGTAACAGAGAGCATTATATTTTATGGGGGGATGGGTCTTTTTTCCTGGAATTTGGGGTTCCTGGATAAAGGCTATCTTTCAACGTTTCTACTGGTTTTCTTTTAAGATTAAATCAATAGAGGGAAAAACAGCATTTTAAAAATATAAACCCAAAGGAAAAGGATATATGAGAATGGACATTCTGTCTCCTTACTTTTTTTTACCTAATAGTTTTCCTCAGTGACTTTGTCATTGCAAAGTTTCTATTAAAATTTTAGCTTGCGCTCCGGCCCGTGTGGCTCAGTTGGCTGGAGATTGTCCCATGCACTGAAAGTTGCCAGTTCGATTCCTGGTCAGGGCACATACCCAGATTGCAGGTTCATCGCCCAGTGGGGCTTGTGCAGGAGGCAGCTGAGCAGTGTTTCCCTCTCACATTGATGTTTCTCTCTCTTCCTTTGTCTCTAAAAATCTTTTTAAAAATTTTAGCTTGTTTTGCTAAGGGACTTTTTTTTTTATTTTTTTTTTCTTGAATTGTTCATCAGCTTTCATTGCAAGGCCAGTGATGATCCTCTTGTTTGTTCTGCATAAAAGAATGTTAACTCATTCTTTTAAGTTTTTGAATGAAAGGAAGTTCACCATTAAATTATATACATTACAGAAGTATTTTCAAATTAGATTCTTTAAAAATAGCATTTTAATGCTTTTAAATTATGAGTATAAAAAATAAATGCTTTGTAATAGTTGTGATGGTATTTTTTATGCATGGAATTTGCTGTTTGGTTGTTTTTAAAAATATGTTTTCATTGATTATTTTAGAGAAAGGAAATGAGAAGGACAGAAATATAGAAACTTCTATCTGCTGCCTCCTGCACACCCCATACTGGGTGTGCAATCGGGCATGTGGCTGACTGGGGAATAAATGGGTGACCTCTTGGTTCGTGGTTGACACTCCACCACTGAGCCACTCCGGCCAGGCAGCATGGGGAATTCTTACAGCTGAAAACAAGTGGGTCCATGGAGCTCATGATGTGTGCGTGGCAGGTAAACCTTCTCCCAGTGGAACGTGGCAGTTCCACGGGACTTTAGATGGACGTTCTGTTTCTTCCTAATTTCACTACATGCATGCATCTTTGAGACAGGAAAACATTCCAATCACGACTGCTAAAATTGCTGTTTCTGATTTTTCTTCTTAGGTTCTCCTAGAAACTCATTAATACTGAAACTCAACTGGGTACCTTCTTTATCATTTTTTGCTTTGGGATTTTAAAAGTTTTATGTATCTCCTTATAAAAAATATATTTCTTTTTATTAATTTCAGAGAGGAAGGGAGAAGGAGAGAGAGATAGACATCAATGATGAGAGAGAATCATTGATCAGCTGCCTCCTGCACGACCCCTGCTGGGGATCGAACCCGCAACCCAGGCATATGCCCTTGGCGGGAACTGAACCTTGGACCCTTCAGTCCACAGGCTAACACTCTATCCACTGAGCCACACCAGCTAGGACTGTATCTCTTGATTTGAGATCCACTTGAGAACACATATTTTACTATTTGAAGGGAGCACTGACTTAAGTGGTAATTGTGTTGAGTTCCTGTGATTGCCACGAGAAAGCACCTTCAATGTAGTGGCTTAAAACAGTGGAAACTTATCTTCCCGCAGTTCTGGAGGAGAGGTGTCGAAATCGAGGTGTGTGGGCCTCACTCCCAGAGGCTCCAGGGAGTGTCCTGTCTCTTCCAGCTCCTGGTGCTGCTGGCATCCCAGGCTGGCGGCCACACCCTCCCGTCTCTGCCTTGTGGTCATGTGGCTGCCTCCTCTCTCTGCCTCAGCTCTCCTCTGCCTCTTTGTAAGGGCACTTGCCATGAGGCCTAGGGCCCCCCCCCCCCCCCCCCAGGTAATCCAGAATGATCTCCCAAATCCCCTGCTGGAATCGGCTGGATTTTACTTTAACATGTGTTTTATTCTAATGACTCTGTTAGTTAATTCTCTCTTCCCCAAATGCTAACATAATACATTATAACAGTAAAATTTCAAATTTAATATAAATAAATTAGTTTTTCTACTGACCTACTTTGACTGTAAAATAGTGGTAGGGATTCTCTGTACATAATCTGCCTCTCTCGTAAATTTGTCCACTTGTGGAGCTGAATACACTGAGAGTTGAGTCTTCTTTAAAAAATATATCTTTATTGATTTCAGAGAGGAAGGGAGAGGGGCAGAGAGATAGAAACATCAACGATAAGAGAGAATCATTGATCAGCTGCCTCCTGCATGCCCCACACTGGGGATGGCGTCTGCAACCCGGGCCTGTGCCCTGATGGGAATCCAACCGTGACCTCCTGGTTCACAGGTCCAAACTCAACCACCGAGCCACTGGAGCTGGGTGAGGTGATATTCCTAATTATTACTATGGTTTCTTTCTTTTTTTTATAGCAAAGGTGGAGATTTACTGATGAACAAGGACAGACTCCCGCATGGGAAGGGGAAAGAATCCCGATGACTATGGTTTCTTAAGCAGAGGTTGATATTAATAGACATTCAAAACTAAGTAGTAACTCTCACTGAAGACGCCTAGAGCCCATTCTCCTTTCATTCGTCCCTTCAATACTGGATGGGCGCCTCGTTCCAGGGCCTCGCCGGACACTGCTGGATGCGTGGAGAGGGTGGGGCATCCGGGCCTGTGAGAGGCAGCAGCAGGTGCTGTGACTGGACAGGGAGGGAGAAGGAGAGGATGGCGAGTGGAGCAGCTTCCCAGAGCGCCCGCGCTGTGCACTGTTGTTAGGAAGGGCACATCACTCTGCAAGGCAGCCCCGCTCTTCACACGTCACAGAGGTGAGAATCGAGGCACAAGCAGTTCACCGTTTAGTGGTCAAGCCAGGATATGGTCCAAAGCAGTCCAGCTTCGGGCCCAGTTTTCTGAGGATTCTGCGAGGTGGTGTGGTTACATGGGTTGCACTTACACTGGAGGAAGGTGGACAGTCAAAATAGGAAATTGGATGGAGGGTGTGCTTGTTCGCTCCGTGACAGATAGAGACCCAGCGTGGGCCATTGGAGCGGCTGCAGCCGTGGTGAAGAGCCGTGGACTCCCTTCCACAGGAGGACGTGCAGGTGTGTCCGGGAGAGACTGGCACTGCGTCAGCACGCAGCCTCCTCAGGCCTGCCCTGGCCGGCTTCCCCGTGTTGGTTTCACTCTACAACAGGTGGCTTGGGCTGCTGTCTCTCTCCTGCAACTCGACACCAGCCTTTCCTTATCTGTCCTGGTCTCACCCCATCTCATGTCAGGGTCACCTAACGTAACATTAGCATGCGTACTCTTGGCACTCACACATCTTACCACCCGTTTCCCTTCTACAAGATGGCTAGCCCGTGGCCGTGCAGTGAAGGGAGAGCCACTTGATTTGATGTTCTTTGTAGCCAAGGCCACGGCCTGCGGGGCTCTGGCCTTGCTGGTGGAGAGGCATGCCTGCCCTTGCAGGAAGGGTCTGACCGGCCTTGGTCTAGCAGGGTCTACAGGCGCGGGGAGTCTGAGCGCATTCTTCACTAGGTCAGGAGGGAGACGGACTCCGCCCTCAGAATCAGGTCAGAGGCCTTGTGAAGGAAGGTTCTGGGACAGAGAACCCTTGTTAGCGTGCCAGGAGGCTGCGCTTGCTGTGGTTTGAACCTACGCAGTCTCTTGGCTTGTTTCCTCTGTCTCCGTGGGAACTCGCCGTGAACACCAAGGAAGCGAGCATGGCTGGGTGTGCGCGTGCTATTTGGAAGGCAGCTTTCCTTTGGCCCGGGTGGGATCCAGGCGCATAAAGAAATGACGGGTGATACCGGGAAAGAGACCGTGCTGAGTGCTAGGCACGAGCGTTTCCACTTGACAGAATAGTCTCACCCTCAAACCACACACTTCAGCAGCGTAGATGGAAGTCAGTTTAAAAGCAAAACTGTCTGGCTAAAACCGGACAGTTGGCTCAGTAGATAGAGCAGCCGTGGGCAAACTATGGCCCTCAGGCTGGATCTGGCCCGTTGGGCTGTTCTATCTGGCCCGCGGAGCCGAAAGAGCGGAGGGTTCTCTTGCTCTCCCCTCCGCTCTTTCACCAGCAGCCCAAGATGAGAGTGCCAGCATGGTCAGGTTGCTTTTGTTCCGGCCCTCCGGTCCAGTTTAAGAACCCATGGTGGCCCTAGAGTCAAAAAGTTTGCCCACCCCTGGGATAGAGCATCGGCCTGTGGACTGAGGGGTCTCAGGTTCGATTCCGGTCAAGGGCATGTACCTTGGTTGTGGGCACATCCCCAGTAGGGGGTGTGCAAGAGGCAACTGATTGACGACTCTGTCATCAATGTTTCTAACTCACTCTCTCCCTTCCTCGTTGTAAAAAATCAATAAAATATATTTTAAAATAAATAAATAAATAAATAAATAAAAGCAAAACTGTCTGGTGAGATAAGTACCGAGTAAAGAGACGGACGCAGAGCACGCAGGGCCGGAGGGCAGCCGATGGCGTGCTTACTATGGCGGCAGGTGGGCCATCAGACAGCTGGTACCTGGGGTGCCGGCTCCATGTGCTCTCAGCCCCCTTCTGCTCCTGTTCTCTGTGTTTCTGTACAAGTTTTTTTAGGTAAGTTTTCAGTTTTTATCTCACCGGTTTCTTATTTCTTGGTGAGTAGTCCAAGTAAAAACAATCACATAAGCTTCTAATACATACGAAGCCTGCTTATTGACATTTTTAATCCGGAGTTTTTGCAGAGGATAGTTTGTAACATTTGAAGAAGTTTGGAATCCCTGGGTGAGAAACCTGTGTGGTCCCTAGTTCCCTGCCCCACTGCGTGCCAGCTTGAGCAGGTCACCTTCTCAGCTCCTGGCCCACACTCATCCTGAGCTGAGTACTCATGTCTCGTGGTCTGAGAGGGTGCAGGGCACCTGCCGGCCCATGTGGATGCCCAGGAAAAGGCCATGAAGAGGGCAGTGCCAAGGACAGAGGTGGTGCGTGATCAGACCTCTGAGCTGGGAGGTCCCCTAGGGGCTGCGTGGTGGCTGCTTGTGCTCATGGGTATTGGACCAGTAGCCATGTTTGCTTCTTGTTGTAGAGGGATCATCACTTTCCTCATCAATGGGATGTTTCAAACAGAGCAGAAAAAGATTGCAGATTTTGGGTGCATTACGATAGGAGACTCTTACTGGGTGTCTAGTGACCTATTTCATTGGCATAAAGCACATTAAAAAATTTCAAATGATCCCATCTAGTAAAAGAACAATATGCAAATTGACCATCATGCCACCACACATGATGGCCGCCCCCATGTGGACACAAGATGGCTGGAAGGGGAAGGCAGTTGTGGGTGATAAGGCCAGCAGGGGAGGGCAGATAGGGGGAGGACCAGGCCTGCAGGAGAGGACAGTTAGGGGCGACCAGGCTGGCAAGGAAGGACAGGTGGGGGTGACCAGGCCTGTAGGGGAGCACAGTTGGGGGGAGGATCAGGCCTGCAGGGGAGGACAGTTAGGGGGGACTAGGCCTGCAGGGAGGAAAGTTGGGGGTGCACCCAGGCCTGTAGGGGAGAGCAGTTGGGGGGGCCATGCCTGCAGGGGAGGACAGTTAGGGGTGACCAGGCTGGCAGGGGAGAGCAGTTAGAGGCAATCGGGCTGGCAGGGGAGAAGTTAGGTGTCGATCAGGCAGAAACAGCTAGGGGCAATCAGGCAGGCAGGCTAGTGGTTGGGAGCCGGCAGTCCTGCATTGTGAGAGGAATGTCCGACTGCCCGTTTATGCCCCATCCCGGGATCTGGCATAAACGAGCAGTCGGACATTCCTTGTGGGGTCCCAGGTTGGAGAAGGTGCAGGCTGAGCTGAGCCCCCCCCCCCCCCCCGTGCATGAATTTTGTGCACTGGGCCTCTAGTTATAAATAAACATGGCATGTACATTATATATGCAGTCTGATCCAACTGAAACAGAGACCTTTTTCAGGAAGGTAACCTAGAGAGCTTCGGTTCTTATTCATTAATCACTTACCCCAGTTTTGAATTTAAACATTCTCTTTATTGGGTAGTGGAGCCGTCACATTGTCTGGGTGTTTCCATGTTCCAGGCAGCAGGGCTCCTCTGTCCCACCACACCTGTGAGTGTCCTGGCAGTGCGTGCGTTCCCGGGCAGGAGCCGGTGTGGAGGGTGGGCCCTTGCTCAAGCTCCTAGTGAGGGATGGCCGAGGTTTCAGGGGGAGCCTCTGGCAGACAAGCCTCCAGGCCCCCCAGCCGGCTGCACCGGCACTGACCACATGGAGGCCAGGCCCTACGACTTGACCTTCCTGTGTGGCAGCCTCTGAAGCTGCAGCTCCCTTCTGGAAATGAAAAGTAATCCCTTGAGCAAGGGCATCAGGCAGTCTGCGGGCCAGTGGGTGGTTCTCACCTGTGCTCTGCACTCTGAGTTGTTCCATGAGCGGTTTTGAGTGAGCAGTTTGTGTTCAATAAAAGTGGTCGTCTCACACGCCAGGCACAGCAAACACCCCCCCCCCCCCATGCTTCCCCCTGGCCCTGGTGCCGGCCGTGCTGCTCAGGGCGCCCCGCAGGCCTGCCTGCGCCGGCCTCCTGACCTCTGCACCAGGCAGCTCCCAGCTGCAGAGCAGGCTTTTTCCCCTGCTCCTGCCAGCCAGGGTACGAGGGACAGACGCCAGATGGCCACCCCACAGCCTGCCTCATGCTCCTTCCTCCTCGCTCGGCCCACCCGAGGCCGGTGCCTGTGGAAAAGGAAGCGAGTGTCCGTGGAGTGTTGGGAGCTGTGCCTGTGACTGACTGTGCAGTGCAGGGCGGAGACCCTTTCCTCCACCCGCTCACGGGGCCTGCCGACTGCACGGGCGGGCACCAAAAGGTCTGACACCCAGAGGTGTCCAAGGCCTCATCTCCTGGGCGTTCACCTTCATCTCATCTGAAAACCGCATGTCCCGGACCGGCTGTTCTGTGTGCACCGCCCTTAAAACAGTGTGGACATGTCTCCTTCCACCCACTCCACGAGGGAGGCGCTGGGAAGGAAGGTCCTCGTGAGCCGTGTCAGTGCATGTCCAGCCGGTACATGCTTTCTGTATTTTGCTCACAACAAACCATTGTGTTGCTTTCACTTTATGACCATTAACCTGGCCTATTCTTGAAACACCTGCCATTTGTGCCCTCTGAGACTCGGAGGAGAAATCTGACTTGTGTGCATCGTGATTGGAAATAATCATGACATCATGTGTTTGTCAGCTTTTTAGCATTGTCCTATTTTGTATGGTACATAAGTACATGCTTTAAAATATCAAAGTAATGTTTCTTTTTGTTTTATCTTGTAGATATTACTATATGGAGATTTGCCAAAAAACAAAGAAAATATAATATATTTAGCAAATCATCAATGCACAGGTTTGTATTTCATTTGCGTGAATCTTAGTTTTTTCTCCAGAAAATACGTGGGCATTCAAAGAAATGTATATTTAAGTAAAAATTTTTTGTTATTGTTAAAACATGAGTTTGTAATGCAGGCATTATGTGACCTTTTATTTGTGATTTCCCCCCATCTTGCCCCTTCTCTGCAACGAGTGTAAATAAGCTGTTTCCTCTCCCACCTCTTTGAACAGCACGCTGTGTGTCTGTGCCCTCGTACTGTAGGTAACGTGTCTGGAAGGGCTGGTGGGTCGCGGTGAGTGTGCACTTATATTTTGATGGTTGAGCTGCAGAAAGAGGTTCAGTATGTGAGGCCGAGTCCTTAGGACGGCGTTCGTGTCTGCCGTGCGCAGTTCCTTCTGCCTCTCGAGTGCAGGTGTGCCCACAGCTTGTTCCTCAGACAGGCCTCCGAGGACGGGTCTCAGTGGAGCACAGCGCAGACTGTCAGCTAGGCACTCTTAAGCTTTAATTCTGCCGTAGTTGTGGATTCACAAGAATTATAAAAAATAGTGCTGAGATTGCATGACCTCCTCCCCAAGTGGCCCAGGGATGACTTGTTAAGAAACTGTGTGCAGCACCAAAAGCAACACGTGCACACGGCTACAGTCCTTTGTCCTCCAAATAGCTCCGTTCAGAAACAGCCCTCTTCATGTCTTCTTCAAACCTGCGACCGCTTTCAAGGCACACTTCCTAAATTTCCTCTTTCTCTCAAAACCAGTGCTCAGGAGCTGGGGGCGCAAATCAAGTTGACACTGACGATGCCTCAGCAGGAAGGCCTGTGTGCGGCTGCCCTCGCCTCCCCCTGCCCACTGCACCTCCACGACTCCGTGCTTTCATTTCCACCTCTGTCATAGACATGGCAAAGAGAACGAAAGAAGTTGAAATGTATTGGCCTCAACTTAGCTTATTAATGATTTGATTACACTCTGTTTTATAGGATGAGTTGACACTACCAAGTGTTGACAGGAGATTTTTTTTTTTTTAAATATATGTTTTTATCGATGTCAGAGAGGAAGGGAGAGGGAGAGATAGACGCATCAATGAGGAGAGAGAGTAGAGTCATGGATCAGCTGCCTCCTGCACGCCTCACACTGAGGATGGATCCCACAACCTGGGCATGTGCTTTGACTGGGAATCGAACCATGCCCTCCTGGTTCATAGGTCAATGCTCAGCCACAGAGCCATGCCCGCCTGGCAACAGGAGTTTTAATGCCTCTGTGTATTTTGTGAACGTTATCAACATGACTGGCTGAGATTATTAGATTTCATTACATTTGACTTAAGTGCCCAGTACTGTGGTCTGCTTCTAACTCTGGCCTATAAAGTCACCTTGCTCTCCTGTATTCTGACTATTTCTTCCAATAAAAGTGGGCTTTTTACTATTAACAGTCTCTCTTCCTGGCCTGATGCTGATGCCTATTTCTACCAGAGCTCCTCGAACCAAATAGAACGGATTGTGGGGTTAGGGCAGACATGATGCCCAGATTCCCTCAGATTGAACTAGTGATGATGGCGATGGTGATGGTGATGCTGGTGATGATGGCAATGGTGATGGTGATGATGCTGGTGATGATGGCGATGGTGATGGTGGTGATGATGGCAGTGATGATGGTGGTGATGATATTGATGATGCTTATTATGGTGATGGTGGTGGTGGTGATGGTGCTGACCATGAGCGCAGTGCTGGGTTCGAGCCAGGTGAGTGTGTCCTATGTAGCAAGCAGCTCTGGACTCTGCAGTGCCCGTGTGAATTAAGAGCTGTTGTTACATCAGAATGTACATGAGGAAACCCTGCTTTTTTAACGGACATATTTATTTTTTGTTGATTTTTAGAGAGTGAGGAAGAAAGAGAGAAACACTGGTGCCCAGACTGGGAATCAGTCCAGCCTCCTTTTGGTGTGCATGACAACACCCAACCCTCTGAGCCACACCGGCTACAGCCAGGAACCCTTGCTTTCCTGTGGCCTCTCCTCGCTGGCCCGGGTTCGGGGAAACTGGTGCAGCTCTGAATGGCCACGTGGAAGAATCTGCGTGTGGCCACATTTCTGACGCCTCGGCTACATGATGTCAGAGCTCCAAGTGTATGACTGTAGAGGTGATGTGTTACCTCACAACTCGGTGTCTAGTGCCTCCTGCCTGGCCCTCGTGGAGAATAACAGGCACAGTGAAAAGGGAATTTGAGGGGCAGAATTGATGTTACAGCCCTGGTCGATGTTCCTCTCCCAAATCTGTGTTTCGCTCTCCCTTCCTCGTTCTCTACAAACCAATAAAAACATACCCTGATGAGGATTAAAAAATAAAAAGTGGATGGCATGAAGCTGTCTTGTGACTACTTAAGTTAGTTCTTAAATTTTTCCACTACAATTTTCAAAAGATGAAGCGCATAACCCAGAACAGTTATTTGCAAACATGACCTAAGTTTAAAATTGTACACTTCCTCTCAAAAGTGTTTGGAAGATGCATCCGGGACCATAGTATAACCACGCAGGTTTCAGTATAAAAAGGCACTGTGACGACTTGCCCAGACTGTGAGAATAGTTGTTGCAGGAAGAGATGCCAGGTCTTGTCTTCGGCCTGCACCCTGAGGTGCTCCAGGCTGCACCCTCACTCAGTCCTCACGGCTCGCTCCGTGCTGCCCATCAGGCACAGCGAGAACAAGCGTGGTGGTTGTTCCCGATGCGAGATCAGGATCAAAGTGTGTGTCAGTGACTGCTTCCTGGGTGCGATGAGAGGAAGGGACGGGGTTATGCCTGTGGGAGTGACACTGGAGAGTGCAGCGGAGGTGTCCCACGGACGGACGCGGAGCGGGGTCACTGCAGGGAAGCCGTGGCATCCTCACACAGGGAACTGTAATCAGACTTATTCACTCACTGTGGAAGAGGTATTTGCAGATGTTAAAGAAAGATTAAAAAGAAATTTATAGCCCTAGCAGCTTAGCTCAGTGGATAGAGCGTCAGAATGTGGACTGCAGGGTCCCTGGTTGGATTCCAGTCGGGCACACGCCCAGGTTGTGGGCTAGATCTTCATGGGGGCGTGGAGGAGGCAGCCAATCAATGACTTTTCTCTCTTCTTTGATGATCCTATCTCCCTCTCCCTTCCTCTCTGAAATCAATAAAAATATATTTTTAAAAAGAGAGATTTATAATAATTGATACAACTGTTTTCCAAAAAGACACCTTCAGTGTCCCAGCTGGCTGAGTGCTCCCTGGTGCTCTGCCTGGAGGAGCCGTGGCCTGCGGCCTGCACAGTGGACAGGTCACCTGTAACTGGGGAAGGCCCTTTGGCTAGAACTTCTTGGTAACTCCTTGACTGACTCACTTGTATTTCCTACAGCCTTTTGCTTTGTATTTTTTAAAACATTCCCTCTTGTTCGCTTCTTTGTGCCCTCCCAGGACCCGATTCCTCTTGCAGAGCTCACCAGTTCTTTCCAAGCCCGTTCGTGCGCGCCAGCAGTCCCCTCGTGTTTGCTGATCGTTTTCAGCATCAGGAGACAGGGTGGTTGGTGGCCAGTACTTTCGAGTCCAGCCCTGGGGGTCTTGACCTTCACACTTGCCCTCTTCTGTCATTTGCTTTCCTCTCAGTCCATTTCCCACCTCTGCCCACTGCTCCTCCCTCGTGCCTGCCCCAGGCGAGTCCTTGCTCAGGATTTCTGTGAAAGATCAGTTAACAGTTTGTTCCTGCAAGTTATTATTGGTATAAACTCACTCTTGCCTCTTACTCTTGCTGTCACCCTGTAGTGATACCACGTCTGTTAGTGAGAGCTGTCAGCAGCCGGGGCATGTCTGGGCACAGCTGCACACTGCTGAGTCCTTGGTCTGGATGCTCCTGTAACCCCAGTGTTTGCCTGCCGCTCACTGGTGTGGCGTCCCTGCCTTGGTTGGCCGTATTAGCATATACAGAGTTCCCAGCCGCACTGGGCAGTTACACTGTGTCTTTCCTTATCATTTTCTCATGTTTTCTAGACTCAGAATTAGAGAAGCTTACTTTATCCCTGCTTTTGGATTGCTTTGGTGGATTGTTCAAAATGAACCTTTGCATTTTGTTCATAAAATAAAAGCCTTTCAAGAAATGCAAAACTCTAACCCTAGCTGAAACTGGTTTAGCTCAGTGGATAGAGCATCGACCCAGGACTGAAAGGTCCCAAGTTCGATTCCGGTCAAGGGCATGTACATTGGTTGCAAGAGGCAGCTGGTCGATATTTCTCTCTCATCGACGTTTCTAACTATCACTCTCCCTCTCTGTAAAAAATCAATAAAATATATTTTAAAAAATAAAAACAAAAACCTCTAACCCTAGCTGTTTGCTCAGTGGATAGAGCGTTGGCCCCCAGATTGAAGGGTCCTGAGTTTGATTCTGGCCAAGTGCATGCACCACAGTGGGCTTGATCTCCAGCCCCAGTCAGGGCATGTGCGGGAGGCAACCAATCAATGTGTCTCTCCTCCTCCCTTCCACTCTCTAAAAATCAATGGAAAAATATCCTCGGGTGAGGATTAACAAAAATACAAAAAACCCTAAAGAACGAAAATTAGAAAATACAGACTTTATATATTTTTTAATGTCTCCTGTTGATTTAAAGTAATAGAATTGAAATCTAACATTTTCTAAACAAATCCCTTAGAGAATGTGGTGCGGGCGCTCGGCGGGGGGAGGGGGGTTGCTGTCCGTGGCCGGCGCACTGATGGCCTGTCTCTGCAGTGGACTGGATCGTGGCGGACATCCTGGCCGTCCGGCAGGGCGCCCTGGGGCACGTGCGCTACGTGCTGAAAGACGGCCTCAAGTGGCTCCCCTTGTACGGCTGTTACTTCTCTCAGGTAACACTGCTTCCGTGCTTTTTAAAAAATATATATATATGTAGCTTATAAAAATTAAATATACACTTAATATAAATGTACAGGTTAGGGGTCATTTTTATGAGTTTAATAGCTTTTATTGAAGTAATTTCACTTCAGATTTTCAATGGTGCGTATTTATATACATGTCTGATTACCTAGTTTTATTAAATAGCAAAAATGCAAATGTACAGAAATCAGACAAATAGGGACATTTAACAGCACAGAATTTGATAGACAATTACCGTAAGAAACCAATAATAAAAGTGATTGTGGCCCAGCCAGTGTGGGTCAGTGGTTGAGTGGCAATCCATGAACCAAAGAATACTTAGGAGTAGATTCTCTAATGTTTAGGAATTCTAAAAGAATCAGAAGTCAAGGCACCTTTCAAAATAAAAAGGCAACTGGCACCCACTGTTCCCAATCTCAGTTTCCTTCATTTCCATTTTACTAGGATCCTCTCTCTTCCCTTCCTTGACCTTCTCAACCCAAGACAGGCTGTAGTCTCAAAAAATAAAAACCAAAATCACAGTTTTATGAAATAGTTGAAGACCAGCCGCAAACATTCAGAGCCTTGGAAGGGTGCTTAGTTGGGGACTTGGTAAGGTTCTACCAGGGAGTAGTGACCTGGGGATGTTTGCTCAGAGTGCCTGGGGGTCCTGGGTCTTGTTTTGAGAGCAGGCAGATCCCGTGGTGACATGAGAAGCCTCGTCCGTGCCCTTTACCAACACAGATCAACCTGAGCACGGTGGCCTGTTCTAGAGCCCCGGGCTGGTGGGACTTCAGCCAGAGTCGCTCTGTGTCCTGCGTCTGCCTGGCCAGCTACAGAGGGACACGCCCACGCCTGCCCTGTTCCCTGGAGAGGCCTGCGTGGCGCGGGCGTGCTCTCCGTGCCGGGCTTGGCGGTGCCGTGCTGTGCTGGGCTCTGCCTGCTGAGCGTCTGCCAGGACAGGTGCCGGCACTTCCCCGCCCAGCACTGTGTTCTGGGGCATCAGGCCCCACTCCTGCTGTCCCACGGCCCACCAGGCCTCCCGAGCAGCCGCCTTTCTAGGCGGGTGTTCCTCCCTCCTCGCCTCCCCCAGGCTGGTCCTCAGCCTCACGTCAGTGCCAGGGCCCAGAATGGGCGTCACCAGGCCACCCTCCGCTGCCGCCTCCTCTCTCTGCTGCCTTTCCTTTGGGCTCTTTCTGAAAGCGCCATGTTCTCTTGCACCCTTCTGTGTCGCACGTCCCTTCCCCTGCTCAGAACGCGTCTTAGCGAAAGATGCCTGGTCTTCACTTTAGTATCTCGGGATGTTTTGAATTAAAATAGACTTAAGTAAGCAAGTTCGGGGACAGGGAGGACACTTCGAGAAGAACAGACACGACATCGGGAAGTTTCTCCTTGTGCTGGTGCCGGCCGTGGCTTTGACCTCTACCAGGACGGGCTCTCGGCAGTCCTGTCTGTCTGGGCGAATGAATGGCGGCCCTCTGAGTGTCCTCTCTGCACTCCGACAGCCAGGGCATACTTGGAAGGAGCCGCCCCCGATGGAACCCCTGCTTCCTCCTGAGGCTGCCCCTGCTTGCTTCTCTCCTCATTTCCTGTCACTCAGACTCTGGGTCAGGTCAGCACGAGTCAGCCAGTCCGCTCACTGCAGACGAGTCCAATGTAGCACAGAGGGAAGCAGCACTAAGGAGAGGCGAACGCCGCCCCGATGTGGAGCTGAATAAGGTTCCCACGCGGCTCTGCAGCCAGCACACAGCCGCAGCCTGTTTCCTCACGGCCGGGGGAGGGAGGCGGCGGGGCGGTGCTGGCAGGCTCTCCCTCCCGCCTCCTCCCTGCGGCTGACACCTCCCCCGTGTCCCCTCTCCACTCCTTGGCAGGCCCTGTCCTGTTGCAGGAGGGCCACCTGGGGACGCGTGACCTACATCTCTTCCTGGAGGCCCGTCCCCAACTGTCGCCTCGCAGGGCAGGGCTTCCGCCAAGAATTTGGGACACAGCTCTGTGTACATGCGGCAGTGCTGTGTACATGTCTTAACACCCCAAACACCACAAACGTGGACATTTTAAGGATGCTTTGCAGTGATGTCACAATTAGTGGAAAAATTGAGAACTAAGATGCACCTGTGATAGAGTTTTTTTATCTCAAAAATGCATTTTTAAAAATAAAGCATTTTTATTTTAACTGCCAACAAAACAAAACGATAGTGTACTTTGCAATATGCAGTTTTATTTGAATTGTGTTGCAGCATAGGAGAAGGCTCAGCTCATGTTCTTAGGTGGGAATATTGGAACGTGTTCAGTAGTTCACTTCCCGCCTGTCTGGTGCCGCCGCGGGGTGAGTGAAGTAACGCTCTCTGGCCTGTTGGCAGCACGGGGGCATCTACGTCAAGAGGAACTCGAGCTTCAAGGAGACGGCCATGCGCCGGAAGCTGCTGAGCTACGTGAGCGCCGGGACCCCGGTAAGTGCCGCTGCCCCTCCGCTCATGAGGTCTAAGACCATCCGCACGCCGTTGTCTGTGGGTCATGAGTCATGTGGGGCGTGGGAGGCCATAGAAGCCCTCCCATGGAGCAGGCTCTTGGGGCCGGGAAGAGGGAGGCACCTGAGGACAGATGGCGGCCTGTGCCGGGCTCAATGTGACCTGAGAGCAGGCAGGGAGGGCGCTGTGTCCTCCCATAACTAGCAGGCTGCTGCCTGTCGCCTCACACCTCAGCCCTGGGCCTGGGCCTCCACGTCAGCGCGGCCCGGCGGCGCTGTGTGTGTGAGGCCGTGGGACTTCTTGTGTAGATCCAGTTATTTGAGAAGTCAAAAGTAACGTCAGTATCTACAGACAGAGACACACTCAGTGTCAGTATTACTTCGTAAAACATGGCTCCCCGCCCCCCACTTAGAAAGATGCTGCTCCCCCAGAGCCCAGGACACAGTGCCTGGGGGCTGTGGCTCAGCACTCCTCCTCCTCCTCCTCCTCTGGGCCCCGTCCCTCCTCTCCGTGTCCTCCCTCAGCACATGCTGAGGAAGAGTTCTCCACGGCAGCTGGTGCGCCCTCCCGGCGGCAGATGTTTAGGTCATGAATGCGCTCGCTTTTGCCACGGGTGTCTACAATTAATGCCTTTTAAAAGTCATTTTGCAGAATTATTAGGCGGACTCTTTTATTAATTACTAGAGGCCTGGTGCATGAAATTCATGCATGGGGGGAGGGTTCCCTCAGCCCAGCCTGCATCCTCTCCAATCCAGGACCCCTCAGGGGATGTTGACTGCCGATTTAGGCCCTATCCGGCAGTTGGACATTCCTCTCACAATCCTGGACCCCCGGGTCCTAATCGCTCACCTGCCTGCCTACCTGGTCGCTCCTAACTGCCCCCCCTCCACTGGCCTGGTCACCCCTTACTGTCCCCCCTGTCAGCCTGGTCACCTCCAACTTCCCCCCTCTGCCTACCTGGTCACCTCTAACTGCCCCCCCCCCCCCCACACCAGCCTGGTTGCCCCAAACTGCCCCCCCCCCAGCCTAGTCGCCCTTCATAGTCCCCCTGCTGGCCTAACCATCCCCAACTCCCCCCCTCTGCTGGCCTAATCACCCTTAACAGCATGCCCCTTCCCCTTCCCCTCCTCCCTCTCCCCCGCACCCCGCTGGCCTGATCGCCCCATGCAGCCTGCTGTTCAGTCGATTGGTCGTCCTTCACTAACCCCCCTCCCAGCCTAGTCGTAGGCAGCCATCTTGTGAGGATGTGACATCAACTTGCATACTACCTCTATCATATAGGATAGGATTACTTAACGGAGGCTTTGCAGGAGTCGGCGTTTTGTGGCTGGGTTTTCATTTAGCAACTAGGAGCAGGTAATGAGAAAGGTAGCTTCTTGGTGACTGCCTTACAATGAATGCAGGCTGTGTTTTGAATATGGTCTGTGCTAGGTAAGACTTTGAATTTTGTGTTTTGATTGCTCTGCTTGAAAGGAGGGTCAGGTGTAAGTGCATATGCGTGTTGCTGGCCACGGGAGACGCTCTCTTACCATCTGTAGGTTGGCCTTGATAAGCTAACAGCAAACCTCGCCCCTTCTGCCCACAGATGTACCTTGTGATTTTCCCGGAGGGGACGAGGTACAACCCCGAGCTAACGAAGGTCATTTCAGACAGTCAGATCTTCGCTGCTCAGGAAGGTAAGTAAGCAAGCCTTCGCTGCTTTTGAAAAACTGTTTTAAAGATGATGACCGTTTACATCTTTGTTCCTAGAGAAGACATAGCAATTAAAATGAATGAGCCTATTTTCCCTGAGTGAATGTGCGTGTAACCCTTAGGAAATGAGGGTTCTTCTCATTCACGTGCCGCCATCACACATCTGAGAGGTGCGTTCAGAGGCTGACCAAGTGCCGTGTTGGTAACATCCGTGTGGGTGCACGATGCATAGTGTGGGTTCTGTGGGACGTGATGGAAATGTTTCCACTCCGCAGTTGATAGGCCTGGATTGGGACCCAAATGGTGGCACTTCCTGGTTATCTGGCTGCAGGCTCCTGGTGTTACTGAGCCTCTTCCCTCATCTCTTAAAAAATATACACCTCATGGGACAGACCAGGTCAGTCTGAAAGAACACGCTAGAAGGTATGGGCGTGTCTGCTGGAGAACATGACATACATTGGGTTATGGACTTAGAAGTTGCTTTATGTCCCCCATAATGAGAATGTGGGTAACTCGTGTACCAGCAGCGATTCGATGTAAGCAAATCTCTGGTGGATGAGCGAGGCACCCACGCACGGGCCCCCACACTGTCCGTGGGGACATCCTGAGTGAGCACCTCCTGATGACCCCGAGCAGGCTCAGGCGCTGCCATCCTGAGAGTGGGCTGCGGGTTTGCTCGTGACCAGGTGGTGACTCCCCACATGCTGGGAAACATCAGAACACGGCTGGTGCAGCGAGGAAATAAATTTTTAATTTTATTCATTTTTAGTTAATTCATTGTGATCTGACGTGAATGCCCCCGAGAATGGAGTGACTGCAGACAGTAGCAGCTGTGCGTTTGCACCCAGGTCAGCCTCAGGGCTGGCTCGTCTGCTCCGCGGGGTGAGCTGGAAGTGGGAGTGGGCGGGCTGGAAGGTCCCAGTGACTGTTCTCTGTCAGGTGGGCAGGTCCCAGGTGACTGCGCACCCACCTGGGCTGGCCGCATCAGCTGGACATAGCTAGACCCTCTCCCTCTTCCACCTTCCTCACGGTGCTCAGGATACAGTCTGAGATGGACGTGACCACGAGTGGGGGCTGCGTTCCCAAACGTGTCTGAGTTCTGGAACCCAGACAGGCCTCGGTTCCGTTTGCTCGGCCTCCTTCCTCGTTAGACAGGAGTTACAGTCTGTCTGTCACGGGCTTCTGGGAGGCTCAGTGGCTTCCGGTTTGCCGACAGCAGCTGTGGAGGGCGGCTGTCTGCGCGTGCTGCTCGTTCACTGAAGGCACTCGGCATCCTCGGGTGCCCTGGAGCCAATCCTCGCGATGCCAAGGGAAGGCTGGGGCTCTCCTGGAGTCAGACACGACTGGGAGTTTTGGCGGTGGGGTTGGCACCCTGACTATGTTGTTCAGCTTTAACCGCACGTACGGCGTGTGTGATATGTGAGTGTGAATCCTGCTTGGGTAAAACATGTTTGCATGCAAACAGATTTGCTCACTGTGTTACATTTTCTCAGAGTCATCATTTCAGTCCAAGTTCCAGGCCCGGCATCGGCCCCTCGGCCTCGGCGGCTTGCGCCGCAGGCTTCCTGCGTGTCTCCCAGCCTGGAGCCTGGAGCCTGGAGCCTGGAGCCTGAGGCCCAGGTGTCCTGTTTCTGTGAGAACTGTCCTCTGGCGTGGGAGGCTCCCGCCCGCTGTGTCCTCACGTGGCCTTTCCGGAGCACACACAGCTCCTCTGTGCCTCCTCTCTTTGGGAGCACACAGCCCTGTTGGGCGCAGGCCCTGCAGTGCTGACCTCCCTGAATCTTAATTGCCTCCCCGAGGCCCTTCTCCAGCTCAGCCAGGGCCAGGGCCCAGGACCTCAGCCCGTGAGGCCTGCTCTGTTCCTCTGTGTGTGATGAGATGTAGTCACTTCAAATCCGGTTCACCTTGATTATTTAATCTCATTAACTGAGGTGGCTGTTTATATGCCTACTAAGAATTACTTTTTAAAAAAATCCACAGCAAAATTTTGTGATGTGTTTTACAACAAGTGCTTTTAAGTAATTTGTAAAATAGCGTAATAGTCATATGCATCCTAGCTTCTTAGTCTTACAGGAACCCTGCCACATGTAATTGACCAGCTGTTGGCTTCCATTCTTCTGCGTTGTAGATCTTCTGCAAAGCTACCGAAAGGGAAGAAAAGCTTATATTACTGATGTAATAATGTTTGACTGCTCACTTTCCTCCTTTAAATTCTGAAACCGGGAACACTGCTGTGGTCTGTTCTCTAGTGACTAGGAAGGTAATCATCCGTACTGTACTCGAGGAGATTGACTTGTGAGCAGTAGGTCTAGAAATAGTGCTTCCTGTTTTCCTGCCGCTCCAGGCACAACCTAATGAGATTACATGAAAACAAAAACAAAAGACTTTTTCTCCACCTGTTAATTTTTCATCAAGAAAGTTGAAACTAGTAATTCGTTGGTCTGATATGTTTTGCTACTAAACATCCTTAGCTTTGCTCCTAAAATACGTTCATTTGGTTGGTCCTGACTTAGCAAATAGAAAAACAATTGAGATTTTTTAAAAAACTGACACTTGTTTATACATCTAGGTCATTATACCAGGCACCACTCTTCCTTCCCTGTCCACGGTGGTGTTGCTGGCTGAGCAGGTGTGCGTGGGGGTCGGGGGGAGGGGGTGGCTGATGTCTGTCTTAACCCAACATATATCAAGGCCTGGTTATTGCTAGTTCCTGGAAGTATTGCTTTAAAAAGGTCAGGCACAAAATATGTTGATTCAGTATTAGGGTTGTTATTTAACATATGTTTGTGTTATAATGTCTTGAATTCTTAACATTTTTACTTCAGAGATTGTTATATTAATGATCTCTAAATTCCCTTCTTTTTTTATATATATATTTTATTGATTTTTTACAGAGAGGAAGAGAGAGGAATAGAGAGTTAGAAACATCGATGAGAGAGAAACATCGATCAGCTGCCTCCTGCACACCCCCGACTGGGGATCTGCTCACAACCAAGGTACATGCCCTTGACCGGAATTGAACCCGGGACCTTGCAGTCCGCAGGTCGACGCTCTATCCATTGAGCCAAACCGGTTTCGGCTCTAAATTCCCTTCTTGAAACTAAATGTTAGTCATTCTTTTAAAAAAGACTATTCAAATTACCAAAAAAATTGTTCAAGATTTTGTGTAACTACAGTCTCTCCAGGACAAATTGAGATTTTGAGAGATTGAAATATAGGTAGAGTCTTCAGAAGACTATTTATGCCAGGTAAGCAAGGTGTGTATTGAAGGCTGCTCCCTGTTATACTAGTAGATTAGCAAAAGTAGACTTTTATCTTCAGAAAAGCTAACATGGAACTTGTCGTTAGGAAAACAATGGTAAGGATGGGTTCAGCATCATGGGTGAGGTGTTGTGTAATCCTATATAATACAAGCCTCGCGTGACACCCTCACGCGGTGTCATCACAAGATGGCCACCACAAGATGGCCGCATGCACAGTGAAGACGGGGCCCAGTGGTCGCTCCTCACGGTGAAGCCTGGGGGGTCCCGAGGCTCTGTGTAGTGTGGAGGAGGCCAGTCCTAGCAGAGGAGGCAGGTCATGGCAGGGGAGAGTATCAGATCTAAACCGGCAGGCGGCCATCCCCCAAGGGGTCCCAGATTGGAGAGGGTGCAGGCCGGGTTGAGGGATTACACACACACACACACACCCCGCACAAATTTCGTGCACTGGGCCCCTCTTAGAACATAAAGAAGTTGTATACTACCTAATAAAAGAGTAATATGCAAATTAACAATCATTCTGCCCCGCAAGCCACACCCACCAACCAGTTAGAGCAAGTATGCAAATTAAACCCAACCAAGATGGCTACAGCGAAAAGAAGAGAAGGGGTGGAGGTAGATGAGGAAGAAGGAAGGATCTTGGAAGAAGTAGGGTGCCTGAGGGAAGGGAACGACCATTGAAGGACTATTAAAAGGAAGAGCCTTTCTCTGAGGAAAAGACCACCAATATTGTTTTAGTTGTGGAACATCTTGATCCAGCTTGCTTGAAGATACCAGGGTTCTGGAGGAGCAATCCGATCTCATTCATTTCCTCTGATGTCATACTCGAAAGATTAAGATGTCCAAAGATATTTGACCTTTCATCGGTAAATGAAATTTTGTCGCCATCTGAATGCCACTGAAGAAGATGTTAAAAACTGTAAGCAACCATCAGAGTAATCACAGTTATGGATCTCTGTCAGAAAAACGAGACGGAGTTAGAAAATAGTGAAAATAATGAAATTCCAAGCACAGAAGAAACTGAATTAAAGTGTACTTACTCAGATGAAATAAGGGAAAAGAATCATGTTTGTTGTCTTCTCAATATCAGTGACATCACGCTTGAACAAGATGAAAAAGCCAAAAAGTTTGTTATCAGAACTGGATGGGAAGAAGCAGTTCGAGGCTGGGGAAAGACTTCTCCAACTGCTTGCATTTTGTCCAGAAAGAAACGTAAAAAGGCGAAGGTGGGAGAAAGTGTCAGAGGCTGCTTACTCTGTGTCAGTCTCTCCCAAGGAATCCCCGAGACTGGGCCTGAGACCCAGGCTCGAAGGTTGGAGTCAGGCTCAGGGGAGGGTCGAGGTGGCCCCTCCCAGACTCAGAGCCCCACTGGCTGCCCCACCACTGCCTCCAGGAATATTAGCAAGACATGCTCTCCCTCCCACGGTCAGGGAGATAAAAAAGGTCTGCAAATAAAGGAATTTCTTTGGTGCATGGAAGAGTGGGCCATCCCCGGGACTGTTAGGGGCCAAGATTCCAACGGCGGTACTGACCACGGTCCCTCCATCTCAAACTCAATGACTTCCAAGGCCCTTTCAGTTCTCCCTTCTCTGAATCCTTCAGCCCCAAGTGGCTTGGATGTTCAGGGTGAGAAGAGTAAGAGCTTACTCTTGCAGCCAGAAGAGAAGGTGCTGAGTGTGGAAAAGGGTGAGTGTGTGGCTTGTGCATATGGATTGAAAACAGTTGAAGGGAAAGATGGAAAGAGACGCTCTGAGCTGGCCAAGCACCTTAAGTTCAGCTGCATGCAGCCTTTGCCTCCCCCAAGGGCTGGGACATCCCTGCTGGCCAGTCCAGAGCTGGGCTGCCTGCACTGGTCCCTCCTGCCTCAGAAAAGCCTGACGTGCCCTCCCAATCCCAGTAGTGTTCACTGTCTCAGCACTGTGCCGCTTTCGCAGAAACAGAGCAAAGCTTCAAAGCCAGGGAGCTGAGGCCTCCCGTGAACACCCCAGAGTGCGTTTTCAAGGAGGCCAAGCAGGAAAGCAGGCCCGTCCACTGGAGACCAGTGTTTTCCCGAGACCTTTCTGGCCGTCCCTTAAAGTGAGCGGAGCTGTTGTTCCGTCTCCTCACAGGTTCCTCTGGACTGCCACAATGTAATTTCCCGGGAATTAAGCACCTTTGGAAACTCGTGCATTCTCTCTCCCCTGCTCCCACCCCATTCTCTTTTAGTTCCTTCCTTTCTCTCCCCTCCCTTCCCCCTTTCTTTTCCATCCTCTTCTCTCCCTCCTTGCCTTCTTTTCTGTCCTTTTTTTTCTTTCTGGTAGTAGAACCAGAAGAAATAAACTCACTGTATGGATTTTGATTTATTCTCAAAACACCCATATTTATGTGTTACCTGCTTCAGTTGCTTAGTCATTTATAAAATGCAAATTAGTAATGCCAAAAAAAAGAAGAAGAAAGACGGCTACAGCCACGGAGAGCAGGAGGGAGGCGTTTCCCAGGCCTTGGAGGAGCCAAGCTCTCCACACCCTGGCCACAAAGTTTCAGTTACAGAAGATACCCAAGTCCCAATAGAAATGGCTGCCACAGAGCGAGAAAGGAGGCTTGTCTCTGCTCCAGGCTACAAAGTTTCAATTGTAGAAAGTAAATATATCCCAGATCCCAGCGTCTCTGCTTGGGTTGCTGGGGGACCTGGCTGGTCTGCAAACCACCAAGGGCCCCTCGCTCAGGCCGCCTCATGCCCCAAGGGAACCCCTCGCTGCTCCGGGACACCCTTCAGGGCAAACCAGCTGGCCCCCACCCATGCACCAGGCCTCTATCCTGTCTAATAAAAGAGTAATATGCAGATTGACCATTCATTCCAACACACGATATGGCTGCCCCCATGTGGACACAAGATGGCCACCACAAGAGCAGTTGGGAAGGACCAGGCCTCTAGTAAATATATAAAAAGAAGGTGCTAGATAGTAAAATAGTATTAGACAAAAATACGCAGGGTTTCCCACAGTAGCTGGCGTGACCACACCCACTTCCTGAACCCTAGGGCTAGATCGTGCGTAGGGCTCACCACCGTGTCTGGGGTGGCACAAACCTAGAATTCTCAGGTTTGAGCCAATAAACTGATTTTCTCCTGCTGCCCGATGCCCTGGAGAGTGACTGGACCGTGTGTTCGTAAACACAGGAGGGACAAGGTCTGTTTCCTCACCTCACACATGGACATCGCCCCAGCCTCACTCGAGCATCACTCACTGGAGATGCTGGTTCAGAAACAGGTGACCCTGCCCAGCGCCACTTCTCAGTGGGGAGCATGGCAGCTGTTCCTTCTGAGACGCTTCCCTGCCGGCTGCCACCCATCTCCTCCTCTCCTCCTCCCCCACCGGCCCTGCCTTTGGAGCTGAAGGTAGAGCTGGGGCAGGAGGCGGCGTGTTGAGTGGTTAGCGCTGCTCATAGTGCCTTGGGGGGGGGGTCATTGCATATATATTAGTGGTAGGTATTTCTTTTTCTTTTTTTTAAATATTTGTTATTGATTCCAGAGAGGAAGGGAGAATGAGAGAGAGAAACATCAATGATAAAAGAGAGTCATGGATCAGCTGCCCCCTGCTCGCCCCTCACTGGGAATCTAGCCTGCAACCCAGGTCTGAGCCCTGACCAGGAATCAAACCGTGACCTCCTAGTTCATAGGTCGACGCTCAACCACTGAGCCACACCTGCCGGGCAGTGGTGGGTGTTTCGTAATCATTTATCACCAAACTGTTTTTTTCAAACTTTTATTACCATGCGTTCTGTGGAAATACTACTTCTTTGTCTTTAGCTGTCCATTAAGCTGGACTCCTAATCACTGTTCTTGCTGAGCATCACGGGTTCTGTGGGACCTGGCGGTGCAGCCAGGTGAGCGTGCTCCGAGCTGCACACCTGCGGCCAAGGCAGAGCCACCTGTGAGGAGGGGGGACAGTGGCCAGGAAGGAAGAGCGGACGGTGCAGCTGGCGGAGGAACGCTCCCTGGCGGGCCGCTAGTCAGACTTGGGCTTTAAGTTTGTGAGGAGAGTGCACGGCCTGCCCTGGGCCACGTGGTGTGGGAACCTCCGCTGTTCCCACAGCCTCTGCATTGCCAGCATTCCTTCCAAGGCCCACTGGCAGCTGCTCCTCCTCCGCTCTCTGTGCTGGGCGGCCCCTGCTGCTCTCCTCCAGGCTGGGCAGGCCCCCTCCCCCACGCCCTCCCGGTCCTCCTCTCCTCCAGGCTGGGCTGTCCCCTCGCCCCCACGCCCTCCCGGTCCTCCCCTCCTCAGCTGGGCGGCCCTCCCCGATGGGCTCCCCGTCCTCCCCTCCTCAGCTGGGCGGCCCTCCCCGATGGGCTCCTGGGCTGGGAGGGAGTCTGCTTCCCTGTCACCCCCTGAGAGCTGCTCCTAGTGACACTGTCCAGAAGGCCCCCTGGGAGAGTGAGAGCTCGGCCTTAGGAAGAGGAAGCAGGACTCTTAGCACTCGTGGGAGCACTGATGACATCTGGTTATTATTAACTTAAAATGTTTTCTCAGGTAAAGAAGGTTTTAAAAAATATGTTTATTGATTTCAGAGAGGGAGAGAGACATAGAAATATCCATGATGAGAGAGACTCATTGATTGGCTGCCTCGTGCACACCCCCTACTGGGGATCTAGCCCACAATTTGGGCCTGTGCCCTTGACCGGAATCGAATCCAGGGGTGGGCAAACTTTTTGACTCGAGGGCCACAATGGGTTCTTAAACTGGACCGGAGGGCCGGAACAAAAGCAACCTGACCATGCTGGCACTCTCATCTTGGGCTGGTGGTGAAGGAGCGGAGGGGAGAGTATCCTCTGGCCAGATAGAACAGCTGAATGGGCCTGCGGGCCATAGTTTGCCCACGGCTGCTCTATCCACTGAGACAAACCGGCTAGGGCGGTAAAGAAGGTTTTCATAAAGAAGCTTTTAAAAAATGATGAAACATACCCGAGATAATTAAAATCCTATGTTCATACACAACCTTACCTGTGCGTATATGTGCAGCATTCGCGTGTACCTGGTAGTTGACATGCATGTGTAGCAAAGGGTGAAAGCCACAGAGGCCTAAGGCGTCAGCGGTGATGGGTGCGGCTGTCCACACCACGCGATGCCACTCAGCTGTAGAGGAGCGGGCCACAGCAGGCGGCCCCAGGGTGTGAGTGTGTGTGGACCAGTCACAGACACCCACACCATGTGCTTCCCTCTGTGACGTGCTCTAGCAGCAGCGCTATGAGGCCGGAAGCGGGTGTGGCCGCCGGGAGCGGGGAGGCACTGCCTGCCTGGGCTCCGGCGTCTGGGAGAGGAGACGGCCTGGGGTTTGCTGGTGCTGATGGTTGCGCAGCCCTTTTAGTATGAAAATCCACTCAACTGTGGCTTTAAGGGTAAGTTCTATAGAGTGTATATTAGATCTCCATTTCCTAGAAAAGTGCATCAAAAACTGGAGTCCCAGACTGGTGCCTCCCACAAGGGCCAGTCAGGTGCTGGTGGGAGCCCCGGGCTTGGAGCCTGAGAGCCTGCCGCCCAGTGAGGAGGTCACCGGGTGGAGGCCCCCCGGGCTCTGAGCCCCCAGGCCGCGGGTCTCGCTCGCACAGGTGCTGGCTGTGACGTCAGTGTCGTCACAGGCGGGCACATTCCAGTCCTCAGCCCAGCATGTGTGAGGATGTGGCCTGCGTGGCCTCGTCTGTCTGAACCTTCCATGGCCGTGCAGGTGTGCACGAGGTGTGAGCCTGAGTCGCGGCCACGCTGAGCCTGCTCTTTTCCAGGCCTGCCCGTGCTGAGGCATGTGCTCACGCCACGGGTGAAGGCCACGCACATCGCCTTCGATTCCATGAAGAACTACTTGGATGCCATCTACGACGTCACCGTGGCCTTTGAAGGGACTGTGGACGACAAGGGGCAGCGGAAAGAGGCGCCGTCCATGGTCGGTGAGTCTCTGGCCAGTCTGTCCTGTATTTCTCAGGATTCCTCGTTCATCTGTGACGTGTCAATGCCAGGAGCCCCGTAGACAAGCCCATTGTATGAACTCAGCCTCTTTCCACCCAAAGTCCCCTCAGGGGCGGTCCCGCTTATCTGCATGTATTTGCATGCAGTGTTTATGAAATAGTGTGGCCTTTTCCCAAACACACCAGGTTTTCAGGACGCTGAGCCATGACTGTCATGTGTAAGGAGAAAACAGCGCTCTGTGAGCTGATCTTCCGGTTAACAACGGAGGCCCTTTTGCGTTGGGGAGGTTTGCATGGAGAAGGCGAGGAGTGTGCCGGCCGGGCCTTCTCGGCGCCCACTGCGCTGTGAGGAGCCGAGAGCTGGGGGGACTTGAACCTCACCTTGGCCGCCGTCAGTGTGACACCCACATGCTTGTCCGAGCGCCGCTTTGTGGGATCGCTTGTAAATGAGAAGAAAGCCCGCGCTCACTGCACAGAGGGCAGGGAGCCCCGGGGCGGGGTGTGTGTGGGAGGACTGGTCACCCCAAAGTCAGGGTGATGGCTCTCACCTCTGCCTTCAGCCAGGTTCGGGGAAGCAGGAGGCGGAGGGTCTTCATTTTCAGTGAGACTTGGGGAACATCCTGCAGTTTAACAGTGTACAATGGACCAGCTTGCTGTCCACCGGTCCCCATACCCTCCCCGAGGCCTTTTTAACCACTCGAGGAGCCATTGACCTGCTTTTACATTTGAAAACATACATGCATTGAGTTCAACATTGTTGTCATCAGTTTATCAGACAGTGTTTAAAAATAGGATTAAACTGGTTTTTATTTTTATGGAAAATAAGTAGAATCCCTATAATCACAATAACCTTTGTAAAATGCAGCTTTCATTGGTCCTCTCAGGGGCCTGTGTCCCCTGGGGGTGAGAACTCAGGGGCTGGACAGTGTCCCCAGGATGAGTACCCACATCTTCCACCTGCCGTCCAAGGACCCATAGTCCAGCCTGCGGCCGGCTATCCACTTCTCCTCCATGCAGCGCTGCCCCCTTGGAGCAGAAGGCCAGGCCAGGTGTAGTGAGTGGAAGGCCAGGCTGGGTGTCGGTGACGGAAGGCCGGCTGTAGTGAGCAGAAGGCCAGGCCAGGTGTAGTGAGCGGAAGGCCAGGCCAGGTGTAGTGAGCGGAAGGCCAGGCTGGGTGTCGGTGACGGAAGGCCGGCTGTAGTGAGCAGAAGGCCAGGCCGGGTGTAGTGAGCGGAAGGCCAGGCTGGGTGTAGTGAGTGGAAGGCCGGCTGTAGTGAGCGGAAGGCCAGGCTGGGTGTCTCCTGGCCAGTCTTACTGGAGCTGCTCTCGGCTCCCTCCCAGCACAGGCTGGCTCTGTCCCAGCAGGTGACAGTGCCCGAGGAAGCCTGGTGCCAGCCGCCCCTCCCACCACTGCTCCTCCTACGGGGCAGCTGGCTGCGCCTCTGTCCCTGTGTGTGAGCAGGTGGCTCTCTGGCTCACACCGTAGCCGTGGAGAAAGCAGCCCATCCTTTCTGTCGGTTATGGAGGCTTTCTGCGGGAACTAGAACAGCCTGAGACTGGAAGGCAGAGCGGACACTGGCAGGACTAGTGCCTGCGGCTCAGCTCAGGAGGAAGGCCTGCCGCCTGGGTGTGTGGGGATGGGGGTTACGAGGTCTGTGGGTCTGTGGGCTACGGGGCAATGGGGACTGTGGGCTATGGGGCTGTGGGGGCTGTGGGCTACAGGGCAATAGGGACTGTGGGCTGTCGGGTCTGTGGGCTACGGGGCAATGGGGGCTGTGGGCTGTGAGGGCTGTGGGGTATGGAGCTGTGGGCTGTGGACTGTGGGCTGTGGGGTACGGGGCTGTGGGGACAGTGGGCTGTGAGGGCTGTGGGGTATGGAGCTGTGGACTGTGGGCTGTGGGCGATGGGGGCTGTGGGCTGTGGGGTACGGGGCTGTGGGGGCTGTGGGCTTATTGGGTGGGAGCCTACTGATCAGAACAACGGGACCTCATATCAGCTGGAAATGAAAGGTCTCAGCTTCCCACTTGCTCCCCCCGAGGGAGCTTAGTCGTCCCTGAAGTCTCCCGGGAGGATTGCCTCTTCTTGAGGACTTCTTACGCATGTTCCTAGAAGCTGGAGTTGTGTCGGGGCTGGTGCCAGGCAGGGCCAGGAGAGCAGGCGGCCAAGCAGAAGCCAAAAAGTCCTGGGCTGGAACAGGGCCTCTGACAGAGGGAGGCTGGGGTGGGACAGGGACCAGGGATCCGGGAAGAAGTGCCCGATGGGCCCAGTGCTCACACACACTCCTCCCCGTGTGGGCTCCCAGTCTGTGTCATAGGAAAGGCACACTGTGAGCCTCCCAGGTCTGCCGCCCAGGCCAGGGAGAGGCTGTCTGAGCCGCTGGAGCGATGCCCGCATTCCTCACATGATGACTGTGAGGGTACTTGATGTGCTTGGGACGGGGACCGGGCTCAGGAAGGTGACCCGTGGGTGTGATGGGCGGCATCAGGGGCCCCTCAGATGGTCCGGCGCCCCTGCAGCAGGTCCAGCTCCTTCCTGCCCCTGGGCTGGGGACAGGGCCCGCTGGCCCACGAGGTCCGGGGTCGGCTGGGGGGCTTAGAACCGCGGTCACGGTGGATGAAGTTGTGACCCCCCTTCAGCTGGAACCCAGCCTCCATTAGGGCCTTGAGCCGTTCATTAAGGAATCTGTACTCTATTTTAAACCTTTTTTTGCTTTATTTTTATTATTTCGTATAACCATGAATTCTAGAATAAAAAATTAAATGGTTTCATTTTTTGTTAGAATTTCTCTGCAAAGATTGTCCAAAAATCCACATCCATGTCGCTCGCATAGACAAGAAGGACGTCCCGGAGGAGCGCTCGCTCATGAGGACATGGCTTCACGAACGATTCCAGATCAAGGACAGGTGAGCGGCAGCAGCTCAGCCTTCAGAGGCCCTGCCTCCCTGTGAGCCCGGCTCACAGTCCCAGTTCCAGAGGGTGGGGGTGGGAGCGGCCCGAAACCAGACTGAGAAAAGAGACCTAACCAGCTCAGAGCAGCCATTGTGCTGGATCGCACCTGGGGTGGGCACAGTCTGCATGTAGTCCCTCTCCCGGCTCCTCATTGGCTGAGTGCTATTTGGTCACCTACTTCCTATAGGTTGCCCAGGTCCGGCTGCCTCCCATTGGTTATTTAAAGAAATGGGCTGGGCCTCCACCTCCCTGGGGAGGATCTTCCTAGGACATGGCTATCAGCCACTCTGCTCTGCCCAGCCCCACAGCCTGTTTGCTCTAGGGAAATGCGGCAGCTGCCTGGCCACATGCCGTTTCTTTTTTGTGAAGATAAATCAGAGGCATATTTCTTTAAACCGGATGTCAGCTCCCTAAACAGCTGGACTGGACGTGGTGTGTCCCCTGAGCGCCTCCTGTGTCAGCTCAGGCGAGCGCGTCTGTGGCCCCTGGATGGGGGGTCCCTGTGAAGAGGCCCTCCGTTTTCCTCTGCCGTGCTTCCAGACTACCCGTGGCCAGGTGTCCGTGTCATAGGAAAGGCACGCTGTGAGCCGCCCAGGCCAGGGAGAGGCTGTCTGAGCCGCTGGAGCGATGCCCGCATTCCCTGGACAGGAGGGGCAGGGCCGTTTCCCTAGTTTCCGGGGCTGACCTTGTGTTTGTCCCTGCGAATACACGGGGCAGACACGGGCGTGGAGCGTGGCGAGTTACCTGGAAGGTACAGGTGTGTGAGGGCTCCTCTGGGTGAGGCCTGGCGTAGAGAGGTCGGACCGGAGTGCCACCTCCTCAAGAACAGGTCTGGCCGCCGGGGCGGGAGAGGACATTGGTGTCGGATGCCATACGTTTCTGAAAGGGCCACAGAGCTCTGCTTTTGAAGAAGAAGAAAATATATATCTCCTATATAATAAAAGGCTAATATGCAAGTCAATCAAATGGCAAAATGACCGGTTGCTGTGACATGCACTGACCACCAGGGGCAGACACTCAGTGCAGGAGCTGCCTCCTGGTGGTCAGTGAGCTTCCACAGGGGGAACGTCCCTCAGCCAGAAGCCAGGCTCCCTGCTGGCCAGCACAGGGGTTGGGTGGCAGCACTAAGGACCCCTTGGGGGATGTCTGCTTGCTGGCTTAGGCCCACTCCACTGCGAGAGGGTGCAGGCAGGACTGAGAGTCATCGTCCCCATCTCCCCCCCCCCCCCAGGGCATGAATGTCATGTAACGGGCCTCTAGTGTGTGTGTGTGTGTGTGTGTGTGTGTGTGTGTGTGTGTGTGTTTTATTGATTACAGAGAGATTTGGGGGGGAGGGGGGAACATCAATGATGAGAGAGAATTATTGATCGACTGCCTCCTGCACGCTCCCTGTTGGGGATCGAGCCTGTAGCTGGGGCACGTGCCCTGACTGGGAATCAAACCTGGGATCCTTCAGTCCACAGGGTTACTCTCTATCCACTGAGCTACACCAGCCAGGGTGGACTTCCCCTTTTTGTACTATTGTGTTGGGGATTTTTTATGTTGAGTATGTCCCGCTGTTAATACTTTGCATTTCTAAAACAAGATGGGGAATGAATTAAAGATGCAGTTTTCCCTGTCGCTACTTTCACAATGCCATGGAGTGAGAGACTGTGGCTTCCGGGAGGTGGGGGGTTGGAGGGTGGAAGTTGGGGAGATGGAGAAAACTGAGGGCGTATCCCCCCAGGCTGAGCCAGGGCCTGGCAACACCAAAGGCCTCAGGTTGTAAAACAGAAGCACCCACCGTGGCGGGAGGCCCGGCAGGGAAGCCACACTGCTCGCCGAGCACGCCGGCTCTTTTCAGAGTCGAGAGGCTGGGGGTAAACCCCGCCGCTGGTGCCCCTTCATCTCTGCGAGCACCCGTGACTCCAGCCCACACCCAGACCCGAGAGGGACTTGTGGACCTAAAGGTTGAAATGGCTGGAACTGAACGTAAAACTCTGCCCGGCCACAGGTTGCTGATCGAATTCTATGACTCGCCGGACCCGGACAGAAGGAACAGGTTTCCTGGGGGAAGTGTCAGTTCTAAACTGAGCCTCAGGAAGACGCTGCCGTCGATGCTGGTCATGAGCGGCCTGACCGCGGGCATGCTGGCCACCGAGACCGGGAGGAAGCTGTACGTGAAGACGTGGCTCTACGGCACCCTGCTCGGCTGCTTGTGGGTCAGTATCAAAGCGTAGGCTCCAGCCGGGCGCTGCGTGGTCGTGGCTGCTCATGAGTACCGTCCGAGTGTAAATAAAGCTTGTTGACTGAGTGTTGGGCACAATAGAATCTCTCCCGGGAGCTGGGTGCAGGTGATCTGGCAGGCGCAGGGGCCAAGGTGTCGGAGCTGGGCTCGGGGACGCGGGCTGGCTGCGGCCCTGGGCGCTGTCCGGAGCCAGGCCAGCTCCGAGCGGGGCCGCAGGGCTCCTCACCGGGTCCCTCGGTGGCTGCACGCATGAGCATTCGCAGTACGTGTCGCTGACGGTGTTATTTCCAGTTTTACAATGTGCCTGGTCCACACTCGGCTCATAAAGTATTGAGAACCTTGCAGCTCCGTGGCATTGCTCTTCCTGTGCACCTTCCTCCGAGTCTGAGAGACGGCGGGGGAAGGCCGAGGAGAGCGGATGGGCCAGCCGCGCCCTCGTGAGCACTGCTTCCTGCGCTGGTTTCACTTTATAGATGCAAAGTAACGCCTTTCTGATGCTTGTGGAGCAGCCTCATTGCCCGCCTCCCACCGTGCAGAGTAGTGGCAGCGTGTGAGCCAGGCCGGTCACGGGGTGTAGGACGCGCACTGCCCTGCTCTGCAGACTCCAGCCGGGCTCTCGGAACTGGCAACACCTGTGCCATACGCACCTGAAGCCTTAAGGCCCTTTACTTTCTGTGGGGCCCGCGCCCCAGCGTTCGAGGTGCTGGGGCTCCCCGCTGCTGGCTTACCTGCCTGTGCCTTCTCCTCACTCTGGTTTAGAGTATTGGCCCCCAAATCGCCTTGTTATCCCGTGGCGGTCCTCTGTGTGGCCAGTCAGGTGCTCGTGGCTCACGTGGGGGCACCAGGGAGCGTGTGTGGGAGCGTCCCACCTCCAGCCCTGCCGAGGCATCGCTGTGCGGTCTCGTCAGGACGTCCAGCCTCGAGCCGGTGAGGTCGGAGCGGCACCCACGGGCCTTCGGAGCGTGACGGGGCGCAGTCCGCTGTCCCCTCGGCCACGAGCTGCGTGTCAGGGACCTGGTCTCACGGGGCCCGTGTGAAGGACTTGCCGTGTGGCCTGCTCTGTTCCTGTGTCGCCTGCTGGTCCCTAAGGCGGTGGGCGCTCCTGCTCCTGCTGGCGGTTTGCCCGCGGCTGCCGCTGAGCCCACCGGCCATCGTGAGGGACCCAGTGATGGCGGGGGTCCCGCCTGGCTCTGAAGCCGCCACGCGGAAGAGCGGGCCGTGGCTTCACCTGTCCAGCAGGTGAACACGCCTTCACGCAATCCCACGGGAACGCTGCTGGGCGTGACGGGTGTCCGTGAGACCTTTGAACGTGTTCTCAGACCAAATTGCACTTTCTCTGACGGGCAAAGTGGAGCTCAGCTGCCTTGGGTGCATGCTTTTTAAAGTGTTAACAGGCTGCTGCAGGCTGTAGCTGTTTGAAGGTGACGGCTAAGCTCTGAATCTAAGTTCTGGGAAGCGACTTACACTTGAAGAATTGTGTTGATTGGGATGGGTTTTAAGAAGGCCAGGTGAGCTGCGCAAGCTCACATAAACACCGTGTTTGTGACTTACATTCTTCTCACAAAGGCCTGTAAAACTTTTGTTAAAAATTTGTACCAAAATGTTTGCAAGTTAGCAGTTTCTTTTTAACATGTGCGGAAATGACCTGAACTGTTTCCTACACCCTCCTCACGTGGTGTCACTCGCTTTGGTTCCTGTGCTGATTTGCCTCAGTCCTCTGTGCCTGCTTTTATGTTCTCCAGAGATGGGCGTGTTTGGGTGAAAGTAAAAGAATAAATAAATCTTCACTGTCTCTCGCGTCTGTGCTGTTGAACATTCTGTGCCCCAAAAGTCCCGACACCCTCTCCCCCCTATCCCCCCACCCCCGCCTTCTGTTCCCTGAAACAGGCTTTCTGCTGACCCTGCACCCTGAATGCATAAACTGTATTTGGTAAGGGATCCAGCAAGTTTAAGGAAAAGACACGGAAACACTCCATTGAAGCAGGTAGGCTATATGAACTCCACTGCCTTTCTCACCGAGGTCTCGCTGCGCGTGCGAAGCCTGAGCCAGCAGTGGCCGGTTCCCGTCCGATCCCAGGAGTCCCGTTTCCTTCCTGGGGGCTCAGCACGGCTGCCTCGAGGGCGTGTTACTCGCTCCTTGGCAGTGTCACGTGGCTGAAGAGTCTCGTCACTAAGGTGGTCTCATCTGCTGAGCCCTTCAAAGACTGCGAGCGTGGTAGAAATGTGTAGAAAACGTGCCCATCTTGGATGGACGACACCAAGTGCCTGCAGATACCTGGACTCACCCCTGAGAAGGCGAGGCTCTGTCCTCACGGACACAGGTGTGGTCCAGGTGCAGGTCGGCCTGGCAGGGGCTTAGACTTGGGGTGCTGGGCTGGGGGCGCTCGTCCAGGCTACAGGCCAGAGGTCACGTGCACGAAGCTCTGTTCGGGGAGCTCGGGGCCACGTCACTGACAGCACCGTCTCCCAGCGCACCCCCTCCCGCCCTTCCCCTCCTGATGCTCCCCTGTGGGGGGAGGCGGGGCGGGGCCCCGGGCCAGGCCGCCGGCCGGGGTCAGTTCCCAAGCTCTGGGCCTCAGTCTCCCTGATTGTAAAGCGATGAAGAATGCCACCTACCCACAGGGCTGTGGGGAGGATGGATGGAGCAAGGCGTGCGCCCCGAGTGGAGCGGCCCGTGTCCATCGGCCCCCCAGGAACCCCAGCTCACGGTGCTGCCCTAGGCCTCCGTCCCACATGCCTCTCATTGTGCACGGCGCAGGTCCTCGCCCCGTGGCCGCCAGCGGGCTCCGGACACCAGCGCTGTCGCTGTGAGCTCAGGTGCCGGCTGTCGGTCTCTCTTGCACGTGACGCTGTGACGGGGAACGAAGTCCGTTGAGTGGGTGCCGAGCTCTGCATGCGTGCCTCGCCTGTGGGTGAGAGGGTGACTGTGGTCTCCATCTCCTCCCTCTCTCTGTTCCTAGACGTTGAGATGAGTAATGGATTTTATTTAATATAAAGTAAATATTTCATTACTTTAAATGTATTTTTATTGCTGGCAGTATGACAGATGTCTCCCCTTTCCTCCCTCGCCCTCCTCCCAGCTCCTGCCACCTCCCAGGTCTCCACCACCTGTGGCCGGGCCGTGGGCAGTGCACATGGTCTGTAAGTCCTTCGGTTCGTCTCCTCCTCCAGCGCAGGACTCGGGTCGGCACCAGCCCGGGCACGGCCCTCCTGGGTCTGGGTCTGGCCTCTGGCGCGTCCTGCGCGGAGCTCTCGGCAGCACGGCGTCTGCGTGTCGCCGACCCCCAGGCGGCACTCACTTCCCGGTCGGTTCATTCCTGAGGGCGGCTCCAGGCAAACATAAAGCCAGCGATGGGGTCTCACTGGCCTTGCAGTGCACCACAGGCCAGCCCGGGGCCGGGAGACGTCGGGGCCCCGTTGCAGGCCGTGGGTCGCTTCTGCCTGGACCGCAGGCTTCCCCACCGCAGGTCCCGGCACCTCCAGTCCGGGCCTGAGGCACAGGGACCCCTCACCACCCTCCCCCCCCTCCCGTCCGGGCCTGAGGCACAGGGACCCCTCACCACCCTCCCCCCCCCTCCCATCCGGGCCTGAGGCACAGGGACCCCTCACCACCCTCCCCCCCCCCTCCCGTCCGGGCCTGAGGCACAGGGACCCCTCACCACTCTTCCCCCCCCCTCTCCCGTCCGGGCCTGAGGCACAGGGACCCCTCACCACCCTCCCCCCCCCTCCCATCCGGGCCTGAGGCACAGGGACCCCTCACCACCCTCCCCCCCTCTCCCGTCCGGGCCTGAGGCACAGGGACCCCTCACCACCCTCCCCCTCTGCCCGGAAGTCCTCTCCACGGTCCTCTCCTGCTGTCACGGTCGGCTTCCAACAGCGCCTGGCCCCCCAGCGTGGGCCTCAGGCGTGTGAGTGACACCTGCCTTCTCACTGCGCTGTCCGGGGTGGCCTCAGTGAGACACGCTGTCTGTGTCAGCTGCACACCGGGCTTTAAGGGCTGGTCCACAGAAGAAGGTGCAGCAGCCTGTTCCTCTTGCTCGTGAGGACGTCTGTGATGACGGATCCATTCCGCTCAGTGAAACGTTGGCACGAATCCCACCTGCTCTCTGGCTCTGACGTGGCTGCTGGCGAATGTCACTGTGTCCGGCAGCGCTGGCGAGGGCAGCGTCGGGTTACGGCTGTGTGTGTGGAAGACGTGCAGGTCATGTTAGTGCAGTCGCTTTGTCGCCTCGGTGTCACCCTCAGGGCAGCTGCCAGCCGCCTCCTGCCCAGCGCTGCGTATTTGTGCTGCACAGACCTGGTCTCCCGAGTGGCAGGCGGGCACCTTCCCAGCACGTGTGCGACTCGTTAGGGCACCCAGCACGGCTAGCCTCCCTCCCTCAGGAGGTGCAAACCTAAGGCTGGCCCTGTCCCGTTAGCGGAATCCTCGAGACACCGGGCTAACCCTCCCCGGGAGGGTTCCTCAGTTGTTTTAACTGGACGATCCGAAGTCCGATTGTTTGAAAACAACCAGCTTTTTTTAAATTAGTATTTATTCCACATGTAACACGTGATGGAAAAGTTATGAGCTGATGGGATCACCCGGAACTGCCGGTGGAGGCTGGACCGCACGGCAGGAAACAACACCCGGAGCTGACTCCCCCCGAGGCCGGCCTGGCGCGCTCTGTCTTATCTTGGTGTCTCCGCGTTTACCAACAGGAAGCCCAGGCGCTGGCTCTTGGTTTAGTCGTCTTATCCGCAGGGGCTCCTAGCTCCTGTGCCCCACGCTGTTCCAGTTCCAAAGCCCATCACCCCATCGTCTCCGGCCACGCTCAGGGGAAAGCTAACCCTTCGAGTCCCGGGGAGCCCGGCTGGTGCGGCTCAGTGGTTGAGCATCACCTGTGAACCAGGAGGTCAGGGTTCACCTCCCGGTCAGGGCACATGCCTAGTTTCAGGCTCGATGATCCCCAGTGTGGTGCATGCAGGAGGCAGCCGATCCATGATTCTCTCTCATCATTGATGTTTCTCTCTCCCTCCCCCTTTCTCTCTGAAATCAAAAACCTATTTTGTTAAAAAGAAAAATTGGCCGAAACCGGTTTGGCTCAGTGGATAGAGTGTCGGCCTGCAGACTGAAGGGTCCTGGGTTCGATTCCAGTCAAGGGCATGGACCTTAGTTGCAGACACATCCCCAGTGGGGAGTGCAGGAGGTAGCTGATCGATGACTCTCTCTCATCGATGTTTCTAACTCTCTATCTCTCTCCCTTCCTCTCTGTTAAAAAATCAATAAAATCGATTTTTTTAAAAATTGCAGGGCTGAAAGGATGAAAGAAGCCCTTTCTGTAAGGGGCGAGGTCTGTGAACAGACAAGGGGGTGGGCAAAGGCATCAACGGAGACGAAGGAGGCCTGGCGAGGCCTGGCCTGGCCTGGCCTGTGTGGTGAGCACGAGATGTGTCAGGCCTGGAACCTGTGCGGCTTCATTAACCAATGTCACCCCAACAAACGCAGCTAAAACGAAAAGCGGGAGCAGCGGAGACACTCGTCACCTTGAAGCCTGTCCCCGGATCGCCCACAGGCCGGGGAGTGTCCTTCTGACTTTGGGTGAAAAGCAGGGACTTCGAGTCGGCCTGTGGGCAGGACAGTGAGCTTCTGCCACCCCCTGGTGGCCGCTCCCCCAGGACGCACTGCAGCAGGAGACAGGCCTGCCGTGAGGTCACGGGGACACCGGCATCCACGCCCTGGCGGCTCCCAGAGAGCCGGGCTTAGGGCATCGCGGCACCCGGCTCGCTGCTGCCCGCGGGACGGCCTCCTCGGGAAACGCCGCCCGCACTCCCCGCGGTCAGAGCCCTGCCCGCCTCTGGGCAGTCTGCCAGCGGTGTGCAGCCCGTGGCTGGTGGTTCTGCGCTGGCCGGGGAGCAGCCGGGCTGGCTGTGACCCCAGCGGCCACTTCTGCCCATTTCCAGAGCTCTGCCCCGGTGGCACGGGCAGCCACACCCCAGCGGGAGCAGGCACGGCTCCTCACCTCAGAGTAAGCCGCACTTGGCCGGAGCCGCGCTGGAGCGATAGCCGCAGCAGCAGACGTGTCTCGCTGCGGTGCCCACGGCTCGCCCGGCGCCAGTTCATTTCATCCCCACGGCTTCCTGAAGGAGGTGTCGCTGCGTCCCTGACCTGGGCGGAGGCACGCCCGGGCTGCCGAGCTCGTCCCAGGAGATGCTGCCACCACTGCCTGGACTAGGAACCAGAAGGTCAGGGTTGGAGTCCTGGTCGAACCCGACGCCCGCGGGCCAGGCCACAGCATCCTCTCCTCGGTGCGCCTCGGCGAGGCCTCCGTGGGCCTGGGGTGCCGCCCGGGCCAGCTCCTGTCGTGGCGGGTTTGCTGGTGAGGAACAGCTGGGGCTCGAGGCAGTGGAGGCCAGGGGAGCCCTGAGGGTCTCCTCCATGACCCCGAGCTCACCTGGTGCCCAGCCAGCCCGGCCTCATCTCAGCCTCTGTTCTCGGAGGGCCAGCGGGCCCAGGCCATGCACACCCACTGCTGACAGGCCCTCTCCCGGGCCCGTGGTCCAGGGGGAGCAGGGGCTTCGGTCGAGGGAATGGCCGTGGGCCCTTCGCCCCCGGCATCCTGGGGCTGTTGCAGTCCTGACCCCACTGAGATGGTGTTGGGGGAGGGAGGGGTTGTGGGCCCCCACCCCTGGGTGTTAAATCCCCCAGGCTCCCTCCGGAGACTGAGTCAGTGGGCCGGAGAGGGGCCCAGTAGCTCCTATGCACCAGGAGGCCAGGGTTCGATTCCTGGTCAGGGCATGTTCCTGGGTTTTGGGCTCGATCCCCAGTGGGGGGCGTGCAGGAGGCAGCCGGTCCATATGCTTTCTCGTCACTGATCTTTCTCCTCTCCCTCTCCCTTCCTCTCTGACATCAAGAAAAATATTTCTTAAAAAATAAAAGAGAGGGGACCAGCGCTGTCCCTGCTCCGAGCGAGGCCACGGGGAGGCCCTCTGTGAACCAGGAGGGCCCACAGCCCGGGGGCGGCCAGTGCCTCATCTCCGACTTCCAGACTCAGGCCCGGCCCCGGCGCTGCTGTGGCAGCGAGAGCTGTGCCCGCAGGGAGGTGTCCTCCCCCCTCCCCCCCTCCGGGCGGGCCTGTAGCTGCCGGGTACCCAGGCCGTGTGAGGGTTTGCTATTGAATTCAGTGTCCGTTTGCAGCAGAGCCCAGGCGAGCCGGGGGAGACCATTCCCACGTGGTCACCGTCCCGCCGGGCCTCCGCTTCCTGTTTTCCTGGGACCCGCTTCCTGAGGCTCCGAGTGACGGCAGAGGATGTGGGAGTCACAGTGTGCACGGCCAGCTCCGGCTCAGCCCTGACGCGCCGGGAGCCAGGGCAGCGAGCCCGGAGAGTGTCCGCCGGGTGAGGGACAGATGAGCCTGTGGCCGCACCAACAGATCCACGGCCTCGTCCACACCGGCCCAGCCTGTCCGGGGGGCGGGGCGCAGGGCGCAGGCCCCGGGGATTGGCCTGCGTGGGGAGCCGGGCGCACCTGGCCTTCGGGCGTCAGTGGACTGAGCTGTTCCCAAGTTTGAGGGGCTCGGGTTGGGGTGCCCCATTGCAAGCCCACCTTCACCCTCTGGGGGACCTGGCGAGGGTTCTCACCGCGGGCGCCCGCTCCTGGGACACTGACCTGGCTCCACACTTCCCCACCCGCCCGGCAGTCCTGCTTTTGGCTCTCGGCCTCCTCCTCCTGAGCGTCTCCCCATCCAACCTCCTGCTCCTGTCTCCTCTGAGCTGCCCGGCCAGCGGGCCGCGGCTCCTCCCGGTTGAGGGTCACAGCCGGGGGCACACCGTCCAACAGGCAGCAGCCGTGGCTAGCTGAGGCCGCTCAGGGCCAGGCCAGCTGGGGTCATGACCCTGCAGCGTCGAAGTGCTAGGCGCTGGGTTTACCCGTAAAGGCCAACAGAACAGCCGGCCGCGTGGCTCAGTGGTGGGGGGCGAGGGGCAGTTTCGGGGCCTCCCAGAGCACCCGTCTTCGGGCTGCCAGACCCCGAGACCCGTGGGAACGGCCCGACCCCCGACCCCAGCTGGGTAAAGCTCACGGTTATCGCCTGAAGACCGTGCCCCTCGTCCAGAGCGTCCAGGACGTCCGCGTAAACGTCCCTAGTCTTTAGGCTAAAATAGGAACCATTTTCTTGTTGCCATTTTTTTTCTCATTAAAAAATGGAAACCCACAAAAAATGTTTCCCCAGCCGAAACCAGTTCGGCTCAATGGATAGAGCGTTGGCCTATGGACTGAAAGGTCCCGGGTTTGATTCCGGTCAAGGGCATGTACCTTGGTTGCGGGCACATCCCCAGTGGAGGGTGTGCAAGAGGCAGCTGATTGATGATTCTCTCTCATCGATGTTTCTAGTTCTCTGTCCCTCTCTCTTTCTCTCTGTAAAAAAATCAATAAAATATATTTTTTTTAAAAAATGTTTCCCCAAATGTGAACAAGCGAACGAACGAGAGGAAATTTACAGCTGTGGGCGTGGTGCCCCCGGGCTCCCCGGGGACAGGGGGACCCACGGCCGCACCCCCCACACCCTCCGGCCAGGTCACAGGCGTGTTCCGGTCGCTCCATGGGGGAGGCCACAGCTGCCGAGGGTGGTTCCCACCGACACCTGGGGCGGGGTGACAGCCTTCCGCCCCCGTGGAAAACCGGTGCAATGGGAGGACCCCAGCGTGGAACACGGTCTCGTTAGGGCATTTCCTCGTCCCGCCCGGGCGCGGCCCCAGCAGGTGTGACCAGCCGACACAGGAAGTGCGTCTAACAGAACTAGGTTTTCCTGGCGGCCAGGCGGGCGGAGGGCGCTGGTATCGCGGGGGCTGCCCACGGGGCCGGGCCGGGGGCCGGGGCCGGACGGGCCTCCGTCAGAGCCTGTCCTGCATCCTGGGCTCCTCGCACGCAGCGCCACCTGAGCGGGACCTGTCTCCGCCCGAGGCAGTCAGGGAGGCGGCCAGCAGGGCTCAGGGTTGAGGGTCGACCTGTGAACCCAGAGGTCACGGATCCCCAGGCAGGGCACATGCTGGGGTTGGGGGCTCGATCCCCAGTGTGAGGCGTGCAGGAGGCAGCCGATGCATGATTCTCTCTCATCACCGATGTTTCTTTTCTCCCTTCCTCTCTGAAATCAATAAAGTATATTTTTAAAAAGACTCAAGTCAAACGTCCTTGTTCTAGTCACTGTACGTGGCAGTCAATGCCCAGCGGTTTGTTGGGCGGCAGAGTGGGGAGAGCCATGGAAAGGGGCATCGTGCGCAGCGGGGGGCGGGGGCGGGGGCTTGTGAGGAATGAGAGCAAGTGGCCGGAGGTGGCAGGAAGGCCAGTGTTTCCTTGTGAGATGTGCTGGCATGCCGGCCTAGTCCCCCCCACCCCCACCCCCCCATTTGTCTCTGGCTCCACCACGTGGCCGGGAGGTTGCAAAGCAGAGAGCTCCTTGCAGAGCGGGACTAGAAGGGCCCCAAGCTGGGGGGTCAGAGGCTGTAGGACAGAAGCTTCTAGAGCAGGGGTGGGCAAACTTTTTGACTGGAGGGCCACAATGGGCTCTTAAACTGGACCGGAGGGCCGGAACAAAAGCAACCTGACCATGCTGGCACTCTCCTCTTGGGCTGCTGGTGAAGGAGCGGAGGGGAGAGCAAGAGAACCCTCCGCTCTTTCGGCTCCTCCGGCCGGATAGAACAGCCAAACGGGCCGGATCGGGCCCGCAGGCTATAGTTTGCCCATGGCTGTTCTAGAGCCTCCAGGTGCAAAACCTGCAGAAAAGCCAGTGTAGCTTTTTTGGGTTGAAAGCTGTTTCTGTGCAATTGGGGGGCCCTAACTGGGGGTGAGCTGGGTCCCCAGCAGGTGGTGCTGAGGCGGTTATACCTGCATGAAAGGAGGTATAAATGCAAGCCCAGCCGAAACCGGTGTGGCTCAGTGGATAGAGCATTGGTCTGTGGACTGAAGGGTCCCAGGTTTGATTCCAGTCAGGGGCATGTACATTGGTGGCGGGCACATCCCCGGTAGGGGGTGTGTAGGAGGCAGCTGGTCGATGTTTCTCTCTCATCGATGTTTCTAGCTCTCTATCCCTCTCCCTTCCTCTCTGTAAAAAATCAGTAAAAAACAAACAAACAAACAAACAAAACCAAACAAACAAAAAACACGCAAGCCCAAGTGTACAGCTGCTTAATCACCATTCACTTTTTATTTATATTTTTATTGATTTCAGAGACGAAGGGAGAGAGGGAGAGAGAGAGAAACATCAATGATGAGAGACACCCCACTGGGGATGGACCCTGCAACCTGGGCGTGTGCCCTGACCAGGAATCGAACTGCGACCTCCTGGTTGCTGAAGTTGCGATCGAGAAACAATGCTTTCTTTCTTAAAAACTACGTGAGCTCATGGACCTAAAGCCAGGACGGAGCGGGGGACGATGCACAGCACCCGGGAGCAGACTTCTCTGTGGGGCTGCCGGGGTGGGTGCGGGCAGGGCGGGGCACGCCGCTCTGGGCCAGGGTGGCCGGCTGGATGGGTCCCTGCGTCGTCCGTGCTACGCCTGCTCTACGACGGGCAGCTTCAGCCGAGTAGTCCCGGGCCGGCCTGGGGAGGGCAGATGGGTGCCTCCGCAGGACGTGACCCCTGTTCTTCCTCAGGAGGCAGGAGGTCCTGCCCCAGGCTCCTGGCGGGCGGAGTGGGACTGTGGGGACCTCCCTCCTCGTCCTTCGCTGTCCGGGCTGAGCTCCCAAGACCCCCACGCAAGTCCAGGTGAGGGGTCACCCTCCATCCACTCCTGCCCGGGCCTCTGGGCTCACAGGTGACCTCCAGCTGCACGCCGCCTGGCCTGGACACCCTCAGCCCCTTCCCTCTCCTCCTGTGGTTTCTGACTCGGCTCCTGGCTGCCGGGCCCCTTTGGGGCGGAGGGAGGGAGGGGGAGGGGGAGGGGAGCGAGCGCTGCGTGTCCCGGGCCGGCCGGCAGGAAGCTTGCTCCTCGAGGCAGCCCACGCTTCCTCTTCCTTAATGACCGCCCGTGGCTCCCCTCGGTGTCCGAGTGCCAGGCCTCAGCCCCCTTTCCTGCTGTTTACCCGCAGGCGCTCGTGAGCTGGTCCCGCTCAGTGACACTGGCAGCCCCAGCCCCAGCCTTTCCCAGGAAGATGGCGGACACATTCATCTGTCTCCCGTCAGCTGGACAGGAACCTGTACTCTCGTCTATCTCTCACCCAGCGTAGGGGCGGCCCCCAATAATCAGTCTTTACCTGTCCCCGTAACCACCATGCCTGACACATCCCTCTCCTCCTAACCCTCAGCATCACAGCAGGAACTGCCACGGGGAGCTTAACCACTGCTCTAACCTCACCCCCGGGTAGCCTGTTCTCCCCTTTCATATGGCTAGTGAGGCAACTGAGACCCCTGCTCTGTTCCCCCTAAAAATAACAGCTAGGTCTCAGTTGTATTTCAGCTCCAGGCCCAGAAAATCAGCAAAACCAGACGAGTGACGCTGTGGCAGCCTCAGGACCAGCTTCTACCTCCCGAGTGACTCACCAGGATCGCTCCCGAGACTCCACCAACCAGTCTCTTGGGGAAATCACGCTGCTGCACCCCTCGACCAGCACGGGAAAATGCTGCCCGCTTTTCCGCTTACGTACTCCATGCCTCCTCCCACTGTTAGGCCCACTGGTATTTATACTCTTAATCTTGCTCTTTGGCCCCTGTCTCATGCATTGTTTCACAACATTCTTGCAGAACAGAATGCAGGCGTTCGCCAACCAGGAGGTGGGAGAGATCTATTTGGCCTTGGATTCAGGACCTAACACCAGAATCCTTGAGACCCCGGGCAGAAGCCCCTAACGACGCCCCCTCTCAGCTGGAAGCAGCTACGGAAAATGGACCTTCACCCGTGACCTTGCCCGGACTCTCAGGTGTTTTTTAATATTACCAAAACCCTGGAATGATAGATCCCCCCTTCCCCCAACTGATGGACGGGGAATGACGTCAACTCCACCTGCAGCACGGACATTCCTGAGCACCAAACCAGGCACCTTGTATGGACCGTACATTGGACCACCAATCGGCACCTGCCAAATACCCTAAGCCCCCGATTCCTAAGTCCCTAATCATGGGCCTTACGTGAAACCACCAATCAGCGTGTGCCAAGTACCCTAAGCCCCGCCCCTTCCCTTTCCTCCCTTCAAAAGGGCCTTCACGGCTGCTCCTTCCTTTGGGAGGCAGCCAGCAGGGTCCTCCTCCTCCAAGAAAGCCTGTGTCCTGGTCTCTGGCCTCACGCTCATCTCGCATACCCTCAGGCGCTTGTGAGCTGGTCCCCCTCCCCCCGTGACACCGGCAGACTCAGCCGCCCAGCCTTTCCCGGGAAGATGGCGGGACATCCGGGGGACGGCCCCCTGGACTCGAGCGGGGGTCAGAGGTCGGTGCAGAGGGAGGGGGGTGTCCTGCCGGCCGGGGCGCTCCGCTGGCCGCACCGCCTCTCGGGCATCCTCCCCTGAGTGCAGGGCACACGCACCCGCAGCCGAGGCACCTGGTTCCGCACAGACTTTGTGGCGTTTTAAAATGTACTTTCATTGGTTTCAGAGAGGAAGGGAGAGGGAGAAACGTTAATCAGAGACGCATGCATCGGCTGCCTCCTGCCTGGCCACCACGGGGGATCGAGCCCACAACCGGGGCCTGAGCCCTGACGGGAATCAAACCGTGACTCCCGTTCACAGGCTGATGCTCGGCCCCTGAGCCGCCGGCCGGGCCGGCTGGGCGCTTTCGGGGGAGTTCATTGTAGACGTTGCCCCGTCCACCTCGGTCCTCTGGCCGGACCTGCCTGGTTACCCTCCCTGCCCTGTCCTCGCCCAGGGCCTGTGATGGGGTGGCTGTCAGAGGGGTCTGGGGCTGATTGTGCCCCCGCACCCACACCTCCACGCTGGGACTGCGGGACCTGGCGGGAGGGGGGCCCGGAGGCAGGCAGGTGGTCTCGGCGGCCTCGCGCGCCCCCCACGATCTCCCCTGGGCGGGACGGTGGTCGGGGGCACGTGGGGGTCCCAGGCTGCCGTCTGCCCCAGGCCTCGCAGAGTCCCCAGTGCCAGGCTCAGTCCTGGTGAGTCAGGCCCCTCCGCTCGCCCGGCGACACTGGTTCCGGGAGCAGCTGGGCCGGACCCTTCGGTCCGGTTCCCTCTGAGATGTGTGAGGACCAGCCGCTGGGACCTTCCGGCTTCCTGAGCCGACACAACACACACTGCGAGCATCAGGCCCGGCCGGGTGGCTCAGGGGCTGGGCGTCGACCTAGGAACCAGGAGGTCAGGGTTCGGTTCCCGGTCGGGGCACAGGCCCGGGTTGCGGGCTCCATCCCCAGGGTGGACGTGCAGGAGGCAGCCGGTCCATGATTCTCTCTCATCACTGATGTTTCTCTCTCCCTCTCCCTTCCTCTGAAATCCGTAGGAATCTACTGTAAAAGGTAAGTATGTGATAGTGACAACACAGAGCAGACTGCCTGGCCACGGGCACCCTTTTCTCTCTGAAAGAACAGGAAGAGCGTCGCGGCTTCTCTTTAAAAGGTCAGATCGATGAAGCACCCACGATGCACACCCACCCCAGCCAGTGTGGCGGGCGGTGCGGGCGTGCAGGCCAGCACGTGGCTCCGCCTCCGTGGCCCGCCCGAAGGAACCCCGCCACGCCCCTGGAGGGGTGCTGGTCAACCCTCTGCTCTTCACTGGAGTTCAACTCAGGACCACCCCGCCCCCGCCCGTGCCCGTGCCCGTGCCCGTGCCCATGCCCTCGCCCGCGATGGGCTTCCACTCCTGTCTGTCTCTGGGGCGGGAGGACCTGACTGAGCTCCGCACTGCCCCGCGGCTTTGCTGGGACAGGGGCGGGCACAGGGAGGGCCGGAGGGGCCAGGAGGTCTGCGCCTCGCCCCCGCACTGTGCCCGCTGCTCCTCCCGCGCCCCGTCGCTGTTCAGCACGGCACACGCAGCTCCGTCCCCCCCATGGCAGCCCCTGACTGCCCCAGGCCCCGTGGTCTGTCTTTTCCGGGCGTCACATGGGGCGTGGCCTTTTCAGACCGGCCTCTGTCCCCGTCACTGCGCTCGGGTTCCTCGGTGACTTCCGGGCCGGACGCGGCGGCTCCCTGTGAGGGGCTGTGCTCCCACGTCCCGGTCGTTGTGGGGACGCTGCCGTGAGCGTCCAGGTGCCGGCTTTGTTTTTTAATGTATTTGCCCTGACGTCAGAGCGGAAGGCAGAGAGGGAGAGGGAGGAACACCCGTGACGAGAGAGCCACTCGTCAGCTGCCTCCTGCGTGCCCCTGGCCCACACCCGGGCATGTGCCCCGACGGAGAACCGAGCCCTGACCTCCTGGGTCCTGGTCAGCACTCAACCACGGGGCCACGTGCGGGTTTTTCTGTGGCCACGGCTTTCCAGCCCTTCGAGTGAACACTAAGGGCAGGGTGGCGGGCTCGAGGGTAGGGTGGGTCTGACCTGTCTGAGGCGGCCCAGCTTCTCCCGAGGGGGCCGCACCCCCCGCACCCCTGTGGTGAGGGGCTCCCGCTGCCCCCCTCCCCGCCCTCGCCAGCGCTGGGTGCTGCCACGCTCCAGGTTCTGTGGTCCTGACGGGTGTGGTGCCACCACGTGGCTGTGGGTTTGCGTTTTCCCCGCGGACACACGATGGGGAGTGTCTGCTCCGCTGCTGTGCCACGAGGCCTCCCCCCCCCCCCCTGCACCCCAAGACCTGGCCTCACCCACGGCCCGGCCCTGGGATGTCGGAGAGGTTCCGGAGGACAGAGCCTGTCCCCCCCCCCCGGCCTGGACAGCAGGGGGCGCTGTGTCTGCGGTGGGGTCATGTCCTCCGAGCCTGGAGCTCCTCGTAGTCTGTGGAACGGGGAGAGGCTTTCCACGTGGCAGATGGGCCGGCACACCGTCCACGCCCAGGTCCACACAGCACGGGCCCGGGCACGTGGAAACGCGTGGAGGCCAGCCATGGTGAGGGTCGATCACTGTTTGCATCTCGGGAAGGCCAGTCCCGGGACCCAGGGGAGCGCTGAGCCAGGTCAGGGCCCCCCGGGAGGGGTGCCCGCCCCCCCCCCCCCCCACACACACACCGGGTGCCTCTGGCTGGGCCTTACGAGGAATGTTTTCCTCCGAAACGATGCCTGGGGTTTGGGAGCGAAACGTGGAAAAGGAAAGTGAGAAGAACCCGACCCCACCACGGCGGCCGCCGATTCCCTCCCTCGACTCCCACGGCGGCGCGTTTGGCTGGAAAAGCGCGGCCGCCGGGCAGGGGGTAAATTTAGACGCAGAGGCGTTCCGCCCGCTGGGCCCGTGCCCAGAGCCACGCCGGCCGGCGGCCCGGGCCAGGGGTCAGCGTGGAGGCCGAGGTCCTTCCTCACCGGCGCACGCAGACAATGACCGGCCTGGACCGGGCCCAGCGGCCCTGCGCGGCCGCTTCCTGCCCCTGCGCGGCACAAACAGCTATTCTGGGTCTGGGCCGCTCTCCAGCCGGTTCCGTGGCGGTAAACACGTTCTGGGGCCGAAACGTCACCGGGCCCTGGCAAAGCACGTTGGAGGATTATGTGCAGCCGAAACCGGCCTGGCTCAGTGGACAGAGCGCCGGCCTGAAGGTTCCCGGGTTCCATTCCGGTTAAGGGCATGTGCCTTGGTTGGGCACATCCCCAGTGGGGGGTGTGCAGGAGGCAGCTGATCGATGATTCTCTCTCATCGATGTTTCTAGCTCTCTATCCCTCTCTCTTCCTCTCTGTAAAAAAATCAATAAAATTTTTTAAAAAGAAATATTATGCGCAGAAGCGATTGGGTGGCGCGGGAGAGGCGTGCGGTCGTGGAAACGTTCTCTGCCGCCGCGCCCGCTCGGCACCGGGAGCCCCGGGGACCCGGTCCCGCCCGCCGTGAGCGGTTCCCAGAGTCCGGGGCTTCCTCGGGGGCCTGGCGGCAGCGGCCCATCTCTCTCTGAGGATAAAAACGGAAAGTGAAACGTTCCGGGCATCAATTAGCCGCTCGACTTTGCTGAGAACGTGCAGAGGGAAGCCACAGACGGAAGAGCCAGGGACGGGGGACGCTCCCCTGTCCCCCGTAAATCTGCTCGGTGCGGCCGGGTCTGGGCCGGGACACGATCCCACGGGAACACGGAGCTCTGCACACAGCCCGCTCCCCGTGGGAACGGGGGCTCGCAGGCCGGGTCACGCTGTGGTTTGTTTATTAGAATTCTCTCAGTCAATGGATCACGGCCGCTGACGGCAGGCAGGCCTCCCCAGGACGAGGGAAAACACGGAGAGGCCCGTCGGGCCTGAGCCAGAACCAGAGCCAGAACCAGAACCGAAGCCGTTTCTTCCTCCTTTCCTGAAGGAAGCTCTTCGCCCGCTGCTCCTGAGAGACTTTACCCAGGGCAGCCAGCTGCGTGCGGGAACACGCAGGCGGCACGCCCTGCCAGGTCTGGGCCACACAGGGTGCATGTGGACGGGCCCCCACCCCCCTAGGCGGAGGCGGAGGCGGAGGCTGGAGCCTCCAATGGGAGGCCGGGCGCCCGGCTGACAAGGGCGAGGGCGCCACCTGCTGGCAGCCGGGCAGGGAGCCCCATGCACAGGGGAACCAGCAGCTTTGAGGAGGCATCCAAGGGGATTAGGAAGAACACATGAGCCTAAGCTCTGAAGGATAGAGGCCCCCCAGCCGAGGCTCCCACCCCAGGCAGAGCCCTCTGGTGCTTTCACTGAGCAGCAGGCAGCAAGGCCTGCTCGCTGTCAGGGCGGCCTGGGTCTCTCCCCAGGACTCGCTGTTTGCAGCCTGGAATCAGGAATTAAGTGCGAGAGGAAGGGAACGGGCTGTGCATTTTGAACCCGAGTCGGGGTGGAGCCGGCTGAGCTCTGGGTCGGGGCTGTCAGACATCAAGGGCAGAATCTGGAGGCTGTTACAACCTCACCAGCTCAGCTACAACCTCACCAGCTCAGCTACAACCTCACCAGCTGAGCTGCAACCTCACCAGCTGAGCTGCAACCTCACCAGCTCAGCTACAACCTCACCAGCTCAGCTACAACCTCACCAGCTCAGCTACAACCTCACCAGCTCAGCTACAGCCTCACCAGCTCAGCTACAACCTCACCAGCTGAGCTACAACCTCACCAGCTGAGCTGCAACCTCACCAGCTGAGCTGCAACCTCACCAGCTCAGCTACAACCTCACCAGCTCAGCTACAACCTCACCAGCTCAGCTACAACCTCACCAGCTCAGCTACAGCCTCACCAGCTCAGCTACAACCTCACCAGCTGAGCTGCAACCTCACCAGCTGAGCTGCAACCTCACCAGCTCAGCTACAACCTCACCAGCTCAGCTACAACCTCACCATCTCAGCTGCAACCTCACCAGCTCAGCTACAACCTCACCAGCTCAGCTACAGCCTCACCAGCTCATCTACATCCTCACCAGCTGAGCTGCAACCTCACCAGCTCAGCTACAGCCTCACCAGCTCATCTACATCCTCACCAGCTGAGCTGCAACCTCACCAGCTCAGCTACAACCTCACCAGCTCAGCTACAACCTCACCAGCTCAGCTACAACCTCACCAGCTCAGCTACAGCCTCACCAGCTCAGCTACAACCTCACCAGCTGAGCTGCAACCTCACCAGCTGAGCTGCAACCTCACCAGCTCAGCTACAACCTCACCAGCTCAGCTACAACCTCACCATCTCAGCTGCAACCTCACCAGCTCAGCTACAACCTCACCAGCTCAGCTACAGCCTCACCAGCTCATCTACATCCTCACCAGCTGAGCTGCAACCTCACCAGCTCAGCTACAGCCTCACCAGCTCATCTACATCCTCACCAGCTGAGCTGCAACCTCACCAGCTCAGCTACAACCTCACCAGCTCAGCTACAACCTCACCAGCTCAGCTACAACCTCACCAGCTCAGCTACAGCCTCACCAGCTCAGCTACAACCTCACCAGCTGAGCTGCAACCTCACCAGCTGAGCTGCAACCTCACCAGCTCAGCTACAACCTCACCAGCTCAGCTACAACCTCACCATCTCAGCTGCAACCTCACCAGCTCAGCTACAACCTCACCAGCTCAGCTACAGCCTCACCAGCTCATCTACATCCTCACCAGCTGAGCTGCAACCTCACCAGCTCAGCTACAGCCTCACCAGCTGAGCTGCAACCTCACCAGCTCAGCTACAACCTCACCAGCTCAGCTACAACCTCACCAGCTCAGCTACAACCTCACCAGCTCAGCTACAGCCTCACCAGCTCAGCTACAACCTCACCAGCTGAGCTGCAACCTCACCAGCTGAGCTGCAACCTCACCAGCTCAGCTACAACCTCACCAGCTCAGCTACAACCTCACCATCTCAGCTGCAACCTCACCAGCTCAGCTACAACCTCACCAGCTCAGCTACAACCTCACCATCTCAGCTGCAACCTCACCAGCTCAGCTGCAACCTCACCAGCTCAGCTACAGCCTCACCAGCTGAGCTGCAACCTCACCATCTCAGCTACAGCCTCACCAGCTGAGCTGCAACCTCACCAGCTCAGCTACAACCTCACCAGCTCAGCTACAACCTCACCAGCTCAGCTACAACCTCACCAGCTCAGCTACAACCTCACCAGCTCAGCTACATCCTCACCAGCTCAGCTGCAACCTCACCAGCTCAGCTACAACCTCACCAGCTCAGCTACAACCTCACCAGCTCAGCTACAACCTCACCATCTCAGCTGCAACCTCACCAGCTCAGCTACAACCTCACCAGCTCAGCTACAGCCTCACCAGCTCATCTACAACCTCACCAGCTCAGCTACAACCTCACCAGCTCAGCGGGACGTCCTCCGAGCTCCGTGGTTTGGAGCCACCCGCCGCCTCCTGCCTGCTGGGAAAGTATTGACCCCGAGTCCCTTTCATTTTGAATGTGTTTTCATTGACTTTTAGAGAGAGAGGAAGAGGGAGGGAGAGGACAGAAACAGTGATGGGAGAGAGTCTTGCTCGGCTGCCTCCTGCACGCCCCACCCGGGAGTCCCACCAGCCGGCTGGAACGCTCCATCTTTTAAAAAAAATATATATCTTTATTGATTTTTCACAGAGAGGAAGAGAGGGGGATAGAGAGTCAGAAACATCAGTGAGAGAGAAACATCGATCAGCTGCCTCCTGCACAACCCCCACTGGGGATGTGCCCGCAACCCAGGTACATGCCCTTGACCGGAATTGAGCTTGAGACCTTTCAGTTCGCAGACTGATGCTCTATCCACTGAGCCACACCGGTTTTGGCAACGCTGCATGTTTTAAAGCGAGTTAGAGACAGATCGCCCCGCCTGTGCGGTCCCCACGACACCCTCAGGCATCCTGGCGGCGGCGGTGCTGGTGTGTTGGTGTTCTGATTGCAGAGAATGCACAATGGACACCCAAAGAGCAAACACCCATGGTGCTCCTTCTGCTCCTGCCCCCCCCACCCGCCGATGGGTAAACACCGCAGAGGCCCCCCACACACCCCCACCCCGTGGGCTGGAAGCCTGCCCCCCGCGGACTCCCGCTGGGAGGCCCAGACCCATTTATGATGGAAACGCTGGCGGCCGGCGGTAACCACGGCTCTGCCACACGCATGTTCCTGTGTGGCCGGTCACGGGTTTTTCCATCGTAGTTTTCCACGGAGAGTCCTCCGGGGAGTTCGCTGAGCCGGCGTCGCCGTGTGGCCTGCCCGGGGCTTCAGGCTGAGGGGCCTGTGGCTTTGAGGGCTGGCACCCGCGGGGTCGTGTGTCAGATGGACAGACAGACGGGCGGGTGGCGGGGGGAGCCCTCAGGAGCCCCCGTCTCCCAGGTTTGTAGCCACGGAACGTGCCCTGCCCGCTGTCTCGGCGGCTGCGTGCAGGGGAGACGTGCGTGCCGCACACAGGCCTCGGGGCGACAGCCACCCCGTGGGGCCTGGGACCCTGGTTCGGGCCCGAACCCCTCACACCCAGCCCCGCCCCCAGCGCTGGGGAGACGGCGTCGGCCACTGGTTCTGCTGTGGGGGGTGGCATCCAATCGGTGTTGTTTTCACGGAGACAGTTCCAGACGTCCCCATCCCCTCCTGCTCCCCGCCCCCGCCCCGCCCCGTCTGGGTCCGAGCCTCTGCACACGTGCGTAAACACTCTCTGGTGACCCCCGTCCGTCCGTCCTGCATTCCCCCGCTGGTCCTGTTTCCCCCTCAGTGGATGTGGTTCGTTAGCTTCCGCACCTGAGTGAGTCCTCGCTTGGTGCGGGAAGAGTGCGTGCCATCAGCTTCCCGGGGGAAGGGACCCTCCTCCCGGCCTGGCTGGCACAGCGGCCGCCGGTGGGCAGGCTGCGGGCAGCGAGAGCCACAGTGCCCCAGAGGCCGCCCGGGCCCCCAAGCCTGTCCCCAGGCTCCGTAGGCCTATCAGCACCGCTCTGTGAGCACCCCTCTGTGAGCCCCCCTCTGTCACCCCCCTCTCTGTCAGCCCCCTCTCTGTCAGCCCCCCTCTATCACCCCCTCTCTGTCAGCCCCTCTCTGTCAGCACCCTCTCTGCCACCCCCCCTCTCTGTCAGCCCCCCTCTCTGTCAGCCCCCCTCTCTGTGAGCCCCCCCTCTCTGTCAGCCCCTCTCTGTCAGCCCCCCTCTCTGCCACCCCCCCTCTCTGTCAGCCCCCCTCTCTGTCAGCCCCCCTCTCTGTGAGCCCCCCCTCTCTGTCAGCCCCCCTCTCTGTCAGCCCCCCTCTCTGCCAGCCCCCCCTCCATCAGCCCCCCTCTCCGTCAGCCCCCCTCTCTGTGAGCACCCCCTCCGTCAGCACCCCTTCTGTCAGCCCCCATCTCTGTCAGCACCCCTCTGTCAGCCCCCCCTCTCCGTCAGCTTTTGTCCCACAGCTTTTCCCCCCCGGCCCCCGGCCCCCAGTACAGGAGGCTCTGCCCTTTGGGGTGCAGGGAGGGCGGGCGAGAGCACCGTGCCCATGAGGGGAGTCAGAGGAGACAGCAGCACAGGACTCACTCACTGGGCTCGAGTGCACAGCAGGGACGGAAGGACAAATGGGTCCAGAGACAGGCACGGGGAACAGAGGGCGAGTCGCAGAGGGAAGGCGGGGAGCGTGGTGGATGGGAAGGGGCCACCCAGAGACCGCCAGGCCAGGCCGAGGCCGCCAACAGCAGGTGGGGAGGCCTGGGGGGGGGGGCGGCTAGAAGGGGCGCATGGGGGCCGGACCTCTGTGACACTCCCCACAGGAAAGGTCAGGGAGACTGGCAGCCCTTCCGCCTCTGAGGCTCATTCACGTTGAGGAAGAGGGCACCCGAGGGCAGAGAGCTTGGGGTACACGCTGGGCGGGCACGGGGAGTGAGAAAGGCCCGGAGGCGGAGGAGGACGAGGGGGGCGCAGGGTCTGTAGGCATCAGGGGGTGGGGAGGGCGTGGCTCACGAGGGCGCCAGGAGGGTGGTCCTGCCCAAACTCTCCTTCCGGGAGCGCGGGCACGGAGCCTGGAGTCTGGCCTCCTACGGGCACGGCGGGGCTCTCAGCGGTCGGGGGTCAGCTGTGTGGTTGGCAACACAATGCAACACGCAAGGCAACACAGCCCCACACCACGCAACAACACAATACATGCCAGGCCATGCAACACACCATGCAACACAACACCACGTAACACCACGCTACGCCACACACAACGCAATTAGCTGGCGTGAGCGTTTGCACCTGCTCATAGCTGGCACGTTACTCCACACGGCCGGGGCGGGGGGGGGGGGAGGGGTTGGGAAAAGGTCCAAAGGGTCCCCAGCCCCTCCCGTGAGTGAGTGTGTGTGTGTGTGTGTGTGTGTGTGTGTGTGTGAGTGAGTGTGTGTGTGGCCTATCTCCCGCCTGGCGGGTTGGGATGGGACGTCCTCAGCGAGGGACTTGCAGAAGCGAGGGAAGCACCGACCGGCTCTCCTGGGAGGAGCTGGGAAGGGGGCGCACGAGGGAGAGGGGCCTTCATTCCTTCTCGTGACGAGCGTCCTCACAGGATCCGTGCCCGTCCCCGGAGGCCAGCCTCGCGGGAGACCAGGGGATGGACAGAGGCCCAGGAGCTGAAGAGTGTCCTCGGCTCTGGCGCGGGAGGAGGGCGTCTCAGGGTGGCAGCTGCCTCCTCGGGGAGCTGAGGGAGCCGGTGGCCAGCATACATTCCTCATCCTCCTCCCGGGATCCCACCTCGATCCCCATAAAGGAGTGCGGTGAGGACTCTTCCCTAGTCCAGCCGGCCCGCGTGGCTCAGGGCTGAGCGTCGACCAAGAACCAGGAGGTCACCGGTTGATTCCTGGTCAGGACTCCATGCCCAGTAGGGGGCGTGCAGGAGTCAGCCAGCTGGTGTTTCTCTCTCCTCGATGCTTCTATCTCTCTCCCTTCCTCTCTCTCTCAAACCAACAAAAACTTATTTAAAACGAAAGAATGCTTCCTGAGAAGGAGCAATGCCAACCGCTCTCCGGGAGATGCCAGCTGTCACAAGAGCCAGGAGAAACCGGGACTGAGTGTCCTGGGCTCCCTGGAAGCGCCCCCAAACCACGCCCACGGGGACCTGCGGTTCAGAGCGGGAGCAGGCTGCCTGAGTGAGCCTGGCCCCCCTCCCCACGCCATCCTTCCCGATGCTGTGGATGTGGCCCGGAGGCCCGTCCTGGGAAAGAAGGAGAAAGGGACACGGGGCTGAGCCCTGCCAAGTCCGCCTCCTCTGGGGCTCGCGGAGTGCCGGGTGCTGGAGTTCTGAGTAAAAGTCGCTAATTTGGGGTCCAAGACAGAGCTGTCGTTGGAGCATCTGGGCTGGCTACGTGCTCCAGCTTCCATAAGCTGCCAGTGTTTCTGCACTTAAACATGGGCGACCGTGTGTAAGTCCCAACTTCTGGAGGGGGGCTCAGTTGAGTACTCTAGATGTGTGCGTGTGCGTGTATATGTGTGCATGCATGTATGCATGCATGTTGTGTGTGTGCGTGCATGTTGTGATTAGGAATGTTTGGTAGAAATGCTAACTATACCTTCAAATGGCTGGGTCAAATCCTCAGACCTCAGCCGGCAGCGGGGTGGATGGGTCCCTTCCCCCGGGGTGGGCGGGGAAGGACTAATGTCAACAACAAGCAGAGGTCAGACAGCCCTCGAACCCCGACCCAGGAGTTTCCATGAGCAGCACTTCCTCCGTGCACAAACATCTTAATCACATTGTTGCCGGGTAAAGTATTTTGATCAGAAGTGTTGACGGGGCAGTGACTCCTCTCCCAGTGCGTTCCAGCAGCCTCCCACGCTATTTCCAGTTTCCTGTTGGCCTGGCCCGCGTGCCCGGGTTCAGGGCGCTCTCTGTAAACAGCATGCAGCCTGAAGCTGCCCCGGGGCTTTGAGGGGCCGGGGGCGGGCGGAGGGGGTGGGGAGGGGGTGCGGGCAGCCAGCCAGACTCCGAGGCTTCTCTCCCGAACCGGGTCGGCGAGGGTGGGAGGTGGCCCAGCCTCGCACAGGCACGGGAGGCCGATTCCTCCACGACAGGGCTGGCTGTGCCGCGGGCCGACCTCACCTTTCCTTCCCACCCCTTGTTCCGGAGCCCGCCCGGCCGCAGAGGGAGATGCCGCCGCCGCTGACGACGGCACCCGGGCCGAGGAAGGACGGGGGCCCGGCCACGTGGCCCGCAGTGTCCCCGAGGCCACGCCCCTCCCTCGGTCTCGGTGGAGGCCCGGCTGGCATGCAGTAGGCGCTCAATAAATGTGTGTCAGGGAGCTCCGACCAGAGGCAGCGCTGCCGATGGGCCTGTGACCATAGTCCACGGGCCACCCTCCGGCGAGGAGGACCCTGACCTGTGGGGCCGGGGCTCCGCAGCTCCAGCAGAGGGGAGGGCGCCGGCGGCTCCGAGCCCCTCCGGCCGTCTGAGCTGGTGCTGACCCGCGGCCCGGCTCCTGCTCCCCCCCCCCCCCCCCAACGTGCTGAGGAGACACTCTCAGGCGGGGAGCTGCGCGGGGACACCTTTGGGAGGGTGTTGTTGGGCTTGTGTTTCTGAGTTGGAGGGAGCAACACGGAGAGCAAAGGGGAGGACGTTTCCCTTCCACCCCCGGCCCTGCGCATAGACTCAGCGAGCCTCCCGACACCCAGGCAGTCCACGCGGAGCCCCAGCTCCCAGCCCACGCCTCGGGAAGGACTGCTCCAGTGTGCCAGAAGCACCCAACCCCCAGGGCACCCAACCCCCAGGAGCACCCAACCCCCAGGGCACCCAATCCCCAGGGGCACCCACCCCCCAGAGACATCCAGCACCCTAGGTGAAGCCAACCCCCCAGGGCACCCAACCCCCAGGAGCACCCAACCCTCAGGGCACCCAACCCCCAGGGCACCCAACCCCCAGGGCACCCAACCCCCAGGAGCACCCAACCCCCAGGGCACCCAACCCCCAGGGCACCCAACCCCCAGGAGCACCCAACCCCCCAGGGCACCCAACCCCCAGGAGCACCCACCCCTCAGGGGCACCCAGCATCCCAGGTGAAGCCAACTTCTCAGGGGCACCCAACCCCCAGGAACACTCAACCCTTGAGCCACAGGAAGGAGCACAGCTGGGCATATGGGCAATCTCTTCATATCCTTTTCTCTCTCCCCCTCTTTAAAAAAAAAATATTTTTATTGATTTCAGAGAAGAAGGGAGAGGGAGAGAGACATAGAAACATCAATGATGCAGGAGAATCATTGATTGGCTGCCTCCTGCACGCCCCCTGCTGGGGATTGGGGATCAAGCCTGCAACCTGGGCTTGTGCCCCTGACTGGAATCGAACCTGGGACCCTTCAGTGCGCAGGCGGACACTCTACCCACTGAGCAGCACCGCCAGGGCCCTCTCTCCCCTTCTTAAACCTGTGTGCCATCTTGAAAGGGTCGGTCCCCTCTTCACTGCCGGGGACGGAGAGGAGGAGAGCCCAGCGGGCCTTGGCGATCAGGAATCCCAGGCTGCCCGGCCCCTCCTTCCCCCCCATCCCCTCCCCGGGCCCCCGCAGGAGGTGGTGGCCGCAGCAGCAGGCGCTGTTCCCCGACCAGGACCAGGAAGACGTGGCCAAACCGTTCTGCAGGACTTCCTTCCATGTGGGACCTTGGTGCCTGTGGGGCTCCTGTCGACCCAGCCCTCCCGGGAACGGGGTCAAGGTCCCGGAAACGGGGGTCAAGGTCCCGGAAACGGGGGGGTCAAGGTCCCGGAAATGGGGTCAAGGTCCCGGAAACGGGGGGGTCAAGGTCCCGGAAACGGGGTCAAGGTCCCGGAAACGGGGTCAAGGTCCCAGAAACGGGGGGGTCAAGGTCCTGGAAACGGGGTCAAGGTCCTGGAAACGGGGTCAAGGTCCCAGAAACGGGGGGGTCAAGGTCCTGGAAACGGGGTCAAGGTCCTGGAAACGGGGTCAAGGTCCCAGAAATGGGGGGGTCAAGGTCCTGGAAACGGGGTCAAGGTCCTGGAAACGGGGTCAAGGTCCCAGAAACGGGGGGGTCAAGGTCCTGGAAACGGGGTCAAGGTCCTGGAAACGGGGTCAAGGTCCCGGAAACGGGGTCAAAGTCCCGGAAACGGGGGGGTCAAGGTCCTGGAAACGGGGTCAAGGTCCCGGAAACGGGGGGGTCAAGGTCCTGGAAAAGGGGTCAAGGTCCTGGAAACGGGGTCAAGGTCCCGGAAACGGGGTCAAGGTCCCGGAAACGGGGTCAAAGTCCCGGAAACGGGGTCAAGGTCCCGGAAATGGGTCGGGGTCCGAGGGCTTCCCTGCAGAGGGGCTTGCCCCTGACTTCAGAGCAGCTCATTGCAGTATCTGCAGCACCCCGACCCCAGGAAGCCAGCGGACCAGCCCACAGGGCGGGCGCCTGCAGGTGAGCGGGGCGGGGCTGAGACAGGCTCATCTCCCTCGGTAGGCGTTCCACAGACAGGCTCATCCCCCTCTGTAGGCGTCCCACAGACAGGCTCATCTCCCTCTGTAGGCGTCCCACAGACAAGCTCATCTCCCTCTGTAGGCGTTCCACAGACAGGCTCATCTCCCTCTGTAGGCGTTCCACAGACAGGCTCATCTCCCTCTGTAGGCGTCCCACAGGCTGGTGTCAGCTGGTGCACATGCTAGCTTTGCTCTCCGCTCCCGTCAGCGCCAGGGAGCCGGAGCAGACTCCACCACCTCCTTCAGTATTTGCCTCTTTAAAGGTAGATCTGGTCTGTGGCCACGAGGGGGCAGCAGAGGCACGGCGCTCGCAGCAGAACCCGGAGCCTCCTAGGCGACCCCACGTGGCGGGGGGCAGTACCAAAGGCTTTGTCCCTCCCTCCCAGCGGCTTATTAACTTTGCTTTCCAATTTTCAAATATAAAATTACATTTCTTAAAAGAATTTAAGTAGACATGTCCAAAGGTGATCTATGGAAATGCTGTCGCCTCCCAGCTCCCCTGTCCCCTCCCACCTCCCCGATCCCTCGGGGGCCTGGAATGTGGCTGGCGAGTGCAGGCCTGTCTGCCAAGCTTTGAGGAGCCTCGCTGGGCCCGGCTGCCGCGGCTCCTGCAGGGAAGGGCGGCCCAGCACCCAGCTGCAGAGGGCAGAGCCTTGTCCCTAGTCCCACCTGGAGAAGGACTTGGTGACCTCAGGGGTGCAGGCGGTGGCGACAGGTGGCGGATGGGAGGAGCACGTCTATGAGGGGTGAGCCAACACCCCTACCCCTCCTCCCTGCTGGGCGGGGGTCCTCCTTCTCCCTCCTGCGCCCTGCTGCCGCCCAGGGCACATTTACCCCCTTTAAACTGGCTCAGAAACGGCTGTTTGTAAGGAGCCTACAGAATGGCTTGTTCTCTCTGTACTTCCCTGTGACTTGCTCTCTCTGTTCCCTCTGCTGTGGGAGGGCCGGCGACCACGTCTTCTGTCCCAGAGAGCATGTCCCGTTCTGGGTTTGACCCACTGTTTCCTGAGCTGTAGTTTTACTGGTTCCTATAACTTCAGTATTTCCTGTAAAGTGTTAGACCTAGAGACTCGGTGAGTTTCAGGTTCAGACAAGCGTTGGGCCAGACTCTTTCCTGGGTGGTCCTGGGTGCAACCCACTGCATCCCACAGGGGACGCACCCTGAGTGGGGACAAGTCTGGTCTCAGAGCTGGGCTGGGCCAGCCCCCACCCTCTATTATCAGTCCTTTCTTCCTCCCCCACCCCGCCCACCTTTTCTCAGAAGAGAGGTTTTCTTTGTTTTTGTTAATCCTCACCAGAGGCTATTCTTCCATTGATTTTCTTTGGAGAGAATGTAAAGGAGTGAGAGAGAGAGAGAGAGAGAGAGAGAGACAGAAGAGAGAGAGAGAGAGAGAAGAGAGAGAGACAGAGAGAGAGACAGAGAGAGAGAGAGAGAGAGAGAGGAGAGAGAGAGGAGAGAGAGAGAGAGGAGAGAGAGGGGGAGGGGAGAGGGGAGAGATGAGAGAGGGGAGAGGGGGGAGGGGAGAGAGGAGAGGAGCCATTTTCCCTGATTAAGGGCAGCTGAGGTGGCCGTGCCTTCCTCCAGGCAGCCCTCCAGCTCTGAGTTCTCAGAGTCTGTGCTTCCAGAAAAAGCTAGACAGACTGGATGCACCCCTTCCTGGGTCACCCCTCCTACACCTGGTCTCGTCACTTCATGCCAAGTCAAGCCCACCTTCCCGGCCAGCCCACACCTGTGTGGGGTCATCATTTGAGGGCACTGATATGTCCAGAGGCGGGTTCTGGGGCTGATGGGGAGACTTAACACCGTTTGCTCTGAGACAGGGGTTCCGTCCTCAGAACTTTTCACACCTAGGACAGTGGAGTGACCCTGAGAGGAGTGGAGGTGAGGGGTTCAGTGCTGGAAGGTGGGTGCCAGGAGGAGCAGTCATGCTCGATGACCTGCAAAATGGGCGTCAGGCGGTCTGGACAGATGAGTCCTTTGGGGGTAATCTGAGGGCCATCTGGAGATGGGGTTCTGGTGTGGGAACTGATGGGAATCAGGCGCTGACGCAGGGCTGGAAAGTTCAAGACTCCATGCTCCCAGGCTGGTTACAGGAAGCGCACAACCATGACCTCCTGCCACGACCTTCATCGCGTCAATAATTTTAGCAGCTTGTTCATGAGTCCAGTTTGTACATTCTCTATCTTCCCTCCTTCCTCATCTCTCCCTTTGACCAGGAAGTTTCTTTCAAAAAAATCATAGAATTAACCAAACATTTAAAAGTCTCTGGTTGTCGGAGTAGTAACACCTTACCTGGTGCAGGGTGTTCTTCCGAGGGGAGACACCAGCTGGAGACATGTTCTCTTCTATGGGCCCTGTAACCAGCTCAATCTATTCAGAGCCTTTGGGAGGGAATCTTCAGACAGGGCCAGCTGAGGCATGATTGCTCTGCATCCATATCAGAATCAGTCTCACTGCTGTGCAGTTAGACTTTAGCTCTCAGTTTGGGAGTTGGGGACACAGGTGCTGCCAGGGGAGGCCTGGGAGCAAGCAGGCTGGCATTCAGTGAGAGGTGTTGCTATGGAAACATAAGAGAATGATGGTGGAGATTGGAGGAGCCTGTCACCCCAGGGTCTAGTGGAGGTGATTTCTAGACAGCGGCTGGGGGAACTCCCAAACTGGGTGGAGTTTGGTAGTGACCCCAATCCACTCTCCTGGGCTGCAGGGGCATCTGGCTTCTTTGTCACGTGAAGTCGGTCCATGGATGGGCTGTGGTGACGTCTCTGAAGTTGTATTGACTTGTCCCACTTCTGTTTCCATGGCTTTGGTAAAAGAGCTGGTTCAGTTCTCAGTGACCCCGGACCCAAGGAAGGGAGAAGGACTGGAGCACTAGTTTGGAGACTCTCAGCCAGATATTGGGGGAATGGGAGGAAGTCAAGGCCCAGGGCAGTCCAGGCAGACACCAAACCTCAATCTGTACCCCACAGTCCACAGGGCCATGGGCGTGGTGGGGGCTTGCCCTCATCAGAGAGACCACCGGGAACCAAAATACAGGGAGGTGCTCCTCTGACTCACTCAGCACATGTCCCAGAGCCAGGTGTGGTCCGGGCTGTGCTATGTGGGTCATCAGCCCTGAGAGCCAAACCTGCAGGAGGCCAGGGCAGGAATAAGCCTGGCCCCAGGGGAACATGAGGCCAGGAGGTGTCTGCACGGGGTTCCCTCTGCTGACTGAGGTCAACAACCAGGTGTCACCAATCAACCCACCAGGTCACACAGAGGGAGACAGAGGAGCTGCCGCACACAGGGCAGACAGTGTTCACGGGGAGCGTTTCTGTGTTAACGAACATGCCCCACGTGGCTCTTCACTGGCCAGACACACCTTTGAGTTGCTGAGTTGTTCTTTAAGGTGCTAGTGCCTTGGGAATGTCTGAGTATCGCCGGCTCCTCCTTCGTTGGCCCCTTCATCCCAAGATGCCTGTTGAGTGTGCAGAGAGCCTCCCTGTGGGGACCCGTGAGCAGGAGGGGGTGGCTGTCTGTGGCCCATGCACCACACGCCTGTGCCGTTACCGTGTGGGTTTGTGGGAAGCCGTATGCAGTTGGGGAGGTGGTAGTGACGTGGAAGCCATACCGCTGGGGAGACAGGGAGGTCTCTCTGCCTCCAGGTGAGCCTCGAGATGTCCCTGCCTTCAGGAACGTGGCTGTGTTCTGGACTGAGCCAGGCTGGGACATGCCTCCCTGCCCTTCCTTTTCCCTCCAGCCCTGCCTGGTGAAGTCCTCATATGTTAGTGGCTGTGTCTTTCTGATTCACCTCAGATAAATCGGAGGGTTCCTTGACTCCAAGAACATAAGTGAAATCAGATGAGATTGACCATGTGGGACAGGCAGACAACAATCACACAAACTCTACAAGTGTCTGTATGACCTGCAGGCAAGAAGAAGCTTGTAGGCCCAGCCAGGGGGGCTCACTGGTAGAGCGTCGACCTATGAGCCAAGAGGTCAAGCTTTGGTTCCAGGTCAGTGCACATGCCTAGGTTGCAGGAGGCAGCTCATTAATGATTCTCTCTTATCAATGACCTTTCTATCTATCTCCCTTTCCTCTCTTCTCTGAAATTAATAACAAGATATTAAAAAAGAAAGAAAGAAAAGAAAAGAAAGAAAGAAAGAAAGAAAGGCTGGTGTTGGCCAATCAAGGAGAAAGTTTCTGAAACAGCAGCTAAAATTTTCCCTGTACAAAGGCACTTCCTGCTAGGTGAGCTCAAGCTGGCTTGTTGGTTGCTGCTGTAAAAGGCTGAGCCATTCCCAAACAGGGGCCTGAACATGAGCCCATTCTCCAGAACTTCTCCAGAACCCCATCAGAACTCACAACCTAGTGGGAAAGTGAGGAAGGGGAGATAGAGCAGCGGAGGCACCAAAACAGGGCTCCAGGCCAGAGCTCACCCCCTCAGTTGGACGGGAAGTATGTCCACCTGATGGGCAGACACAGGTGAACCACAGGAGGGGCTGCTTGTGAGCATTTCCCTGACTGAGTCAAGCCCCAAAGATCTTTCCCTGAGGTTGCCCAACCCTCTCCCCTATAAATAGGGAGGCACATTGGCCTCTGGAAGCCTGTGGCTCCACCTGCAAGCCTCCTCCTCCTCCTCCTGCCCTCGCCCAGCCTGGCAGCCAGCATGAGGCTCTTCCACATCCTGCTGCGGCCTCTCTGGCTGCTCTTCACCCAGGTGGGCCCAGGTGAGCTGGGGACCAGGGGCACTCTGTCCGGGGCCGGGACCAGGTGAAGGGAGCTGTGAGGAGAGCTGGAGACACTGTGTCCTGCCCAGGCCGTCATTTTGTCATACAATTATGATGACTGGACTCCAGTTAAGCCTCAGGGTGCCCATCTGGAAAGTGAGAATGAAAGTTTTCTAATGTGGAGGCGTTAACATGTGTGGTTGGAACCTGTTCAGTGCAGATTATTTCTTACACAGAGGTGATTATTGGTGGAACAGAGTGTGAGTGTTCTGGTGACAGGGTGAAGCTGAGGAACCTTATTTGGGGACAACTTGGTGCTCAGGAGAGCTCTCTGTGCAGAAGGAAACCCCACTCACAGCCCTGCTGCTCATCGTCAGCTTTGGCTTAGCCTCAGTGTAAAGCAACCTCATGCAGAGGGCACAGACCAAGGGCAGCTGGCATAGACGTCAGACCAAGGGCACAGGCCCTTGAATGAGCAGCCTGATAGGTCAATGGGAGCGCAGTTCCTGGGAGGGCACCGTCTCTGCGATGCTCTGGGAAGGGCTGTGTGTCTTGTGTCACCAAGTGTCCTGCAGTCACATTGGCTGTGAGCTACGATCTGACCTGTCTTCTCTGCCTCCTTACAGGTGCTGGCATCCTCTTGGTCGAGGTCCTCAAGAGCCCAGAACACATGTGCATCAAAAAGAGGGTGACTGCGACTACAACCGGAGCCCAACCTTAAAGACAGTTTGAAGCCAGACAGACGAGGCTGCTCAGCCTGCAAGCTCAGGACGAGGGGTCTGAGCAGAGCTGGGTGCATGCCAAGTCTCCTCATTTCACTTCCAAGCCAACATGTGAGTGATGCGGAGGGTCCGAGTGCAATCAAGCATCACTGACGCTGGTTTTTCTCCTATGAACCTGGAGGTCCTGGTTCCAGTCCGCCAGGGCACATGCAGATGGCAGGCCTGATTCTTGGTGTGGGGCATGGAGGAGGCAGCAGGTCAATGATTCTGTCTCATCATTGATGTTTCTATCTCTACCTTCTTCTCTTGAAAAATATATTTAAAAACTAATTAAATAAGGTAAACACATAAGCCCCTCCTCTTCCATTTCACTCTCCAGGCCTAAGATCTGGGGTCCCACAGGACGACTGTGGACCCTCCCACACTCACACCACCTGTTCCTGTCCCTCAGAGCACACCTGCTGCACCACCCCTCATGGACCACACCCTGCACCAAGCAGCCTGCAGGCAGCCTCCTTCCCATCCACGCCCACAGCTGGGGCCCACCACAGTCCCCAGCACCCCTCTGCATCGCTAGGTCATAAGCACGTATGAACTTCCACTGTCCTACAAATGTTTGCCCTCACCCCACCCTCCTGTTCGGTTTAGACACAGCACCCCCTGTTGGGGCAGAAGGCAGAGAGGGAATGCTGGTTCAGGTGGTGGCTCTTCACCTGCCCTCGGGCAGCCTCGGTGACTGAGCTACCCCAGGAGGTCTCTAAGGCCTCCCCCTGCCCTGGGAAAGCTAAGGGGTCCTAGGGACAGTGCCAGGTGGAGCTGGAAATATGGGGTCACAGGGTAAAGGATAGGACTGTCTAACCACTGTGTTGTACACCTGACACAAATAGAGAATAATATTGGATGTAAACTGTAACTGAAAACAATTTTAATAAAATAATTTTAATTGGGAAAAATTAAAAAGCTAAGCTATCTTGGGGACCACTCTGTCTTCTGAGGAAAAGGCGGCATGCTCTCAACCTCTAGATGCCCTGACCCCCGTAAATAATAGCTGATAAAGGACATACCTTTCTTCTAGAAAATCCGAGCTGATGGAGGAAGCAGAGGAGGTGGGATTAGAAATTCCTGAATGACATCATTTTCAGTGGTTGCTTTAACACCTTTTGGCAGCATAGGCCCTCATACAAAAGGGTCACAGGTTCAATTCCCAGCCAAGGACAAAACATTACTGGGTTAGCTGACCCAGATCTGGGTGGGTTGGGGAGGCAATCTCTCTCTCTCTCTCTCTCTCTCTCTCTCTCTCTCTCAGTGATTTACACTCTAAAAAAAATCAATGGAAGAATAGCCTCTGGTGAGGATTAACAAAAACAAAGAAAACCTCTCTTCTGAGAAAAGGTATACTGGGTGGGGGAGGAAGAAATGATTGATAATAGAGGGTGGGTGCTGGCCCCAGCCCAGCTCTGAGACCAGGCTTGTCCCCACTCAGGGTGCATCCCCTGTGGGATGTAGTGGATTGCACCCAGGATCACAGAGGAAAGAGTCTGCCCAACGTCTGGCTGAACCTGAAACTCACCAAGTCTCTAGGTCTAACACTTTACAGGAAATACAGAAGTTTACAGGAAATACAGAGGAACCAGTAAAACTACAGCTCAGGAACACAATCGGTCAAACCCAGAACGAGAGACGTTCTCTGAGACAGGAGACTTGATCCCCCGGCCCTCCCACAGCAGAGGGAACAGAGAGAGCAAGTCACAGGGAAGGAGAGGGACCAAGCAACCCGAGGGCCATGTGGGGACCCCGTGCTGATAAGAACCCCTTACAAACAGCAGTTTCTGAGCCAGTTGGAAGGAGTTAATGTGCCCTGGGCAGCAGCAGGGCTCAGGAGGCCCTATCAGGGTGACTCAATGGGGCAGATGCTGAGGAGAAGGGACCCCGTGCATGGAAGCTGAGCATTGGAGTGTGACAGGGGAAATACCTGCTGTCTTGTCAGCTAAGTGATTCCTGACTGAGTTCCAGGGTCCCCTGTGACAGTGACTCACTATTCAGCCTTGAAATGTGGTTCAGCCTCAGAAGAGAGGGAAATTCTGACCCGTGCTACAACACGGATCCTCCAAGAACAACCAGGCCCAGTGTAATAAGCCCGGCACAGAAGCACCAATGCCATAGGATTCCACACAGAAGACATTCTTGCACTCATCCAATTCAGAGACAGAAGGTGCAATGGTGGTGGCCAGTGGCCAGGGAAGGAGAAGTGAATGTTTAATAAGCACAGAGTTGCTCTTTGGAAGATGGAAAGTTCTGGAGATGGACAGAGCTGAAGGCTGCAACAATGCCAATGCCCTCCATGCCACTGGCTGCACATTAAAGACGGTTAAATCAGTGGATTTTGTTCTGTCTGTCTGACCACAACGGACATTGAGCCAAGGACATGGCAAGACTTCCCAATGCGAAGGAGGTGTCCCCTGTGAACAGACCGCCAGGCACAGATGCCGCACATGGGGACAGAACAATGTCCTGGGGCACCCACCCAGCTCAGCTGCCTGCCCCTCACCAGCCAGTACTCAAGGGACAGGGTGTGATGGAGCAAAGCAGGTTTATTCAAGAGCCAGAACTTGAGAAGATGGGGGGCCCTCAGCACAAAGTCATCTTTACTTCTTGTTTTTCCATCCTCACCCCCGGACATGTTTCCATTGATTCTAGAGAGAGAAAGGGAGACACACCCATCAGTCACCTCCCATATGCACCCCGACCAGGAATGGAAACTGCCCCCCAGGGATGTGCCCGGCCTGGGAGTCAGACCAGAACCTTAGGAGCACAGGACCAGGCTCCAAGCAGCTGAGCCACTGGCCAGGGCACAAGGACCCTCCTAACATGTGAGGGCAGCAGGGGTGTGTGAGCGGGAAGAGGAGGGCAGAACCGGGGAAGCCCATGGTGCTGTGTGCCAGTCAGCACTGTCTGTTCTAGTCGACACCTGGCACCTGGTCCAGGAGGCTCTGGCTTTCCTCCAAGGTGGTCAACTCCCCTGCAGACTGGGTTGGCTTCCTTTGAAGTTGGGTCTTACAGTGCTTTAGGCCAGTGACTGTGAAGCTTTTTCATCTTATGGCACACACGAACCCCTCATCCTCTGCAGCACACCAAAACATCCATATTGGGCCAATCTGACAAAAACAGGCATAGTTTGATGAATGGGCAGCAGACAGCTGTGCTGTGATGGTGGCTGGGATTGTTTTGCTGGACAATCGAAGGTAAAGGAGATCCTTGCCCCTGGCTACAGAGTCAGCATTGCATGTTGTAAGAATTCTTGCAGCCACACCAGTTGAAAATCATTGCTTGAAGCCAAAAGGCTGTTTATCTGAAGCAACATATGAATTTTCAAGTCATTCTTTATTTTTAAAATATATTTTTATTGATTTCAGACAGGGAGAGACAGAATGATGATTGTGAATCATTGATCTGATGCCTCTTGCAGGAAGCCTAATAGGGGATCTAGCCCAGACACCGGGCCTGTGCCCTAACAGAGAGTCAAACAGTGACTTCCTGGGTTGAAGCCACAGGAACAACTGGTAAGCATGTTGTTTTGAAATGAAAAGAACCTCCTCACCCTCCCCAGTCCTCCTCACCCTCCTCATCCTGAGCTAGCAGGCTGAGCAGGCTGGCCTGTCTGGCTTCTAACCAGGCTTTCTTCACCTCCTCAGAAAGGAGACACAGGGTTCATGTGGGTAGGAAGGAGCCATGCTTTAAAAAAAAATGTTTTCTTGTGAGAAAACAATGCTTACAAGTAGTTCATATGGATTTTTGTCCCCCGTTGCTCCAACTCAGGTACAACACATGGACCTTCCCCCCCAGCAGCTACTATCTTCAAAAGTGCCAAGCGGGCAGTGGGACATGTAGCATTTCCCCCCATGACTGGCAAAGTAAGGACTTTTATCGATCAGAATCCCAAGTAGGCAGGAACCTGGGAGGAGGCAAAGAAGACATGTCAGGCTCCTGTTTCAAGGCCAGGGTGACTACAGGACACTTGGTGACACAGACACACAGCCCTGCCCAGAGCACCACAGAGATGGTGCCCTCCCAGGAACTGCGCCTCCACTGAACTCTGGGGCTGCTCATGCAAAGGACTGTGCCCTCCGACTGAGGTCTATGCCCTCTGCCTGAGGTCTGTGCCCTCTGAGGCCAAACCAAAGCTGAGAATGAGAAGCAGGGCTGTGAGTGGAGTTTCCTTCTGCCCAGTGAGCTGTGCAGAGCACCCAGTGCGTCCCCAAATAAGGTTCCTCAGCTTCACCCTGTCACCAGAACACTAGTGCTCTGTTTCATCAATACTCACATCTGTTTAAGAAATAATCCACACTGAGCAGGTTCCAACCACACACATTAACACCTCCTCAATAGAAAACTTTTTGTACCCACTTTCCAAATGGGCACCCTGAGGCTTAACTGGAGTCAAGTCGTCATAACTGACAAAACGACGGCCTGGACAGGACACAGTGTCTCCAGCTCTCCTCACAGCTCCCTTCACCTGGTCCCGGCCCCGGACAGAGTGCCCCTGGTCCCCAGCTCACCTGGGCCCACCTGGGCAAAGAGCAGGCAGAGAGGCAGCAGCAGGATGTGGAAGAGCCTCATGCTGGCTTCCAGGCTGGACAAGGGCAGGAAGAGGAGAAGGCTTGCAGGTGAAGCCACAAGCTTCCAGAGGCCAATGTGCCTCCCTATTTATAGGGGAGAGGGTTGCACAACCTCAGGGAAAGATCTGTGGGGCGTGACTCAGTCAGGGAAATGCTCACAAGCAGCCCCGCCTGTAGTTCACCTGTGTCTGAGCATCAGGTGGACACACTTCCTGTCCAGATGGGGTGGGTGAGCTCTGGCCTGCAGCCCTGAGCTGGAGCATATGCTGCTCTATATCCTCCTATTTCACCCCCCAGCACCTCAGCAGTATGGAAGTTCTGATGGAGTTCTATAGAAGGGCCTCATGCCCAGGCCCCTGGGTGTGGATGGCTCAGATGCCCGTTAAAAGGGGTCTAGGGCCTCAGAGACCAGCAACCCAGCCTATGAGTCCCCTCCTCTCGGGAAAAGCAGAGTGGCTGTTTCATGGAACCTGAGGAAGCAGTTTCTCCAGGGAAGGCTGCTCTCCCTCCCTCACTTCTGCAGGAACTTTCTCCTCCATTGGCCAACACCAACACCACCCTCTGATTTATCCAAGGTGAATCAGAAAGACACAGCCACTAACATACGTGGACTTCACCAGGCAGGGCTGGAGGGAAAAGGAAGGGCAGGGAGGCATGTCCCAGCCTGGCTCAGTCCAGACCACAGCCACGTCCCCGAGGGTGTGGACGGACACCCGGAGGCTCACCTGGAGGCAGAGAGGCCTCCCTGTTGACCAAGCGGGATGGCCTCCAAATCACTACCACCTCCCCAATTGCACACGGGCTCCCCACAAACCCACACGTGAAGGGCACAGGCAAGTGGTGCAGGGGCCCCAGACAGCCACCCCCTCCTGCTCACAGGTCCCCACAGGGAGGCTCTCTGCACACTCAACAGGCATCTTGGGATGAAGGGGCCAACGAAGGGGAAGACAGCCATGCTCAGACATTCCCAAGGCACTAGCACCTTAAAGAACAACTCAGCAACTCAAAGGCGTGTCTGGCCAGTGAAGAGCCACGTGGGGCATGTTCGTTAACACAGAAACGTTCCTATGAACACCGTCTGCCCCGTGTGCAGCAGATCGTCTGTCTCCCTCTGTGTGACCTGGTGGTTGATTGGTAACACCTGGTTGTTGACCTCAGTCAGCAGAGGGAACCCCGTGCAGACACCTCCTGACCTCATGTCCCCCTGGGGCCAGGCTTATTCCTGCCCTGGCCTCCTGCAGGTTTGGCTCTCAGGGCTGATGGTCAGCACAGAGCAGCCTGGACCACACCTGGCTCTGGGACGTGTGCTGAGTGAGTCAGAGGAGCACCTCTGCCTGCATTAGGCTCCCGTTGGTCCCTCTAATGAGGGGAAGCCCCCACCACACCCACAGCCCCTCGGACTGTGGGGTGTAGATTGAGGTTTGGTGTCTGCATGGACTGCCCTGGACCCTGAGTTCCTCTCATTCCCCCATTATCCATAGCAACACCAGCCTGCTTGGTCCCAGGCCTCCCCTGGCAGCACCTGTGTCCCCACTCCCAAACTGAGAGCTGAGGTCTAACTGCACAGGAGTGAGACTGCTTCTGACATGGATGCAGAGCAATCACACCTGAGTTCGTCCTGTTTAAAGACTTCCTGCCCAGAGGTTTGCACAAATATTGAGCTGCCTCTAGAAACTTTGTGTGGAGTGGAAGTGTCTAGTCTGTATCTCTTCTGGAGGAACACAATGGACCCAGATCAGGCGTTGCCACCCCAGCAACCAGGGACATTAATGTGTTTGGTTTGGTCCCGCTGTCGTGGCTCAGTGGTTGCAGGTCGAACTATGTATGAAACAGGAGGTCACGGTTCAATTCCTGGTCAGGGCACATGCATGAGTTGCAGGCAGCATCCCCAGTGTGGGGTGTGTGGGAGACATTGGATCAATAATTTTCTCTCATCTATGACATTTCTATCTCTCCTTCTCTCTTTCTCTCTGAAATCAATATATATATATATATTTTAAGTTTCTTGTTTGACCTATGACTTTTTTTGAAAGAAACTTCCTGGTCAATGGGGGAAATGAGGAAGGAGAGAAGATAGAGAATGTACAAACTGGACTCATGAACAAGCTGCTAAAATTATTGACCCGATGAAGGTCATGGCAGGAAACCATGGTTCTGCACTTCCTGTAACCAGCCTGGGAGTGTGCAGGTTTGAACTTTCCAGCCCTGTGTCAGCGCCTGATTCCCATCAGTATCCGCACTAGTACCCTATCTCCAGATGGCCGTCTGATTACCCCCAAAAGACTCACCGGTCCAGATCTCCTGATACCCATCGAATACGAACAGACCTCCTGGCACCCACCTTCCAGCCCTGCACCCCTCACCTCGCATCCTCTCAGGGTCACTCCACCGTCCCAGATGTGAAAAGTTCTGAGGACGGAACCCCTGCCTCAGAAGCAAAGGTGTTAAGTCTCCCCATCAGCCCCAGAACCCACCTCTGGATGCGTAAGTGCCCTCAAATGATGACCCCACACAGGTGTGGGCTGGCTGGGAAGGTGGGTTGGCTTGGCATGAGGTGGCAACACCAGGTGTAGGAGGGGTGACCCAGGAAGGGGTGCGTCCAGTCTGTCTAGCTTTTTCTGGAAGCACAGACTCTGAGAACTCAGAGCTGGAGGGCTGCCTGGAGGAAGGCACGGCCACCTCAGCTGCCCTTAATCAGGAAAAATGGCCTGGACTGGCTCCTGGTGTGGGTGTGAGTCCCTCCAGGCCCTGCTGATCAGTTTCCTTATTTAGAATGAAGACTGTCTGCAGGAAGAGATGGACCACAGACTTATATGGGTAGATGCAAAGACCTTGGACACACAATGGGGCAGGGAAGGCTGGGAAGGGGAGGAATGGGGAGGGTCAATGGGAAGAGAAGAGGTCGCCATGCCCCCACCTGGTCCTGGTGCCCAGCACAGAGGGCCTCGCTGCCCAGAAGCCACCTGTGACTTGAGGGTGAACTTCTCCTTCACAGCCAACCTGGTGGCACTTCCAGAACCCACCTTAGTGTCTCACACTAAGGTCACCCCTCTAACCTGTCCATTCTTTCTTCCCTCCCTGTTCTCCTTGGTGCCCCTCTCCCTGACTGGCTGTGCTGAGAACTGCCCTGCTTTGCCCCCACCTGTCCTCCCTCTGCCTCCTGCACTCAGGGGAGGGTTCCTGGCCCTGGACACAGAGGCCTTAGCCCCATCCAACTCAGCCCACAAACAGGCCATCTCCCACTCTTGCCCCTCTGCTTTTTCCTCTGAAAAGTGGGGCCTTGGGGTAAAGGGGCTTCTGCCCTCACCCCACAGGCTCAGGGGATGGTCAATGAGACACGAGATGCCTGAGGGCTCTAGGCGGGCATCCAGAAGTAATGAGTGGCAACGTACCAGGAAGTTTTCCTTCCAGCCAAAATGGGAACCACTTGTTCATTGTTGTAACCCTAGACCCGGCATGAGCCCTGGCACCAATGACCCTTCAGCTCCATGAGCAACCAGAATCAGGGGAGGAGGATGCATCTCAAGGAAACAAGCAGCCACTGGGCTCCCATTAGGTCCCGCCTACAATTTTGAGCTCCTTGGAACTCAAGAACTAAGCGTTCTGATACCAAGAGATAAAAAGATGAGTAACTCTCTTTGAGCCAGAGACCTAGGAGCACCAAGAGAGAAGAAACGTACAGTAAAGCCTGGCCTGTGTGGCTCAGTGGTTGAGCTTTGACCTATGTACCATGAGGTCATGGTTTGATTTCCTGTCAGGGCACATGCCCAGGGTTGGAAGATCCATCTCAGTAGAGGGCATGCAGGAGGCAGCTAATTACTGATTCTCAACATTGATGCTTTCTCTTCTCCTCTCTCTCTCTCTCTCTCTCTCTCTCTCTCTCTCTCTCTCTCTCTCTCCCTCCTCTCCTCTCCTCTGTTTTACGTTCCTCTATGAATTGAATAAAAGTGTTTTTTAAAATAATAATAAATTTTAAAAAATAAAATCAATTAAGGATTCCTTGTCTACACACAGCTCCTGGTTCTGGGGTGCTAGCTCTCTCCCACTTGTGCAGGTCACCACCCTGCCCCCGAGGCCCCATCCTCTGTTAAATGAGGGAGCAGGACCCGGAGTGCAGAGCTGTTTTGTGAGTGAACGTGGTGATGGCCTGTGGGCTCGGGCTGGGAGATGCATCTTGTCCTCCAAGGGGTCACAGCACCCTTTCTGGCAGGTATGCCTTCACAACAGGAACACGTCTGCATCCCAGGCAATCTTGCTGGAGAAGTGCCATCTTACAGGTGGCGACAGCCAGCCCAGGCCCACAGCCAATCACCCACAGGTCAGGCCAGCGTCCAGGCCTCCAGTCTCTGGACAATGTATTTGGAAGGCTTTCCATCGGTGCTAAGCCTAGCACACAAAGTAAACCAAACAAAAACCAAAAAAACAAAAAAACAGAGCTGGACCCACCTCAGCTCAGTGCTCAGCATGGCATGCACACACCAACTCAGATGGTCCCTTCTAGGGAAGAGGGCCACATTCCCGGACACAAGAGCTTCCCAGAAACCAAACACCAGAGGGAAACACAAGGTCCCTGAGGTGCTTCTGGGTGGCAGAAGAGGCTGGTCCCCCAGGCTCATGTCCACCCCATCGCTGAACGCCCAGGTGCTGTGGACACCTGCCAATGCCTCAGCACTCCCTGGGGCTGGCTTGCTGAGGAGCAGGGGGAGCCGGGAGCCAGCCCAGGCCACGGACGTCCCCTGGTGCTGCTGGGACCTGCTCAGCTCCAGTGGGGCTACCTCTCTCTCCCACCCCTGGGTGCACAGCTGGGATGACTTGCCGAGTGTCTTCTGAGCATCTGCTCTACAACACTGGTCAACATGGTAAATCTGTGTAATCAATACTTTCCTACAATGTTTTTTTTTTTTTTTAAAAAGGACTTTCAGTGCTTTCCCATTGACCCTGGAATAAGATTCCAAATTCTACACAGGGCGCCCGGGCATGGAGACAGAGCCCTTCCTACATGCCCTGCTCATTTCTCCCAGCACCCCATCCCCCCGGCTGCGCTGTAATGTACTCTGTCCATCCTGTAAATGGAGCACTGGATTGGCCCTGTCCCAAAGAGCATTTTCTCTCTCTCTCTCTCTCTCTCTCTCTCTCTCTCTCTCTCTCTCGTCTCTCTCCTCTCTCTGTCTCTCTCCTCTCTCTATCTCTCTTACTACATTACACTCTCTCGAAAGAAAATCAATGGAAGAATAGCTTTCGGTGAAGATTAACAAAAACAGAGCAAACCTCCCTTCTGAGAAAAACAGGGGGTAAGTGGGGAGAGAAACGATGGAGTAATAGAGGAGTGGGCTGGCCCTAGCCCAGCTCTGAGAGCAGGCTTGTCCCTACAGGGGGTCCATCCCCTGTGAAAAGTAGTGGGTTGCACCCAGGACCACCCAGGAAAGAGTCTGCCCAACGTCTGGCTGAACCTGAAACTCACCAAGTCTCTAGGTCTAACACTTTACAGGAAATACAGAAGTTATAGGAACCAGTAAAACTACAGCTCAGGGACACAATCGGTCAAACCCAGAACGAGAGACGTTCTCTGGGACAGGAGACTTGATCCCCCGGCCCTCCCACAGCAGAGGGAACAGAGAGAGCAAGTCACAGGGAAGGAGAGGGACCAAGCAACCCTGCAGGCTGAGTGCAGACCCTGTGCTGACATGGCCCCTTACAAACAGCAGTTTCTGAGCCAGTTGGAAACAGTTAATGTGACTTGGGCAGCAGCAGAGCTCAGGAGGGACCCTGTCAGGATGACTCAATGGGGCAGATGCTGGAGGAAAAGGGACCCCATGCATGGAAGCTAAGCATTGGAGTGTGACAGGACCTGCTGTCTTGTCAGCTAAGTGATCCCTGACTGAGCTCAGGGTCCCCTTTGATGGTGCCTCCCTATTCAGCCTTGAAATGTGGTTCAGACTCAGAAGAGAGGGAAATCTCACCCGTGCTACAACACAGATCCACCAAGAAGAACCAGGCACAGTGTAATAAGCCGGGCACAGAAGCACCAATGCCATAGGATTCCACACAGAAGATGTTCTTGCACTCATCAAACTGAGACAGAAGGTGCAATGGCGGTGGCCAGCGGCCAGGGAAGGAGAAGTGAATGTTTAATAAGCACAGAGTTGCTCTTTGGAAGATGGAAAGTTCTGGAGATGGACAGAACTGAAGGCTGCAACAATGCCAATGCCCTCCATGCCACTGGCTGCACATTAAAGACGGTTAACTCAGTGGATTTTGTTCCGTCTGTCTGACCGAAACAGACATTGAGCCAATGACATGGCAAGACTTCCCAATGCGAAGGAGATGTCCCTTGTGAACAGACTGCCAGGCACAGATGCCGCACATGGGGACAGAACAATGTCCTGGGGCACCCACCCAGCTCAGCTGCCTGCCGCTCACCAGCCAGTACTCAAGGGACAGGGTGTGATGGAGCAAAGCAGGTTTATTCAAGTGCCAGAGCTTGAGAAGATGGAGGACACTCAGCACAAAGATCATCTTTACTTCTTGTTTTTCCATCCTCACCTCTGGACATATTTCCATTGATTCTAGAGAGAGAAAGGGAGACACATCCATCAGCCACCTCCCATATGCACCCCGACCAGGAATGGAAACTGCCCCCCAGGGATGTGCCCGGCCTGGGAGTCAGACCAGAACCTTAGGAGCACAGGACCAGGCTCCAAGCAGCTGAGCCACCAGCCAGGGCACAAAGACCCTCCTAACATGTGAGGGCAGCAGTCGTGTGTGAGCGGGAAGAGGAAGGCAGAACCAGGGGAGCCCATGGTGCTGTGAGCCAGTCAGCACCGTCTGTTCCGGCAAACACCTGGCACCAGTCCAGGATGCTCTGGCTTTCCTCCAAGGTGGTCAACTGCCCTGGAGCCAAAACACCTGCAGACTGGGTCAGCTTCCTATGAGATTGGCTCCTGCAGTCTTTTAGACCAATGACTGTCAAATTTTTTCATCTCACAGCACACACAGGAACCCTTCAGCCTCTGCAGCACACCAAAACATCCATATTGGGCCAAGCTGACAAAAACAGGCATAGTTTGATTCACGGGCAGCAGACAGCTGTGCTGTGATGGTGGCTGGGATTGTTTTGCTGGACAATGGAAGGGAAAGGAGGTCAGTGCCTCTGGGTAAAGAGTCAGCATTGCATGTTGTAAGAATTCGTGCAGCCACACCAGTTGAAAATCATTGCTTGAAGCCAGCAGGCTCCTTATGCATAGCTACCTACATTTGAACCAGCAAGTTATTCTTTCTTTTTAAATTATATTTTTATTGATTTCAGAGAGGGAGAGACAGAAACATCAATGATGAGAGTGAATCATTGATCTGCTGCCTCCTACAGGGAGCCTACAGGGGATCTAGCCCAGACACCGGGCCTGTGCCCTGACCGAGAATCAAACAGTCACTTCCTGGCTCATGACTGGAAGCCACAGGAACAACTGGTAAGCATGTTGTTTTGAAATGAAAAGAACCTTGTCCCCAGTCCTCCTCACCCTCCTCATCCTGAGTTTGCAGGCTGAGCAGGCTGGCCTGTCTGGCTTCTAACCAGGCTTTCTTCACCTCCTCAGAAAGGAGACACAGGGTTGATGTGGGTAGGAGGCAATCATGCTTTTAAAAAAATGTTTTCTTGCAAGAAAACAACGCTTACAAATAGTTCATGTGGATTTGTCTCCCCCGGGCTCCAGCTCAAACACAACACCTGCCCTTCGCTTTGTAGCAGCTGCCATCTTCCTGAGTGCCTTCCGGGCAATGTTCGAGGTAGCAGGTTCCCCCAAGGCGTTCACATTCGGGACTCTTAGGGATCAGACTCGCAAGAAGGCAGGCACCTGAGGGGGCAGAGAAGACTCGTCAGGCTCCTGGCTCACAGCCAATGAGACTACAGGACACTTGGTGACACAGACACACAGCCCTGCCCAGAGCACCACAGAGACCGTGCCTTCCCCGGAACTGTACCCCCACTGACTGCTGGGGTTGCTCATGCAAAGAACTGTGCCCTCCATCTGAGGTCTATGCCCTCTGCCTGAGGTCTGTATCCTTTGAGGCCAAACAAAAGCTCAGGATGAGCAGCAGGGCTGTGAATTGGGTTTCCTTATGCCCAAAAAGCTGTGCAGAGCACCCAGTACGTCCCCAATTAATGTTCCTCAGCTTCACCCTGTCACCAGAACACTCACGCTCTGTTCCACCAATACTCACATCTGTTTAAGAAATAATCCGTATCGAGAAGGTTCCAACCACACACATTAACGCCTCCGCATTAGAAAACTTTTTGTACCCACTTTCCAGATGGGCACCCTGAGGCTTAACTGGAGTCCAGTCGTCATAACTGACAAAACGACGGCCTGGACAGGACACGGTGTCTCCAGCTCTCCTCACAGCTCCCTTCACCTGGTCCCGGCCCCGGACAGAGTGCCCCTGGTCCCCAGCTCACCTGGGCCCACCTGGGCGAAGAGCAGGCAGAGAGGCAGCAGCAGGATGTGGAAGAGCCTCATGCTGGCTGCCAGGCTGGAGGAGGGCAGGAGGAGGAGGAGGCTTGCAGGTGGAGCCACAGGCTTCCAGAGGCCAATGTGCCTCGCTATTTATAGGGGAGAGGGTTGGGCAACCTCAGGGATGGATGTGCAGAGCGTGACTCAGTCAGGGAAATGCTCACAAGCAGCCCTGCCTGTAGCTCACCTGTGTCTGTGTGTCAGGTGGACAGACTTCCCACGCAGCTGAGGGTGAGCTCTGGCCAGGAGCACTGAGCTGGCACCGCTGCTGCTCTATCTGCCCGTTCCCACCTTCCCACCAGGTTGGGAGTTCTGATGGGGTTCTGGAGAAGATCTGCAGAAGGGGCTCATGCCCCGGCCCCTGGGTGTGGATATTCACATGCCCATGACAAGAGGTCTCAGGCAACAGAGACCAGTAACCCAGCCTATGAGTCCCCTCCTCCAGGGAACAGCAGAGTGGCTCATTCATGGAACCTGAGGAAGCAGTTTCTCCAGGGAAGGCTGCTCTCCCTCCCTCACTTCTGCAGGAACTTTCTCCTCCATTGGCCAACACCACCACCACCCTCCGATAATCCGAGTTGAATCAGAAAGACAAAGCCACTAACATACGTGGACTTCACCAGGCAGGGCTGGAGGGAAAAGGAAGGGCAGGGAGGCATGTCCCAGCCTGGCTCAGCCCAGACCACAGCCACGTCCCAGAGGGTGTGGACGGACACCCAGAGGCTCACCTGGAGGAAGAGAGGACTCCTCGTCCCCCCAACGGGATGGCCTCCACATCACTACCACCTCCCCAACCGCACAGGGGCTCCCCACAAACCCACACGTGAAGAGCATTGGTGTGTGGTGGGGGGGCCCCAGACAGCCACCCCCTCCTGCTCACGGGTCCCCACAGGGAGGCTCTCTGCACACTCAACAGGCATCTTGACATGAAGGGGCCAACGAAGGAGGAGCCGGCGATACTCAGACATTCCCGAGGCGCTAGCACCTTAAAGAACAACTCAGCAACTCAAAGGCGTGTCTGGCCAATGAAGAGCCACCTGGGGCATGTTCGTTAACACAGAAACGTTCCTATGAACACCGTCTGCCCTGTGTGCGCCAGCTCCTCTGTCTCCCTCTGTGTGACCTGGTGGTTGATTGGTGACACCTGGTTGTTGACCTCAGTCAACAGAGGGAACCCCGTGCAGACACCTCCTGGCCTCATGTCCCCCTGGGGCCAGGCTTGTTCCCGCCTGGCCTCCTGCAGGTTTGGCTCTCAGGGCTGACGGCCCTCACAGCACAGCCAGGCCCACAAGCGACTCTGAGTGACGTGTGCTGTGTGAGTCAGAGGAGCACCTCTGCCTGCATTAGGCTCCCCGTGTGGCTCTAATGAGGGCAAGCCCGGACCATGCCCACATCCCCTGGGACTGTGGGGTGCATGTGGTCCTCAGCCCAAGGCAGGCACCTCAGACGGCTGGTGGAGAAGTGACACGATAGCACAGGAGGACAGGAAGAGAAGTGACATCAGAACAGAGAGGCCTGCCTCCTCCCCAAGGGCTCCTCAGCCTCAGCCTCGTGCACACTGGGCCCATCAGAGGATCTTGGGCATGGGGCCTAGCTGAGCACCCCCGGCCCCAGACCAGCAGCCTTGCCGTGAGCCCTCCTGCCAGCAACACCCCCGCAGGTGGGGGCAGAAACCTGCCCGGGAAAGGACAGCGTTCCCTGGGCAGAGTCAGGGGAGCACTCACACGCTGCCTCTACCCTTCAGTTTCTGGTCAACGTGGCAGTTATTCCACTGAACGGGGTGGGGATGGGAAGAACTGAGGGAACCTGATCCATCCGTCTGCCGACAAGAGGCCAAGACCAGCGAGAAGGAACAAGGTGGGGCTGCAGGAGCGGAGCAGGTGGATTGCCATTTTAATGACACTTTGTTTGGAAGATGCTGGTCCTCTCATTTTGTTTAGAAACCTTTCTCCTTAGCTACCTGAGATTTAGAGCCTCGGGCAAGTAGTGCTATTGTGAGCAGAACAGAAACATTTATCTTTTTATCCCCACGTGATCCCTCCGGAATCCAGAAAGCCTCCGTGCGTGTGTTTATTTTCACAGCAATATTATGATTTGCATAAGTTCAATGAGAACCTGCTCCTGCTCCCTTCCTTTCTGTAAAAAATCAATAAAATATATATTGATTTTTTCACAGTAGTGAGACTGCATCTGACAAGGATGCAGAGCAATCAAGCCTGAGCAGATCCTATCCTAACGCTTCCCGCCCAGAGGATCCACAAATATTGAGCTGGTTCTAGAAACGCTGGAGGGAGATAGAGTCTCTAGCGCGTGTCTCCCTTTGAAGAACACAAAGGGTCCAGGTCAGGTGTTGCCATCACAGCAATCAGAGTCAGTAAAATGTTTGGTTTGGCCCGGCTGGCGTGGCTCAGTGGTTGAGCGTTGACCCATGAACCAGTAGGTCATGGTTCAATTCCTGGGCAGGGCACATGCCCCGGTTGAAGGCTCCATCCCCAGTGTGGGGCATGCAGGAGGCAGCAGATTAATAATTCTATCTCATTGTTGAGGTTTCTATCTCTCCCTCTCCCTTCCTCACTGAAATCAATATACATATTTTAAGTGTTTAGTTTGACTTATGATGTTTTTGAAAGAAACGTCCTGGTCAAAGGGGGAGTTGAGGACGGAATGAAAATAAAGAATGTGCCGAAACCGGTTTGGCTCAGTGGTAGAGCGTCGGTCTGCGGACTGAAAGGTCCCGGGTTCGATTCTGGTCAAGGGCATGGACCTTGGTTGCGGGCACATCCCCGGTAGGGGTTGTGCGAGAGGCAGCTGGTCGATGTTTCTCTCTCATTGACATTTCTGGCTCTCTATCTCTCTCCCTTCCTCTCTGTACAATATCAATAAAATATATTTTTTTTTAAAAAAGAAAAGAAAATAGAGAATGTACAAACTGGACACAGGAGCAAGCTGCTAAAGTTATTGACGCGATGAAGGTCACAGCAGGATGTCCTGGTTCTGTGCTTCCTGTAACCAGCCTGAGACTGTTGAGGCTAGAAGTTCCAGCACTTTCTTCTCAGGTAAATACCTGGAACCCAGTCCAGGAGGCTATGGCTTTCCTTCAAGGTTGTCAACTGCCCTGGAGCCAAAATGCCTGCAGGCTGGGTTGACTTCCTTTGAGGTTAGGTCTTACAGTCCTTTAGGCCAGGGACCGTCAACCTTTTTCATCTCACAACACACAGGAACCCCTCAGCCTCTGCAGCACACCAAAACATCCATATTGCGCCAATCTGACAAAAACAGGCATAGTTTGATTCATGGGCAGCAGACAGCTGTTGCTGTGATGGTGGCTGGGATTGTTTTACTGGGAAATGGAAGGGAAAGGAGGTCAGTGCCCCTGGCTACAGAGTCAGCATTGCATGTTGTAAGAATTCGTGCAGCCACACAAGTTGAAAATCATTGCTTGAAGTCATCAGGCTGTTTATCTGTATCTACACGTGAATTAGCAGATATTCTTTTTTACATATATATGTATATATATATATATATATATGTATGTATATGTATATGATGATATATTGATTTCATAGAGAAAGGGGGAGGGAAAGAGATAGAAACATTATTGTTAAGAGAGAATCAGTGATCTGCTGCCTGCTAAATGCCACCCCCCCCCCCGTTATAGTAATATTATAGAATGTTATAAGTGTGTGAAATTTGATAGTGTGGATTGTATAACATTAGAATATAATAATGGATTATATATAATAATGGATTATAATAATTAGAATATAATAATGAGTGGATTATTTAACAGTATGAAACCTGTGTAAATTAAAATGAATTAAATAGAAATACCATTAAACATTGTAATAGTGATAGAATAAGGTATTGCTTGAACTGTGAAGCCTGTGTGAATTAAAGTGTGTGACATACCCTACATAGCAGAGGGCCCCAACCTCAGCACCATCTGGCAAGGGGAGATAAGACACAGGAAGGCCAGAAGACTACGTAACTGATGACATCAGAAGCGGACAGAAATTCACATAAAAAGAGGTGCCTGACAGCCAGAATTCAGAGCAGTTCTCTGCTTCCACAGAAACTGTTCTCCCTCTCTGACTTCTCTCTCAAAATCCTTCTAGCAAGATCGAACGAGACTCGATCCCTGACTTGACTGAGCACGAGCGACCGTGGCCAGCCTGTGACCTGTCGTTGTCTGTCGTGTGTGTCTGCTCCTCTCCGCCCTGTGGCCTGCCTGAGTGTTGGAAGCCGCCAGGACTTAGGCAATAAACCGTGTGGATTCGAGCATCTAACCGTGAGTGTCTTGGGTCTTTTTACTCTGAGCTCGTGCCTTATCATTGCCCGCCTGGGAAAGCATCAGCCAGGATTGGGCGCCCTAAGGTGGGAGTAGACTCCCGGCTAGTCACCTGCTCTTCCAACCCTGAGCGAGGACATAATAATTAAATTAAGGAAGAAGTGGAACAAACCCACTGGGGATTGAGCCCACAACCCTGGCTTGTTCCCTGAGAGAAAATGGGACCCTGACCTACAGATCCATTTGGTATTTCCTGCCAATAGATGTGTCACCCAAGGACTGGACCACAACCATGCCCTTGGGTTGTGAAAAGAATGACAATGAGAGCAGTGGGAATGGGCACCAACGCATAACCCTCTCCTCTGTTGATTCCGTTCTAGACATGAACGTATTCAACCCTCCAACACCCTAAGGGTGTGACCCCTGAACTTTCCCACATAGCAGGAGGGCAGTTAAATGCCAAGTGCAGGTAGACCCTTCCACTGGGAGGCTCCAACCTGTAGTCTACTCTGTTCCACTCGGGGCACACACCTCCCGGGGCCTCTCCCCGATCTGGAGACTGGATGCATGCCCGAGGGTGAGACCCCACTGTCCCGGCCTGGGGATGATGTACCATTCCACCTGTGCCCGTCTCTCCCCTCTGCCCTGGCACAGAGTGGCCAGACCCAACCTACAGAGATGTTAACGTAAAAAACATTCAAACCAGTAAAGAATTTTGTGATTTTATTTGAGCCAAACTGTGGACAATGGCCAAGAAGCAGAGATTCAACTGATTGGGACAATACTCCAGACATTGGTGGTTTTTCACCTTGTTTTACACATTACAGTCAAAGGATGGGATGGAGGTGCGTTCCTGGTTCTCCACAGGTGATGGATTATAGGGGCGGGGGAACACACTGGGGAACACCACGGGATTGCATACAAAATAAAAGGGTAGACACATACTTAGGTGGGTGCTGGACAGGTAACAGTTAACAGTTCACATGATGACAATGACAACAAAGAAATTTATGGTCTTTCTGGCACTCAGGCACATTGCTTGTGCTCTGACGGGTCTGGAAAGAGGGAAGTTACAAGGGACCCACATCCCACAGGTGCATTATCTTAGATGCCAAAAGACAACAGGCTCAGTAAACATGGAAGTTTATCTTGTGAGGGAACATACTGTCCAATGACGTGACTCCCCACCATAAACTGCTTTTTAATGAAAGGTTTTTAATTTCAGACCATCCTGTGTGGTCACTTTAGGTCTCTGAGTTTGCAAGGCTGCCAGGCAGGCCTCCCCTGAGCTGGTCAGAGCAGCATGTGGCCCTTTTTCATCCACAGACCCAAGACGGGCTGTGGGAACAGTGCTGACCTGGGCCTGGGCCTGGCCCGACCCCAGGAAAAGGAACGTGTCACTTGAAAGAGCAGGTGGGGCCCGAGGCAGGAGCTGCCCACCGAGCCTGTTCACCCGGGGCTCACGCTCCAATGAACACTCGACACAAACAGCTCCTGCCTCCGGGCAGCACGGCCATGCTGTTCCTGGAGTAAGGCAGTCAGTCACACGAGGAGCTTTCAGGCTCTGCTTCTCTGCACCCCACGTGTGAGCCTGTGCAACTGGAACATGGTATTAGGGGGAGACGTGTTTCAGCGAGACCTGGACGCTCCCCAGCAGGTGTTCAGGTGCCTCCCTTGACCACTCCCCAGTTCCCTCAGGTGTCCAACCCTCTCCACTGTTCTCAAGCCCTCCGGTTGCCTTCTCAGTCATGGTCAGAGAAGGGCCTCCTCTCATAACCGACGGGAATGGGACAGCAAATGTGCAGTCCAGGCTGGCCAGTGTTGCTCAGTGGTTGGGTGTTGACCTATCAACCAGTAGGTCATAGTTCAATTCCCAGTGGGTCACATGACCAGTTAGTGGGCTGGATTTCCAATATGGGGTATGTAGGAGGCAGCCAATCAATTATTTTCTCTCATCATTGAAGTTTCTATCACTGTCTCCCTTTCCCCTCTTCTCTGAAATAAAATTATATCTTAAAACAAGAAAAGAAAGAAAGAAAGGCTGGTGTTTGCCATCCCAGGAGATAGTTCCTACAGAAGTGAGGGAGGGAGAGCTGCCTTCCCTGGTGAAACTGCTTCTTCTGGTTCCATGAAACAGCCACTCTGCTTTTCCTGGGAGGAGGGGACTCCCAGGTGGGCTTGCTGGTCTCTGCTGCTTGAGGCCGCTTATTACAGGCCCTCTGGGCCATTCCACTCAGGTGCCTGGGCATGAGCCCGTTCTACAGAACTTCTCCAGAACCCCACCAGAACTCCCAGTCTGGTGAGGTGTGTGGGGGTGGGGGGGCTTAAAAAGGAGTATAGAGCAGCAGAGACTCCAGCTCAGGGCTCCAGGCCAGAGCTCAACCCCCTACAACTGTATGGGAAGTGTATCCACCTGACATGCAGACGCTGGTAAACCTCAGGAGGGGCTGCTTGTGAGGATTTCACTGAGTCACGCCCCGCAGATCCGCTTCAGTCCCTGAGGTTGTGCAACCCTCTCCCCTATAAATAGGGAGAAACATTGGCCTCTGGAAGCCTGTGGCTCCACCTGCAAGCCTCCTCCTCCTCCTCCTGCTGTCCTTGTCCAGCCTGGCAGCCAGCATGAGGCTCTTCCACATCCTGCTGCTGCCTCTCTGCCTGCTCTTCGCCCAGGTGGGCCCAGGTGAGCTGGGGACCAGGGGCACTCTGTCCGGGGCCGGGACCAGGTGAAGGGAGCTGTGAGGAGAGCTGGAGACACTGTGCCCTGAGGGCACAGGCTTTGGGCAGCATCCATGAGGCCCAGGGCTGATGGTCGGCTGTGGGCTGCACCTGGGGTCTGCCTGCTCCCGACCTCCTATGGGGAGCTGCGGGGAGCACAACCAGGCGATTGCCCTGGGCCTGGGCCCGGCTGCAGACCGAGGGCTCACGCCAGGCTTCCTGTCTGACCCCTAGGGCTCCGTGCCCTCTGCCTGGCAGCTACCAGACCCTCTCAGCCCCATCAGGTCTTGGGCATCTAGAAAGGACCCTCGCTGGAGCCCCTGACTCCACCTGCGGGCAGTCCCTCTCCCAGCCAGGCCGGCCTCCTGTGCTGCTGCCAGAGGCGCAGGCTGCCAGCCCCAGGTCTCCTGGGTCATCTATGAACCAGGAAGTCACAGTTCAATTTCTGGTCAGGGCACATGCCTAGGTTGTGGGCTGGATCTCAGTGTGGGGTGTGCAGGAGGCAGATGACCAATGAATCTGGTGTGAGCAGGTGCTGCCGACCCGCCCACAGGCAGCTCCCGGCCCGTGACTCCCCTGTGGGGGCAGCCAGGGCCCATGGGCGGCAGAGACCTGCCCTGCAGAGCCCCTCACGCTCTGCCAGCTGGGAACCCTCCCCAGGAGGTGCCAGCTCCTCTGGGTGAAAGCATGATTCTCTGTTTACTAGCCGGGCTGAAACAGGTAGCCTACAAAGCAGTTAACTATGACTAATCTTAACCCAACAAGCCCTTGAATGCACGCCTGTGTGTGTGTGTGCTTGTGTATATGAGTGTTTGTGTGTGTATTTGTGCCTGTGTGTGTGAGTGTATGTGTGCCTGTATTTGTGTGTGAGTGTGTGTTTGTGTATGGGTGTGTATGTATGAGTGTGTGTGTGTGTAGTAGTCGTGCCGCATCTCTCAGGGCAGTTCAGTTCAGACTCAGAGAGTCCAAATGCCGCGTTGTCAACTGGCACATGGACTTGCCGGCTATGATGTCTCCGGGTGATTGGGAAATTCCCATGCAAAGCACAGAAAACACCAGTGCTCCCCACGGTGCAGGAGCAGTGGCCCAAGGCAGCACTCTGATGGACGCTGAGCCCTGCTGGGAGGCCTGGGGATTAGAGTACAGTCCTGTGCACCAAAAGGTTTGTGAGGTTGTGGGTTTGATTCCCAGGCAGGACACATACCTAGGCTGCAGGTTTGATTCCTGCTTGGAGCCCTATCTGGAGGCAAGAGATCCACGTGCCTGACTCCCCCTCTGTCCCTCTGTCCCTCTCCCCCTCTCTCTATGTCTCTCAGAACATCAACATAAACATCTTCTCAGTTGAGGAATAGGAAATCAATAAAGCAGGAGCTGACCCTATGGAGCAGGTAGTAAGCTCAGGATTAGCTCAGATACCCCCAGGAAGGCTACTCTTCCCTCTCCTCCGACAACACGTCCATCCTTCTGCCCCAAATGGCCCATCCGTGGCCCTCAGAATGGGGACGGGTCGCCTCCGGAAGCCCCTGCCTTGTGGGGAGCGGCCGCTCTGCAAGGGGAAGAGCTGTGCCCACGGGGCTGAGGCTGGGGCTCTGGCCACCTTGGGGCCCTGCAGGCAGGCACTACCTCTCCTGCACTCTGACCTCTGTGTTACATGTGCCCATTGGGGACTGGGCCCCAGGAAATGCTGTACCCACACAAATATCTTCATGGGAATGGGGTGCTCTCCAGGCGAGGTTGGGGGATTTGGGGGACAATGATCCCCCCAGTGCCTTTTCCTCTGATCAAGTCTAGCACCTCAGTCTCTGCTTGATTCCCGGGCCGTGGGCTACGTGTTTCTGTGGGTGTTGGTGCCATGGTCCCGGCTCTGTGGTTGTTGGGGTGGCTGCTGCCCCCATTCCAGCCACTGTCCACAGGCGCATGGACAGCTGTGGGATCGGCGTGATCACAGGTCCAAGCTCAGTACACAGAAGAGCCTGTGCTTTCCGGGTCTGTGGGGTCCCATTGCACCCGGCTGACTCGGCCCCCCTCTGGGCCCTGTGGGCTCAGCCCATCTCTCTCCTGGAACGGCCATCAGAGCTCATTTAGTCTAACCTGTTGGGGTCACACATGGGGAAACCGAGGCATACAGGAGTGGCTGAAGGAGAGCTATGGTCATGGCCAGAGACCACAACACTCCTGTTCACAGTTTTCCTCTCTCCCTAAAAAAAAAAAAAAAAAAAAAAAGGCATTGCCCATGTTTATTTCAGGCAAGTGGCCTTTGTGTGAGGATAGAACGATGTCAGAATGACACAGTGAACCAGGTCCCCGAATCAGCTAGTCAGGAGCCTAGCCAAGGTGCCAAGACATTAAGGCCATTGGAGGCTGCCCTGGCTGGTATCTCAGTGGTCAGAGCGCTGGCCAGCACACCACCAAGTTGTGGGTTCGATTCCCAGTCAAGGGCCTTACTTGAGATGAAGGTTCACTCCCTGCCCCTGAAATGGTGCCTGGGGAGGCAACCAGCTGATGTGTCACTCTCATGGATATTTCTCTCTTTCCCTTCCACTCTCTGAGAAGCAAGGGAGAAAATATGCTTGGGGGAGATTAACAAAAAGAAAGGCAGGAAGAAAGAAAGGGCAGTCTGTGGCTGTCCACTCTGCTTTGGCCAATGGTTAGGTCGCAGGTCCCATGCACAGGCCCTGCCTGGGGAGGGCGCTTGAGAACACAGGCCTGACCTGGTGACTCTGCATGGTAGAAGCTGGGCATAGGAGGGGCCTGGGGTGTGTAATTAATTACCTAATGACATCACGTTGTGAAATGACAGCCAGGGAAGGACGAGAATTAACAAAAAGTAAAAGAAAGAATGATGGGAGAGAATTATTGATTGGCTGCCTCCTGCACGCCCCCACTGGGGATCAAGCCCACAAACCAGGCTTATGACCTGACTGGGAATCAAACCGTGACCTCCTGTTCCATGGGTCGATGCTCAGCCACTGAGCCATGGCGGCTGGGCTATTTCTTGGCCCTTCCCACCGTGTGATTATCATGCTGATCATGCAGCTTGGTTTGTGTGCACATTTCAGGTGGCTGGAAACCAGAGGTGGTGGCATGGCGGCTTGGTAGGCTAAGCATGAATCTGATTGTAACGGAGAAGGTCACACTGTGGTAGGAAACTGCGTATGCCAGTTCACACGCCCAGTCAGTGCATCTGGTTTCCCCTTGCTCCACATTCACGCCAACACTTGGGAATGTCAGTCCATTGGATGAGCCATCTGCTCAGTGGGGTGCTCACCAGAGGGTTAGTGTGTGTTTCCCTGGTAAATGGCGCAGTGGGTACCTTTGTAGGTCGCTCCTGGCCACGGGGCACCTGTTGTGAAGTGCCTCTTTGTCTTCTGCCCACATTGCCTATCAGATTATCCGTCTTTCCTTCGTGATTTGTAGCAGTTCTTTATACCGTCTGCAGACAAGCCCTTTGGCGGTCAGATACACTGCAGACACCTTCTCCCTGGTACCTAGATTTTTCACTGTCTTCATGGAATCTTTCCCGAGAGGGTTTTATCGTTGCTTTAATGAGGCTGGTAAATGTGTCATAGATTTCCCTTTAGGGTGTAGTCTTTTGGGTATCATAGGAAAACCTTTCTAACCAAAGACATGAAGAAAAGATTTGAGAGTGTCTCATAGGTCTCTCTCCCCTTTTATACCTGGGCATCTAAGCCTTATTGGGGCGGGAGGGGCAAAGGGAGAGTGGTGCTAAAGGTGATGTTTGTTCAATATGGGTCCTGGCTGGGCAGAGCCTCAGGGTGTGGGTGGGAGGGGGTGACACATTTCCATCCAGGAATCCAATCAGTGCAAAGCCAGGGCCTGAGAGCCACCCCCAGGAACATGCTGGGCGACCTGGTTCTCTCCCACAGAGAGTTGGCAGCCAGTCCAGGGCCTTCTGTTTGGAGAGTCTCTGCTTCAGGGAGGAAGGCAGAATGAATTCCAACTGAAGAGAGCAGTGAGAGCAACACAATGTGCAGGTGAAGGGGATACCTGAAACCCATACAATTTCATCTCAATAAATTCCATTAAAAATTAAAAAGAAAATGAATATTTTATCCTTTTGCATTTATTTAGAAAGAAAAGAAAGAAAAAGACACAAAAAAGAAAACAATGGAAGCTCATGGGGTAGCCACCATTTCCACCTGGCACTGAAGGGCACCACCTGGCAGAAATGGGGCAGGATCGGGCGGGGGTTAGGGCAGGGAGGGGTGCTGCCAGGATCACGTGAACACGTAGGACACAGCCTTGAGCATTTCAGCTGTGCTCACTGGTTAGAGAGGCACTTTAGCATGGACACAAAACATGTGCATAGACAGAAAACCTCAGTAGAAAATGACCATGTTGGTTTAAAAACAAAGGTGGATGAATACATCCTAAACTATGTATGATGCTCATGGTGAATAAAATAATACATGACCAAAGGTGGCAGATTTGGAATATGGATATGCAAAATAGGAATTGAAATTAGTGAAGGTTTTTGTTTTTTTTAAGACACACATAGACCTGGCCAGGTGCCCTAACTGGTTGGAGCATCCTCCCATGCGTGGAAAGGTTGTGGGTTCAATTCCTGGTCAGGGCACATACAGGTTTCTAGCTCCATCCCCACTTGGGGTGTGTCCAGGAGGCAACAGATTGATGTTTCTCTTTCACAGATATGTTTTCTCTCTGTGTGTCTCTCCCTTCTTCTCTAAACTCAGTAATTATATCCTCAGTACAGATTATTTCTTAAACAGACATGAGCATTCCTGGAACAGAGCACAGGTGTTCTGGAGACAGGGTGAAGCTGAGGAACCTTATTTGGGGACAAACTGGGTGCTCAGGACAGCTATCTTGGCAGAATGAAAACCCACTCACAGCCCTGCTGCTCATTTTCAGCTTTCCTTTAGCCACAGTGGGCACCAACCTCAGACCAAGGACATAGACCTCAGACAGACGACACAGACCTCAGACAGAGGGCACAGGCATCAGAGGGAGGGCACAGGCCTCAGATGGAGGACACAGACCTCAGATGCGGGACATAGACCTCAGACAGAGGGCAAAGACTTGAGACAGAGGACATAAACCTCAAACAAATGACTAGACCTCAGATCGATGACATAGACCTCAGATCGATGACATAGACCTCAGATCGATGACATAGCACTCGACAGAGGGTACAGACCTTAGACGGAGGGCACAGAACTCATACAGAGAGCACAGGCCTTTGCAGGAGCAGCCTCAGAGTTCAGTGGGGGCCCAATTTCTAGGAGGGCACCTCTCTGCAGTGCTCTGGGAAGGGCTGTGTGTCTTATGTCACCAATTGTCCTGCAGTCACGTTGGCAGTGAGCCGGGAAACTGACATGTTTTCTCTGCCTCCTCACAGGTGCTGGTCTCACCCCGGGTCTGCTACATAGGACTCCAGAATACATATGTGCCAAATAGGGGGGAACCTGCAACTTCTCCCCCTGCCCAATGTCCACCAAGCACAAGGGCAACTGCTACAGTGGGAAGGCCAAGTGCTGCATTTGAGCTGGAGTCACGGGGGAGACAAAGCCACAGAAACTACTTGTAAGCATTGTTTTCCTAAAATAAAACATCAAATTTAAAAAATTTAAAAAAACAAGCCTCGTGAGGACCCACTTAAACCCTGTGTTTCCTTTGGGAAGAGGTTAGGAAAGCCAGGTTACAAAGGACACAATCCTGCTAAGTGAATTGAGACAGTCAGAGCAAGACAAGCATCCCATCATCTCACTCGTAGGTGGAGTCTGGTGAACAACATACACTGATGATCGGAGTGGATCCAGAGCCATGGAAGCATGGAGCAAGTGGGGAGTGATCGAAGGGAGGCAGTGGGGGCTGTGTGGGTGGGTGGTGACCATCAAGGACCGTGTAAGTGGAGATGCAGGGCCCATGGCCACAGACAATGTGGTGCTGAGGGCGTGGGGCCGGGGGTCAATGGGGGAAAATAGGGGACATATGTAATTTCCACCATGAAGGATTTTAACAACAAAAAAAGAAGTGAGACAGGCCAGGCCACCAAAGCTGAAAGCCCAGGAAAGAGGGTGGGGGGCAAGGGCCACAGCCACGTCACCTCCTCCTCTCTGCATTACCAAACCACCATGTGAGATGTTCAGAGGGTCCACCCACAATCAGGAGTGCCTGATGGGGCAAATAACACCACTTCCCCCTCCGGGGCCCAGCAGGGTCTCCCACCAAATCCAGTGCATGTGCCATGCCAGGCCAGGGGCAGTGGGTTGGCCAAGCTTGGCTTTTGAGTGTGTCCGGTGGACTATAAAACCACTGCACTTGCACCAGGCCAGCGTGGCACAGTGGTTGAGCATCGACCTATGAAGCAGGAGGTCACTGTTTAATTGGCAGTCAGGGCTCATGCCCGGATTGTGGCCTCAATCCTCAGTGTGGGGCCTGCAAGAGGCAGCCAATCAATGATTCTTTCTCATCATTGATGTTTCCATATCTCTTTCCCTTTCTCTCTAAAAAATATTTTTTTAAATAATAATCATATATAATAAAGAGTTCATATGCAAATTGTCCCTCAGACCCTCATACAACATGGCTGCCCCGATGTGGTCAATGATGGTTACCACAAGATTGCCGTCAGGGGAGGGCAGTTGGGGATGAACTGGTAGGCAGGGAGGCAGTTATGTGTTGATCAGGCTGGCAGGGGAGTGGTTACAGGGTGATCAGGCTGGGAGTCAGGCAAGCAGTTGGCAGCCAGCAATCCTGGATTGTGAGAGAGATGTCAGACTGCCTGTTTAGGCCTGATTCCCAACCAGCAGTTGGACATCCCTTGAGGGGTCCCACTTGGAGAGGGTGTAGGCTGGGCTGATGGACAAGCCCTGCCCCCTCCAAACATACACACGCACAAATCTCATGCACTGGACCTCTAGTGAACACATAAGCTCCCCTCTTCTTCCATTTCACTCTTCAGGCTTAAGGTCTGGGCTCCCACAGGACGACTGTGGACCCTCCCACACTCACACCACCTGTTCCCGTCCCTCAGAGCACACCTGCTGCACCACCCCTCATGGACCGCACCCTGCACCAGCCAGCCTGCAGGCAGCCTCCTTCCCATCCACGCCCACAGCTGGGGCCCTCCACAGTCCCCAGAACCCCTCTGCATCGCTAGGTCATAAGCACAAATGAACTTCCACTGTCCTACAAATGTTTGCCCCCACCTCACCCTCCTGTTCAGTTTAGACACAGCACCCCCTGTTGGGGCAGAAGGCAGAGAGGGAATGCTGGTTCAGGTGGTGGCTCTTCACCTGCCCTCGGGCAGCCTCGGTGACTGAGCTTCCCCAGGAGGTCTCTAAGGCCTCCCCCTGCCCTGGGAAAGCTAAGGGGTCCTAGGGACAGTGCCTGGTGGAGCTGGAAATATGGGGTCACAGGGTAAAGGATAGGACTGTCTAACCACTGTGCTGTACACCTGACACAAATAGAGAATAATATTGGATGTAAACTGTAACTGAAAACAATTTTAATAAAATAATTTTAGTTGGAAAAATGAAAAAGCTAAGCTATCAGGGGGACCACTCTCTCTTATGAGGAACACTCTCAGCATCTAGGTGCCTCCACCCCCATAAATAATAGTTCATGAAGGACACACCTTTCTTCTAGAGCATCCCACCTAGAGGAGGAAGCAGAAGAGATGGCAAAAGAAACTTCTGAGATATCTGCAAACAGTGCTCAGTAGTTTCTTTAACGCCTTTTCTCAACATGGACCCTCACACCAAAGCGTCAAGGGTTCGATTCTCAGACAGGGACAAGGAATTGCTGGGTTAGCTTACCCAGATCTGAGTGGGTTGGATAGGCAACCAATAGATGTGTCCTTCTCAACTCTCTCTCCTCTCTCTCTCCTCTCTCTCTCCGTCTCTCTCTCATTTGTGTGTGTGTGTGTGTGTGTGTGTGTGTGTGTCTGTCTGTCTGTCTTCTGTCTCTCCTTTACACTGTCTCTAAAGAAAATCAATGGAAGAATAGCCTCTGGTGAGGATTAACAAAAACAAAGCAAACCTCCCTTCTGAGAAAAACCAGGAGGGGTGAGGGGAATGATTGGATAATAGAGGGTGGGTGCTGGCCCAGCACAGCTCTGAGACCAGACTTGTCCCCACTCAGGGTGCATCCCCTGTGGGATGTAGTAGGTTGCACCCAGGGCCACCCAAGAAAGATTCTGGCCCAACATCTGGATGAACCTGAAACTCACCGAGTCTCTAGGTCTAACACTTTACAGGAAATACTGAAGTTAGAGGAACCAGAAAAACTACAGCTCAGTGACACAATCGGTCAAACGCAGTACGGGAGATGTTCTCTGGGCACAAGGACCCTCCTAACATGTGAGGGCAGCAGGGGTGTGTGAGTGGGAAGAGGAAGGCAGAACCAGGGAAGCCCATGGTTCTGTGAGCCAGTCAGCACCACCTGCTCCGGCAAACACCTGGCACCCAGTCCAGGAGGCTCAGGGTTTCCTCCAAGGTGGTCAACTGCCCTGGAGCCAAAATGAGTGCAGGCTTGGTCGGCTTCCTTTGAGGTTGGCTCCTGCAGCCCTTTATTCCAGTGACTGTAAACCTTTTTCATCTCCGGGCACTCACGAACCCCTCAGCCTCTGCAGCACACCAAAACATCCATGTTGGGCCAAGCTGACAAAAACAGGCATAGTTTGATTCACGGGCAGCAGACACCTGTTGCTGTGATGGTGGCTGGGATTGTATTACTGGACAATCAAAGGGAAAGAAGGTCAGTGCCCCTGGCTAAAGAGTCAGCATGGCATGTAAGAATTCGTGCAGCCACACCAGTTGAAAATCATTGCTTGAATCCAGCAGGATGTTTATCTGAATCTCCATGGGAAGTAGTAGATATACTTTATATAATACATATACTTATTGATTTCAGAGAGGAAGGTGGAGGGAAAGGGAGAGATAGAAACATCATTGTTGAGAGAGAATCATTGATCTGCAGCCTCCTGCATGCTCCCCACTGGGGATTGAGCTCACTATCCAGACTTGTGCCTTGAGCGAGAATGGGACCCTGATCTTCTGGTTCATAGGTCAAAGCTCAACTACTAAGCCTTGCCAACTATCAGTCATTCTGTATGGAAACAAAGGTAAGGAATGCAGGATGGTTGCAACGGCTGACCGAAAACCAACAGTCAGCGATCCCTACACCTGTGGGGAAGTGGAGTCCAGGCGACTGGTTTTCCCTGGGTCAGGGTCAGTGTGGTCTCAGTTGTTTACAGCACACGATTGATTTTATGAATGAAGCCAACAGCAGGGAAGGCCTATGAGGTGCTCTGGCTCAGTTGGCTTCTGCCTGTGGGTGTCTCTTGGGCTGAGGTCACTCAGGACTGAGCTCACCATTCCCCCTAGTGGTCACTACGCCTTGAGGAGCCTGGGTTCCAGTAGGGATCTACCCTTCAGGCCCATTTGATATTTCCTGCCAATGGATGTGTCACCCAGGAACCCAACCACAACCATGCCCTTGGGTAGTGAAAAGAATGACAATGAGAGCAGTGGGAATGGGCACCAACGCATAACCCTCTCCTTTGTTGATTCCTTTCTAGACATGAACTTATTCAATCCTCCAACACACTGGGGTTGTGACCCCTGACCTTTCCCATGTAGCAGGAGGGCAGTTAAATGCCAAGTGCAGGTAGACCCTTCCACTGGGAGGCTCCAACCTGTAGTCTACTCTGTTCCACTCGGGGCACACACCTCCCGGGGCCTCTCCCCGATCTGGAGACTGGATGCATGCCCGAGGGTGAGACCCCACTGTCCCGGCCTGGGAATGATGTACCATTCCACCTGTGCCCGTCTCTCCCCTCTGCCCTGGCACAGAGTGGCCAGACACTACCTACAGAGATATTAATGTAGAAAACATTCAAACCAGTAAAGAATTTTGTGAGTTATTTAAGCCAAACTGTGGACAATGGCCCAGAAGCAGAAATTCAATGGATTGGGAGAATGACTCAGACATTGGTGGTTTTTCACCTTGTTTTAGACATTACAGTCAAAGGATGGGATGGAGGTGCATTCCTGGTTCTCCACAGGTGATGGATTATAGGGGCCGGGGAAAACACTGGGAAACACCATGGGATTGCATACAAAATAAAAGGGTAGACACATACTTAGGTGGGTGCTGGACAGGTAACAGTTAACAGTTCACATGATGACAATGACAATGAAGAAATTTATGGTCTTTCTGGCACTCAGGCACATTGCTTGTGCTCTGATGGGTCTGTCAAAAGGGAAGTTACAAGGGACCCACATCCCACAGGTGCATTATCTTAGATGCCAAAAGACAACAGGCTCAGTAAACATGGAAGTTTATCTTGTCAGGGAACATACTGTCCATTCACTTGACTCCCCACCATAAACTGCTTTTTAATGAAAGGTTTTTAATTTCAGACCATCCTGTGTGGTCACTTTAGGTCACTGAGTTTGCAAGGCTGCCAGACAGGCCTCCCTTGAGCTGGTCAGGGCAGCATGTGGCCCTTTTTCGTCCACAGACCCAAGACGGGCTGTGGGAACAGTGCTGACCTGGGCCTGGGCCCGGGCCTGGCCCGACCCCAGGGAAAGGAACGTGTCACTTGAAAGAGCAGGTGGGGCCCGAGGCAGGAGCTGCCCACCGAGCCTGTCCACCCAGGGCTCACGCTCCAATGAACACTTGACACAGCTCCTGCCTCCGGGCAGCACGGCCACACAACCTGTGTGACCTGGAGCCCAGCCTCTGAGGACGTGACCTTGACAGGCAGTCACCAAGGTCTAGTGCGAGTGAGAGACAGGGAAGTGTGTGGGAGTTTCCCTCAGACTTTCTGGGGCATGTGGGTCTCCACACAACACAGGAGCAGAAGCGTCACATAGACAAACGATGGACCGGTGGGCGGAGCTACGAAGTGTTGGCTGCCTGCCCCTCTCCCCCTCTGTTCCCAGAGTAAGGCGGTCGGTCACACGAGGAGCTTTCAGGCTCTGCTTCTCTGCACCCCACGTGTGAGCCTGTGCAACTGGAACATGGTATCAGGGGGAGACACGTGCCAGCGAGACCTGGACACTCCCCAGTAGGTGTTCAGGTGCCTCCCTTGACCACTCCCCAATTACCTCAGGACGTCAGACCCTCTCCACTGTCCTCAAGGCCTCCTGCTGTCTTCTCATCAAGGTCAGGGAAGGGCCTCCTCTCATAGCTGAGTGGAACAGGACAGCAAGTGTGCAGTCCATCCCGGTCAGTGTGGCTTCATAGTTGACCATCGACCTATGAACCAGGAGGTCACAGTTCAATTCCCGGTCAGGGCACCTGACCAGTTAGTGGGCTGGATCTCCAATAAGGGGTATGCAGGAGGCAGCCGATCAATCATTCTGTCTCATCATTGATGTTTCTCTCTGTCTCCCTTTCCTCTCCTCTCTGAAATAAATAAAATTATATCTGCCAACAAGAAAAACAGAAAAGAAAGGCTAATGTTGGCCAATCCAGGAGACAGTTCCTGCAGAAGCGAGGGAGAGCTGCGTTCCCCGGTGAAACTGCTTCCTCTGGTTCCATGAAACAACCGCTCTTGGCTTTTCCCGGGAGGAGGGGACTCCCAGGTGGGCTTGCTGGTCTCTGCTGTCCAAGGCCCCTTGTTACAGGCCCTCTGGGCGATTCCTACCCAGGTGCCTGGGCATGATCCACTTCTCCAGAACTTCTCCAGAACCCCATTAGAACTCCCAGCCTGGTGGGATGCAGGTGGGGGTGTGCAAGGGTGGGGATACAGCAGCAGAATCATCAGCTCAGGGCACCAGATGAGAGCTCACCAGCCCCACCCCAGCTGTATGGGAGGCATGGCAACCTGACCCGCAGACATAGGTGAACCGCAGGAGGGGTGGCTTGTGAGCATTTCGCTGACTGAGTCATACCCCACAGATCTTTCCTTGAGGTTGCGCAACCCTCTCCCCTATAAATAGGGAGGCACATTGGCCTCTGGAAGCCTGTGGCTCCACCTGCAAGCCTCCTCCTCCTCCTGCTGCCCTCGCCCAGCCTGGCAGCCAGCATGAGGCTCTTCCACATCCTGCTGCTGCCTTTCTGCCTGCTCTTCGCCCAGGTGGGCCCAGGTGAGCTGGGGACCAGGGGCACTCTGTCCGGGGCCGGGACCAGGTGAAGGGAGCTGTGAGGAGAGCTGGAGACACTGTGCCCTGAGGGCACAGGCTTTGGGCAGCATCCATGAGGCCCAGGGCTGATGGTCGGCTGTGGGCTGTACCTGGGGTCTGCCTGCCGCTCTGGAACTCCTATGGGGAGCTGCGGGGAGCACAACCAGGCGATTGCCCTGGGCCTGGGCCCGGCTGCAGACCGAGGGTTCACACCAGGCTTCCTGTCTGACTCCTAGGGCTCCGTGCCCTCTGCCTGGCAGCTACCAGACCCTCTCAGCCCCATCAGGTCTTGGGCATCTAGAAAGGACCCTCGCTGGAGTCCCTGACTCCACCTGCAGACAGTCCCTCGCCCAGCCAGGCCGGCCTCCTGTGCTGCTGCCAGAGGCGCAGGCTGCCAGCCCCAGGGCTCCCAGGTCACAGCTGGGGCCTCCCAGGTGCCCTGGTGTGAGCAGGTGCTGCCGGCCCCTCCCACAGGCAGCTCCCGGCCCTTGACACACCCGGGGGGGTAGCCAGGGCCCATGGGCGGCAGAGACCTGCCCTGCAGAGACCCTCATGCTCTGCCAGCTGGGAACCCTCCCCAGGAGGTGCCAGCTCCTCTGGGTGAAAGCATGATTCTCTGTTTACTAGCCGGGCTGAAACAGGTAGCCTACAAAGCAGTTAACTATGACTAATCTTAACCCAACAAGCCTTTTGTGTGCACACTTGTGTGTGTGTATGAGTTTGTGTGACTGTGTATGTACGTGTGTGAGTGTGTGTGTGTTTATCTGTGTGAGTGTGAGTGTGTGTGTGAGTGTGTGAGTTTGTGTGTGTATGAATGTGTATGTGTGAGAGTGTGCGTATGTGTGTGTGTGAGTGTGTATGTGAGTGTTTGTGAGTGTGTGTGTGTATTTGTGTTTGAGTGTGCTTGTGTATGTGAGTGTGTGAGTGTTTGTGAGTGTGTGAGTATGTGTTTGTGAGACTGTGTGTGTGAGTGTGTGTCTGTGAGAGTGTGTGTGTGTGTGTGTGTGAGAGAGAAAGTGTGAGTGTGTGTGTGTATGAGTGAGAGTGTGTGTGTGTGTGTGTGTGTGTGTGTGTGTGTAGTAGCCATGCAGCATCTCTCAGGGCAGTTCAGTACAGACTCAGGGAGTCCGGATGCCGCGTTGTCAACACACAGATGGACTTGCCGTCTATGATGTCTCCGGGTGATTGGGGAATTCCCATGCAAAGCACAGAAAACACCAGTGCTCCCCACGGTGCAGGAGCAGTGGCCCCAGACAGCACTGTGATGGAAGCTGAGCCCTGCAGGGTGGCCTGGGGATTAGAGTACAGTCCTGTGCACCAAAAGATTGTAAGATTGTGGGTTCAATTCCCGGGCAGAACACATACCTAGGCTGCAGGTTTGATTCCTGCTTGGAGCCCTATCTGGAGGCAAGAGATCCATGTTTCTCTCTCCCGCTCTGTCCCTCTGTCCCTCTCCCCCTCTCTCTATGTCTCTCAGAACATCAACATAAACATCTTCTCAGTTGAGGAATAGGAAATCAATAAAGCAGGAGCTGACCCTATGGAGCAGGTAGTAAGCTCAGGATTAGCTCAGATACCCCCAGGAAGGCTACTCTTCCCTCCGTCAACACGTCCATCCTTCTGGCCAAAAGGCCCATCTGTGGCCCTCAGAATGGGGACAGGTCGCCTCGGGAAACCCCTGCCTTGTGGGGAGCGGCCGCTCTGCAAGGGGAAGAGCTGTGCCCACGGGGCTGAGGTTGGGGCTCTGGCCACCTTGGGGCCCTGCAGGCAGGCACCACCTCTCCTGCACTCTGACCTCTGTGTGACATGTGCCCATTGGGGACTGGGCCCCAGGAAATGCTGTACCCACACAAATATCTTCATGGGAATGGGGTGCTCTCCAGGCGAGGTTGGAGGGTTTGGAGGACAATGATCCCCCCAGTGCCTTTGCCTCTGATCATGTCCAACCCCTCAGTCTCTGCTTGACTCCCGGGCCATGGGCTGGGTGTTCCTGTGGGTGTTGGTGCCGTGGTCCCGGCTCTGTGGTTGTTAGGGTGGCTGCTGCCGCCATTCCAGCCACTGTCCACAGGGGCATGGACAGCTGTGGGATCGGCATGATCACAGATCCAAGCTCAGTGCACAGAGGAGCCTGTGGTTTCCGGGTCTGTGGGGGTCCCATTGCACCCAGCTGACTCAGTCCCCCTCTGGCCCCTGTGGGCTCAGCCCATCTCTCTCCTGGAACGGCCATCAGAGCTCATTTAGTCTAACCTGTTGGGATCACACGTGGGGAAACCGAGGCATACAGGAGTGGCTGAAGGAGAGCTATGGTCATGGCCAGAGACCACAACAAGCCTGTTCACAGTTTTCCTCTCTCTCTTAAAAAAAGAAAAAGAAAAAGGCATTGCCCACGTTTATTTCAGGCAAGTGGCCTTTGTGTGAGGATAGAACGATGTCAGAATGACACGGTGACCCAGGTCCCCGAATCAGCTAGTCAGGAGCCCAACCCGGGTGCCAAGACATTAAGGCCATTGGAGGCTGCCCTGGCTGGTATCTGAATGGTCAGAGCGCTGGCCAGCACATCACCAAGTTGTGGGTTCGATTCCCAGTCAAGGGCCTTACTTGAGATGAAGGTTCACTCCCTGCCCCTGAAATGGTGCCTGGGGAGGCAACCAGCTGATGTGTCTCTCTCATGGATATTTCTCTCTCTCCCTTCCACTCTCTGAGAAGCAAGGGAGAAAATATGCTTGGGGGAGATTAACAAAAAGAAAGGCAGGAAGAAAGAAAGGGCAGTCTGTGGCTGTCCACTCTGCTTTGGCCAAGGGTTAGGTCGCAGGTCCCATGCACAGGCCCTGCCTGGGGAGGGCGCTTGAGAACACAGGCCTGACGTGGTGACTCTGCATGGTAGAAGCTGGGCATAGGAGGGGCCTGGGGTGTGTAATTAATTACCTAATGACATCACGTTGTGAAAAGACCGCCAGGGAAGGATGAGAATTAACAAAAAGTAAAAGAAAGAATGATGGGAGTGAATTATTGATTGGCTGCCTCCTGCACGCCCCCACTGGAGATCAAGCCCACAAACCAGGCTTATGACCTGACTGGGAATCAAACCGTGACCTCCTGTTCCATGGGTCGATGCTCAGCCACTGAGCCATGGTGGCTGGGCTATTTCTTGGCCCTTCCCACCGTGTGATTATCATGCTGATCATGCAGCTTGGTTTGTGTGCACATTTCAGGTGGCTGGAAACCAGAGGTGGTGGCATGGCGGCTTGGTAGGCTAAGCATGGATCTGATTGTAACGGAGAAGGTCACACTGTGGTAGGAAACTGCGTATGCCAGTTCACACGCCCAGTCAGTGCATCTAGGTTCCCGTTGCTCCACATTCACACCAACGCTTGGGAATGTCAGTCCTTTGGATGAGCCATCTGCTCAGTGGGGTGCTCACCAGAGGGTTAGTGTGTGTTTCCCTGGTAAATGGCGCAGTGGGTACGTTTGTAGGGCGCTCCTGGCCACGGGGCACCTGTTGTGAAGTGCCTCTTTGCCTTCTGCCCACATTGCCTATCAGATTATCCGTCTTTCCTTCGTGATTTGTAGCAGTTCTTTATACCGTCTGCAGACAAGCCCTTTGGCGGTCAGATGCACTGCAGACACCTTCTCCCTGATACCTAGATTTTTCACTGTCTTCATGGAATCTTTCCCGAGAGGGTTTATCGTTGCTTTAATTAGGCTGGTAAATGTGTCATAGCTTTCCCTTTAGGGTGTAGTCTTTTGGGTATCATAGGAAAACCTTTCTAACCAAAGACATGAAGAAAAGCTTTGAGAGTGTCTCATAGGTCTCTCTCCCCTTTTATACCTGGGCATCTAAGCCTTATTGGGGGGGAGGGCAAAGGGAGAGGGGTGCTAAAGGTGATGTTTGTTCAATATGGGTCCTGGCTGGGCAGGGCCTCAGGGTGTGGGTGGGAGGGGGTGACACATTTCCATCCAGGAATCCAATCAGTGCAAAGCCAGGGCCTGAGAGCCACCCCCAGGAACATGCTGGGCGACCTGGTTCTCTCCCGCAGAGAGTTGGCAGCCAGTCCAGGGCCTTCTGTTTGGAGAGTCTCTGCTTCAGGGAGGAAGGCGGAATGCATTCCAACTGAAGAGAGCAGTGAGAGCAACACAATGTGCAGGTGAAGGGGATACCTGAAACCCATACAATTTCATCTCAATAAATTCCATTAAAAATTAAAAAGAAAATGAATATTTTATCCTTTTGCATTTATTTAGAAAGAAAAGAAAGAAAAAGACACAAAAAAAGAAAACAATGGAAGCTCATGGGGTAGCCACCATTTCCACCTGGCACTGAAGGGCACCACCTGGCAGAAATGGGGCAGGATCGGGCGGGGGTTAGGGCAGGGAGGGGTGCTGCCAGGATCACGTGAACACGTAGGACACAGCCTTGAGCGTTTCAGCTGTGCTCACTGGTTAGAGAGGCACTTTAGCATGGACACAAAACATGTGCATAGACAGAAAACCTCAGTAGAAAATGACCATGTTGGTTTAAAAACAAAGGTGGATGAATACATCCTAAACTATGTATGATGCTCATGGTGAATAAAATAATACATGACCAAAGGTGGCAGATTTGGAATATGGATATGCAAAATAGGAATTGAAATTTGTGAAGGTTTTTGTTTTTTTAAGACACTCGTAGACCTGGCCGAGTGCCCTAACTGGTTAGAGCATCCTCCCATGCGTGGAAAGGCTGTGGGTTCAATTCCTGGTCAGGGCACATACAGTTTTCCAGCTCCATTCCCACTTGGAGATTGTCCAGGAGGCTACAGATTGATGTTTCTCTTTCACAGATATGTTTTCTCTCTGTGTGTCTCTCCCTTCTTCTCTAAACTCAGTAATCATATCCTCAGTACAGATTATTTCTTAAACAGACATGAGTATTCCTGGAACAGAACACAGGTATTCTGGAGACAGGGTGAAGCTGAGGAACCTTATTTGGAGACAAACTGGGTGCTCAGGACAGCTATCTGGGCAGAAAGAAACCCCACTCACAGCCCTGCTGCTCATCTTCAGCTTACCTTTAGCCACAGTGGGCACCAACCTCAGACCACGGACATAGATCTCAGACAGAGGACACAGGACTCAGAAGGAGGACACAGACCTCAGACAGAGGGCACAGGCATCAGATGAAGGGCACAGACATTAGATGGATTACACAGACCTCAGATGCCGGACATAGACCTCAGACAGAGGGCAAAGACTTGAGACAGAGGACATACACCTCAAACAAATGACTAGACCTCAGATTGATGACATAGACCTCAGATCGATGACATAGCACTCGATAGAGGGCACAGACCTTAGATGGAGGGCACATAACTCATACAGAGAGCACAGGCCTTTGCATGAGCAGCCCGAGAGTTCAGTGGGGGCCCAATTTCTAGGAGGGCACCTCTCTGCAGTGCTCTGGGAAGGGCTGTGTGTCCCTTGTCACCAAGTGTCCTGCAGTCACGTTGGCAGTGAGCCGGGAAACTGACATGTTTTCTCTGCCTCCTCACAGGTGCTGGTCTCATCACGGCTCTGCTACATAGGACTCCAGAATACATATGTGCCAAACAGGGGGGAACCTGCAACTTCTCCCCCTGCCCAATGTTCACCAAGCACATGGGCTCCTGCTACAGTGGGAAGGCCAAGTGCTGCATCTGAGCTGGAGTCACGGGGTAGACAAAGCCACAGAAACTACTTGTAAGCATTGTTTTCCTAAAATAAAACCTTAAAAAGAACAAGCCTCCTGAGGACCCACTTGAACCCTGTGTTTCCTTTGGGAAGAGGTTAGGAAAGCCAGGTTACAAAGGACACAATCCTGCTAAGTGAATTGAGACAGTCAGAGCAAGACAAGCATCCCATGATCTCACTCGTAGGTGGAGTCTGGTGAACAACATACACTGATGTTCACAGTGGATCCAGAGCCATGAAAGCATGGAGCAAGTGGGGAGTGTCCGAGGGAAGGCAGTGGGGGCTGCGTGGGTGGGTGGTGACCATCAAGGACCGTGTAAGTGGAGATGCAGGGCCCATGGCCACAGACAATGGGGTGCTGAGGGCCTGGGCCGGGGGTCAATGGGGGAAAGTAGGGGACATATGTAATATTTTCCACCATGAAGGATTTTAACAATCTTCTTCCATTTCACTCTTCAGGCTTAAGGTCTGGGCTCCCACAGGACGACTGTGGAGTCTCCCACACTCACACCACCTTTTCCCGTCCCTCAGAGCACACCTGCTGCACCACCCCTCATGGACCGCACCCTGCACCAGCCAGCCTGCAGGCAGCCTCCTTCCCATCCATGCCCACAGCTGGGGCCCACCACAGTCCCCAGCACCCCTCTGCATCGCTAGGTCATAAGCACGAATGCACTTCCACTGCCCTACAAATGTTTGCCCCCACCCCACCCTCCTCATCAGTTTAGACACAGCACCCCCTTTGGGGGCAGAAGGCAGAGAGAGAATGCTGGTTCAGGTGGTGGCTCTTCACCTGCCTTCCGGCAGCCTCGGGGACTGAGCTTCCCCAGGAGGTCTCTAAGGCCTCCCCCTGCCCTGGGAAAGCTAAGGGGTCCTAGGGACAGTGCCAGGTGGAGCTGGAAATATGGGGTCACAGGGTAAAGGATAGGACTGTCTAACCACTGTGCTGTACACCTGACACAAATAGAGAATAATATTGAATGTAAACTGTAACTGAAAACAATTTTAATAAAATAATTTTAGTTGGAAAAAATGAAAAAGCTAAACTATCAGGGGGAACACTCTTTCTTATGAGGAACACTCTCAGCATCTAGGTGCCCCCAACCCCATAAATAATAGTTCATGAAGGACACACCTTTCTTCTAGAACATCCCACGTGGAGGAGGAAGCAGAGGAGATGGCAAAAGAAACTTCTGAGATATCTGCAAACAGTGCTCAGTAGTTTCTTTAACGCCTTTTCTCAGCATGGACCCTCACACCAAAGCGTCATGGTTTCTATTCTCAGCCAGGGACAAGGAGTTCCTGGGTTAGCTTACCCAGATCTGAGTGGGTTGGATAGGCAACCAATAGATGTGTCCTTCTCAACTCTCTCCTCTCTCTCTCTTCTCTCTCTCTCTCTGTCTCTCTCTCATTTGTGTGTGTGTGTGTGTGTGTGTGTGTGTGTGTGTGTGTGTCTGTCTGTCTGTCTGTCTTCTGTCTCTCCTTTACACTGTCTCTAAAGAAAATCAATGGAAGAATAGCCTCTGGTGAGGATTAAGAAAAACAAAGCAAACCTCCCTTCTGAGAAAAGCCAGAAGGGGGGAGGGGAAGGATTGGATAATAGAGGGTGGGTGCTGGCCCAGCACAGCTCTGAGACCAGACTTGTCCCCACTCAGGGTGCATCCCCTGTGGGATGTAGTAGGTTGCACCCAGGGCCACCCAAGAAAGATTCTGGCCCAACATCTGGCTGAACCTGAAACTCACCGAGTCTCTAGGTCTAACACTTTGCAGGAAATACTGAAGTTAGAGGAACCAGAAAAACTACAGCTCAGTGACACAATCGGTCAAACGCAGTACGGGAGATGTTCTCTGGGCACAAGGACCCTCCTAACATGTGAGGGCAGCAGGGGTGTGTGAGTGGGAAGAGGAAGGCAGAACCACGGAAGCCCATGGTTCTGTGAGCCAGTCAGCACCACCTGTTCCGGCAAACACCTGGCACCCAGTCCAGGAGGCTCTGGGTTTCCTCCAAGGTGGTCAACTGCCCTGGAGCCAAAATGCCTGCAGGTGGGTCGGCTTCCTTTGAGGTTGGCTCCTGCAGCCCTTTATTCCAGTGACTGTAAACCTTTTTCATCTCACAACACACCGGAACCCCTCAGCCTCTGCATCACACCAAAACATCCATATTGGGCCAAGCTGACAAAAACAGGCATAGTTTGATTCATGGGCAGCAGACACCTGTTGCTGTGATGGTGGCTGGGATTGTTTTGCTTGAAAATCGAAGGGAAAGAAGGTCAGTGCCCCTGGCTAAAGAGTCAGCATTGCATGTTGTAAGAATTCGTGCAGCCACACCAGTTGAAAATCATTGCTTGAATCCAGCAGGTTGTTTATCTGAATCTACATGGGAATTAGCAGATATACTTTATATAATATATATATTTATTGATTTCAGAGAGGAAGGTGGAGGGAAAGGGAGAGATAGAAACATCATTGTTGAGAGAGAATTATTGATCTGCAGCCTCCTGCATGCTCCCCACTGGGGATTGAGCTCACTATCCAGACTTGTGCCTTGAGCGAGAATGGGACCCTGATCTTCTGGTTCATAGGTCAAAGCTCAACTACTGAGCCTTGCCAGCTATCAGTCATTCTGTATGGAAACAAAGGTAAGGAATGCAGGGGTAGTTGCAAAGGGTGACAGAAAACCAACAGTCAGCAATCCCTACACCTGTGGGGACGTGGAGTCCAGGCGACTGGTTTTCCCTGGGTCAGGGTCAGTGTGGTCTCAGTTGTTTACAGCACACGATTGATTTTATGAATGAAACCAACAGCAGGGAAGGCCTATGAGGTGCTCTGGCTCAGTTGGCTTCTGCCTGTGGGTGTCTCCTGGGCTGAGGTCACTCAGGACTGTGCTCACCACTCCCCCTGGTGGTCACTACGCCTTGAGGAACCTGGGTTCCAGTAGGGATCTACCCTTCAGGCCTATTTGGTATTTCCTGCCAATGGATGTGTCACCCAGGAACCCAACCACAACCATGCCCTTGGGTTGTGAAAAGAATGACAATGAGAGCAGTGGGAATGGGCACCAACGCATAACCCTCTCCTTTGTTGATTCCTTTCTAGACATGAACTTATTCAATCCTCCAACACACTGGGGTTGTGACCCCTGACCTTTCCCATGTAGCAGGAGGGCAGTTAAATGCCAAGTGCAGGTAGACCCTTCCACTGGGAGGCTCCAACCTGTAGTCTACTCTGTTCCACTCGGGGCACACACCTCCCGGGGCCTCTCCCCGATCTGGAGACTGGATGCATGCCCGAGGGTGAGACCCCACTGTCCCGGCCTGGGAATGATGTACCATTCCACCTGTGCCCGTCTCTCCCCTCTGCCCTGGCACAGAGTGGCCAGACACTACCTACAGAGATGTTAATGTAGAAAACATTCAAACCAGTAAAGAATTTTGTGAGTTTATTTGAGCCAAACTGTGGACAATGGCCAAGAAGCAGAGATTCAATGGATTGGGACAATGCTCCAGAGATTGGTGGTTTTTCACCTTGTTTTACACATTACAGTCAAAGGATGGGATGGAGGTGGGTTTCTGGTTCTCCACAGGTGATGGATTAGAGGGGGGAGCACACTGGGAAACACCATGGGATTGCATACAAAATAAAAGGGTAGACACATACTTAGGTGGGTGCTGGACAGGTAACAGTTAACAGGTCACATGATGACAATGACAATGAAGAAATTTGTGGTCTTTCTGGCACTCAGGCACATTGCTTGTGCTCTGACGGGTCTGGAAAGAGGGAAGTTACAAGGGACCCACATCCCACAGGTGCATTATCTTAGATGCCAAAAGACAACAGGCTCAGTAAAAATGGAAGTTTATCTTGTCAGAGAACATACTGTCCAATGACGTGACTCCCCACCATAAACTGCTTTTTAATGAAAGGTTTTTAATTTCAGACCATCCTGTGTGGTCACTTTACGTCTCTGAGTTTGCAAGGCTGCCAGACAGGCCTCCCCTGAGCTGGTCAGGGCAGCATGTGGCCCTTTTTCGTCCACAGACCCAAGACGGGCTGTGGGAACAGTGCTGACCTGGGCCTGGGCCTGGGCCTGGCCCGACCCCAGGGAAAGGAACGTGTCACTTGAAAGAGCAGGTGGGGCCCGAGGCAGGAGCTGCCCACCAAGCCTGTCAACCCGGGGCTCACGCTCCAATGAACACTCGACACAAACAGCTCCTGCCTCCGGGCAGCACGGCCACGCAGCCTGTGTGACCTGGAGCCCAGCCTCTGAGGACGTGACCTTGACAGGCAGTCACCAAGGTCTAGTGCGAGTGAGAGACAGGGAAGTGTGTGGGAGTTTCCCTCAGACTTTCTGGGGCATGTGGGTCTCCACACAACACAGGAGCAGAAGCGTCACATAGACAAACCATGGACCGGTGGGCGGAGCTACGAAGTGTTGGCTGCCTGCCCCTCTCCCCCTCTGTTCCCAGAGTAAGGCGGTCGGTCAGACGAGGAGCTTTCAGGCTCTGCTTCTCTGCACCCCACGTGTGAGCCTGTGCAACTGGAACATGGTATCAGGGGGAGACACGTGCCAGCGAGACCTGGACACTCCCCAGTAGGTGTTCAGGTGCCTCCCTTGACCACTCCCCAATTACCTCAGGACGTCAGACCCTCTCCACTGTCCTCAAGGCCTCCTGCTGTCTACTCATCAAGGTCAGGGAAGGGCCTCCTCTCATTGCTGACAGGAACAGGACAGCAAGTATGCAATCCATCCCGGTCAGTGTGACTCCATTGTTGACCATCGACCTATGAACCAGGAGGTCACAGTTCAATTCCCGGTCAGGGCACATGACCAGTTAATGGGTTGGATCTCCAATATGGGGTATGCAGGAGGCAGCCGATCAATCACTCTGTCTCATTGATGTTTCTCTCTGTCTCCCTTTCCTCTCCTCTCTGAAATAAATAAAATTATATCTGCCAACATGAAAAAAATAAAAGAAAGGCTGATGTTGGCCAATCCAGGAGACAGTTCCTACAGAAGCGAGGGAGGGAGAGCTGCTTCCCTGGTGAAACTGCTTCCTCTGGTTCCATGAAACTACTGCTCTTGGATTTTCCCGGGAGGAGGGGACTCCCAGGTGGGCTTGCTGGTCTCTGCTGTCCGAGGCCCCTTGTTACAGGCCCTCTGGGCGATTCCTACCCAGGTGCCTGGGCATGAGCCACTTCTCCAGAACTTCTCCAGAACCCCATTAGAACTCCCAGCCTGGTGGGATGCAGGTGGGGGTGTGCAAGGGTGGGGATACAGCAGCAGAATCATCAGCTCAGGGCACCAGATGAGAGCTCACCTCCCCCACCCCATCTGTATGGGAGGCATGTCCACCTGACCCGCAGACATAGGTGAACCACAGGAGGGGCGGCTTATGAGCATTTCCCTGACTGAGTCATGTCCCACAGATCTTTCCTTGAGGTTGCGAAACCCTCTCCCCTATAAATAGGGAGGCACATTGGCCTCTGGAAGCCTGTGGCTCCACCTGCAAGCCTCCTCCTCCTCCTCCTGCCCTCGCCCAGCCTGGCAGCCAGCATGAGGCTCTTCCACATCCTGCTGCTGCCTCTCTGCCTGCTCTTCGCCCAGGTGGGCCCAGGTGAGCTGGGGACCAGGGGCACTCTGTCCGGGGCCGGGACCAGGTGAAGGGAGCTGTGAGGAGAGCTGGAGACACTGTGCCCTGAGGGCACAGGCTTTGGGCAGCATCCATGAGGCCCAGGGCTGATGGTCGGCTGTGGGCTGTACCTGGGGTCTGCCAGCCGCTCCCGACCTCCTATGGGGAGCTGCGGGGAGCACAACCAGGCGATTGCCCTGGGCCTGGGCCCGGCTGCAGACTGAGGGCTCACGCCAGGCTTCCTGTCTGACCCCTAGGGCTCCGTGCCCTCTGCCTGGCAGCTACCAGACCCTCTCAGCCCCATCAGGTCTTGGGCATCTAGAAAGGACCCTCGCTGGAGTCCCTGACTCCACCTGCAGACAGTCCCTCGCCCAGCCAGGCCGGCCTCCTGTGATGCCAGCCCCAGGGCTCCTGGGTCACAGCTGGGGCCTCCCAGGTGCCCTGGTGTGAGCAGGTGCTGCCAGCCCGCCCACAGGCAGCTCCCGGCCTGACTCCCCTGTGGGGGCAGCCAGGGCCCATGGGCGGCAGAGACCTGCCCTGCAGAGCCCCTCACGCTCTGCCAGCTGGGAACCCTCCTCAGGAGGTGCCAGCTCCTCTGGGTGAAAGCATGATTCTCTGTTTACTAGCCGGGCTGAAACAGGTAGCCTACAAAGCAGTTAACTATGACTAATCTTAACCCAACAAGCCTTTTGTGTGCACACTTGTGTGTGTGTATGAGTTTGTGTGACTGTGTATGTACGTGTGAGTGTGTGTGTGTTTATCTGTGTGAGTGTGAGTGTGTGTGTGAGTGTGTTCATGTGTGTGTGTATGAGTATGTATGTGTGAGAGTGTGTGAGTGTGTGTTTGGGTGTGTATTTGGGTGTGAGTGTGTGAGTGTGCTTGTATGTGTGAGTGTGTGACTGTTTGTGAGTGTGTGTTTGTTTGTGAGACTGTGTGTGTGAGTGTGTGTCTGTGAGAGTGTGTGTGTGTGTGTGTGTGTGTGTGTGTGTGTGTGTGTGGTAGCAGTGCCACATCTCTCAGGGCAGTTCAGTACAGACTCAGAGAGTCCGGATGCCGCGTTGTCAACACACAGATGGACTTGCCGTCTATGATGTCTCCGGGTGATTGGGGAATTCCCATGCAAAGCACAGAAAACACCAGTGCTCCCCATGGTGCAGGAGCAGTGGCCTCAGGAAGCACTGTGATGGAAGCTGAGCCCTGCTGGGTGGCCTGGGGATTAGAGTACAGTCCTGTGCACCAAAAGATTGTGAGATTGTGGGTTCCATTCCCGGGCAAGACACATACCTAAGTTGCAGGTTTGATTCCTGCTTGGAGCCCTATCTGGAGGCAAGAGATCCACGTTTCTCTCTCCCCCTCTGTCCCTCTGTCCCTCTGTCCCTCTCCCACTCTCTCTATGTCTCTCAGAACATCAACATAAACATCTTCTCAGTTGAGGAATAGGAAATCAATAAAGCAGGAGCTGACCCTATGGAGCATGTAGTAAGCTCAGGATTAGCTCAGATACCCCCAGGAAGGCTACTCTTCCCTCTCCTCCGACAACACGTCCATCCTTCTGCCCAAAATGGCCCATCCGTGGCCCTCAGAATGGGGACAGGTCGCCTCGGGAAGCCCCTGCCTTGTGGGGAGCGGCCGCTCTGCAAGGGGAAGAGCTGTGCCCACGGGGCTGAGGCTGGGGCTCTGGCCACTTTGGGGCCCTGCAGGCAGGCACCACCTCTCCTGCACTCTGACCTCTGTGTGACATGTGCCCATTGGGGACTGGGCCCCAGGAAATGCTGTACCCACACAAATATCTTCATGGGAATGGGGTGCTCTCCAGGCGAGGTTGGAGGGTTTGGAGGACAATGATCCCCCCAGTGCCTTTGCCTCTGATCATGTCCAACCCCTCAGTCTCTGCTTGACTCCCGGGCCATGGGCTGGGTGTTCCTGTGGGTGTTGGTGCCGTGGTCCCGGCTCTGTGGTTGTTAGGGTGGCTGCTGCCGCCATTCCAGCCACTGTCCACAGGGGCATGGACAGCTGTGGGATCGGCGTGATCACAGGTCCAAGCTCAGTGCACAGAGGAGCCTGTGGTTTCCGGGTCTGTGGGATCCCATTGCACCCGGCTGACTCGGCCCCCCTCTGGCCCCTGTGGGCTCAGCCCATCTCTCTCCTGGAACGGCCATCAGAGCTCATTTAGTCTAACCTGTTGGGATCACACGTGGGGAAACCGAGGCATACAGGAGTGGCTGAAGGAGAGCTATGGTCATGGCCAGAGACCACAACAAGCCTGTTCACAGTTTTCCCCTCTCTCTTAAAAAAAGAAAAAGAAAAAGGCATTGCCCACGTTTATTTCAGGAAGTGACCTTTGTGTGAGGATAGAACGATGTCAGAATGACCCGGTGACCCAGGTCCCCGAATCAGCTAGTCAGGAGCCCAACCCGGGTGCCAAGACATTAAGGCCATTGGAGGCTGCCCTGGCTGGTATCTGAATGGTCAGAGCGCTGGCCAGCACATCACCAAGTTGTGGGTTCGATTCCCAGTCAAGGGCCTTACCTGAGATGAAGGTCCACTCCCTGCCCCTGAAATGGTGCCTGGGGAGGCAACCAGCTGATGTGTCTCTCTCATGGATATTTCTCTCTTTCCCTTCCACTCTCTGAGAAGCAAGGGAGAAAATATGCTTGGGGGAGATTAACAAAAAGAAAGGCAGGAAGAAAGAAAGGGCAGTCTGTAGCTAGACACTCTGCTTTGGCCAAGGGTTAGATCGCAGCTCCCATGCACAGGCCCTGCCTGGGGAGGGCGCTTGAGAACACAGGCCTGACCTGGTGACTCTGCATGGTAGAAGCTGGGCATAGGAGGAGCCTGGGGTGTGTAATTAATTACCTAATGACATCACGTTGTGAAATGACAGCCAGGGAAGGACGAGAATTAACAAAAAGTAAAAGAAAGAATGATGGGAGAGAATTATTGATTGGCTGCCTCCTGCACGCCCCCACTGGGGATCAAGCCCACAAACCAGGCTTATGCCCTGACTGGGCACCAAACCATGACCTCCTGGTTCATGGGTCGATGCTCAGCCACTGAGCCATGGTGGCTGGGCTATTTCTTGGCCCTTCCCACCATGTGATTATCTTGCTGATCATGCAGCTTGGTTTGTGTGCACATTTCAGGTGGCTGGAAACCAGAGGTTGTGGCATGGCCGCTTGGTAGGCTAAGCATGGATCTGATTGTAACGGAGAAGGTCACACTGTGGTAGGAAACTGCGTATGCCAGTTCACACGCCCAGTCAGTGCATCTAGGTTCCCCTTGCTCCACATTCACACCAACGCTTGGGAATGTCAGTCCTTTGGATGAGCCATCTGCTCAGTGGGGTGCTCACCAGACGGTTAGTGTGTGTTTCCCTGGTAAATGGCGCAGTGGGTACGTTTGTAGGTCGCTCCTGGCCACGGGGCACCTGTTGTGAAGTGCCTCTTTGCCTTCTGCCCACATTGCCTATCAGATTATCCGTCTTTCCTTCGTGATTTGTAGCAGTTCTTTATACCGTCTACAGACAAGCCCTTTGGCGGTCAGATGCACTGCAGACACCTTCTCCTTGGTACATAGATTTTTCACTGTCTTCATGGAATCTTTCCCGAGAGGGTTTTATTGTTGCTTTAATGAGGCTGATAAATGTGTCATAGCTTTCCCTTTAGGGTTTAGGCTTTTGGGTATCATAGGAAATCCTTTCTAACCAAAGACATGAAGAAAAGCTTTGAGAGTATCTCCTGGGTCTCTCTCTCCTTTTATACCTGGGCATCTAAGCCTTATTGGGGGGGGGGTGCAATGGGAGAGGGGTGCTAAACGTGATGTTTGTTCAATATGGGTCCTGGCTGGGCAGAGCCTCAGGGTGTGGGTGGGAGGGGGTGACACAGTTCCATCCAGGACTCCAATCAGTGCAAAGCCAGGGCCTGAAAGCCACCCCCAGGAACATGCTTTAATTTTTATTTAAAAAATAAAAAGAAAATGAATAAATATTTTATCCTTTTGCTTTTATTTAGAAAGAAAAGAAAGCAAAGGATACAAAGAAAGAAAACAATGGAAGCTCATGGGGTAGCCACCATTTCCACCTGGCACTGAAGGGCACGACCTGGCAGAAATGGGGTCTATGTGGGATGGTGTGGAGATGGGGAGGGGTGATGCCAGGATCAAGTGAACGTGTAGCACACAGCCTGGAGCGTTTCAGCTGTGCTCACTGGTTAGAGAGACACTTAAGCATGGACACAAAAATGTGCATGGACAGAAAAGCCCAGTAGAAAATAACCATGGTGGTTTAAAAACAAGGGTGGATGAATATGTCCTAAACTATGTAGGATGCTCATGGTAAATAAATTAATACATTGACCAAAGGGTCATAATTTGGAACAGGAATATGCAAAATAGGAATTGAAATTCGTCACTTTTTTTTAAAGACACACATAGACCTGGCCAGATGCCCTAACTGGTTGGAGCATCCTCCCATGCATGGAAAGGCTGTGGGTTCAATTCCTGGTCAGGGCACATACAGTTTTCCAGCTCCATTCCCACTTGGAGTTTGTCCAGGAGGCTACAGATTGATGTTTCTCTTTCACAGATATAGTTTCTCTCTGTGTGTCTCTCCCTTCTTCTCTAAACTCAGCAAACATATCCTCAGTACAGATTATTTCTTAAACAGACATGAGTATTCCTGGAACAGGGCATGTGTGTTCTGGAGACAGGGTGAAGCTGAGGAATCTTATTTGGGGACGAACTGGGTGCTCAGGACAGCTGTCTGGGCAGAAGGAAACCCCACTCACAGCCCTGCTGCTCATCCTCAGCTTTGGTTTAGCCACAGTGGGCACCAACCTCAGACGGAGGTCATAGAGCTCAGACCAAAGACACAGACCTCTGATGGAGGACATAGACCTCGGACCGATGACACAGACATCAGACAGAGGACATAAACCTCCAACAAATCACATAGACCTCAGATGGTTGACATAGACCTCAGATGGATGACATAGACCTCAGATCAATGACATAGAACTCAAACAGAGGGCACAGACCTTAGACGGAGGGCACAGAACTCATACAGAGGGCACAGGCCTTTAAATGAACAGCCCCAGAGTTCAGTGAGGGCCCAATTTCTAGGAGGGCACCTCTCTGCAGTGCTCTGGGAAGGACTGCGTATCCCATGTCACCAAGTGTCCTGCAGTCACGTTGGTTGTGAGCCAGGAGCCTGACGTATCCTCTCTGCCTCCTCATAGGTGCCGGCCTCATCACGAGTCTGTCAGACTTGACTCCAGAATACATATGTGCCATAAATGGGGGGACCTGAAACTTCACCCCCTGCTCAATGTCCACCAAGCACATAGGCAACTGCTACAGTGGGAAGGCCAACTGCTGCGTCTGAGCTGGAGTCACGGGGGAGACAAAGCCACAGAAACTACTTGTAAGCATTGTTTTCCTAAAATAAAACCTTAAAAAGAACAAGCCTCCTGAGGACCCACTTGAACCCTGTGTCTCCTTTGGGAAGAGGTTAGGAAAGCCAGGTTACAAAGGACACAATCCTGCTAAGTGAATTGAGTCAGTCAGAGCAAGACAAGCATCCCATGATCTCACTCGTAGGTGGAGTCTGATGAACAACATACACTGATGATCGGAGTGAATCCAGAGCCATGGAAGCATGGAGCAAGTGGGGAGTGTCCGAGGGAAGGCAGTGGGGGGCTGCGTGGGTGGGAGGTGACCATCAAGGACCGTGTAAGTGGAGATGCAGGGCCCATGGCGACAGACAATGGGGTGCTGGGGGCCTGGGGCCGGGCGTCAATGGGGGAAAATAGGGGACATATGTAATATTTTCCACCATGCAGGATTTTAACAACAAAAATAGAAGTGAGACAGGCCAGGCCACCAAAGCTGAAAGCCCAGGAAAGAGGGTGGGGGGCAAGGGCCACAGCCACGTCACCTCCTCCTCTCTTCATTACCAAACCACCGTGTGAGATGTTCAGAGGGTCCACCCACAATCAGGAATGCTTGACGAGGGGGCAAATGACACCACTTCCCCCCTCCGGGGCCCAGCAGGGTCTCCCACCAAATCCAGTGCATGTGCCATGCCAGGCCAGGGGCAGTGGGTTGGCCAAGCTTGGCTTTGGAGTGTGTCCGGTGGACTATAAAACCACTGCACTTGCACCAGGCCAGCGTGGCACAGTGGTTGAGCATCGACCTGTGAAGCAGGAGGTCAATGTTTAATTGCCAGTCAGGGCTCATGCCCGGATTGTGGCCTCAATCCTCAGTGTGGGGCCTGCAAGAGGCAGCCAATCAATGATTCTTTCTCATCATTGATGTTTCCATATCTCTTTCCCTTTCTCTCTAAAAAATATTTTTTAAATAATAATCATATATAATAAAGAGTTCATATGCAAATTGTCCCTCACACCCTCATACAACATGGCTGCCCCGATGTGGTCAATGATGGTTACCACAAGATTGCCGGCAGGGGAGGGCAGTTGGGGATGAACAGGTAGGCAGGGAGGCAGTTATGTGTTGATCAGGCTGGCAGGGGAGTGGTTACAGGGTGATCAGGCTGGGAGTCAGGCGAGCGGTTGGCAGCCAGCAATCCTGGATTGTGAGAGAGATGTCAGAGTGCCTGTTTAGGCCTGATTCCCAACCAGCAGTTGGACATCCCTTGAGGGGTCCCAGTTGGAGAGGGTGTGGGCTGGGCTGATGGACAAGCCCCGCCCCCTCCAAACACACACATATGCACAAATCGCATGCACTGGACCTCTAGTGAACACATAAGCCCCCCTCCTCTTCCATTTCACTCTCCAGGCTTAAGGTCTGGGCTCCCACAGGACGACTGTGGACCCTCCCACACTCACACCACCTGTTCCCGTCCCTCAGAGCACACCTGCTGCACCACCCCTCATGGACCGCACCCTGCACCAGCCAGCCTGCAGGCAGCCTCCTTCCCATCCACACCCACAGCTGGGGCCCTCCACAGTCCCCAGCACCCCTCTGCATCGCTAGGTCATAAGCACGAATGAACTTCCACTGTCCTACAAATGTTTGCCCCCACTCCACCCTCCTCATCAGTTTAGACACAGCACCCCCTTTGGGGGCAGAAGGCAGAGAGAGAATGCTGGTTCAGGTGGTGGCTCTTCACCTGCCCTCGGGCAGCCTCGGTGACTGAGCTACCCCAGGAGGTCTCTAAGGCCTCCCCCTGCCCTGGGAAAGCTAAGGGGTCCTAGGGACAGTGCCAGATGGAGCTGGAAATATGGGGTCACAGGGTAAAGGATAGGACTGTCTAACCACTGTGCGGTACACCTGGCACAAATACAGAATAATATTGGATGTAAATTGTAACTGAAATCAATTTTTAAAAATATTTTACATTGATTTTTTACAGAGAGGAACAGAGAGGGATAGAGAGCTAGAAACATCAATGAGACAGAATCATGGATCAGCTGCCTCTTTCACACCCCCTACCGGGGATGTGCCTGCAACCAAGGTACATGCCCTTGACCTGAATCAGACCTGGGACCTTTCAGTCCACAGGCTGACTCTCTATCCACTGAGCCTAACCAGTTTCGGCTCAAAACAATTTTAATAGCTTAATTTTATTGGTAAAAATGAAAAATCTAACCTATCCTGGGGAACACTCTGTCTTGTGAGGAAATGGCAGGAACTCTCTCAACATCTAGATGCCCCACTTCCGAGGAAGCACAGGAGGTGGCATTATAAACTCCTGAGTGATATCTCAGATCCCAAACAGTGCTCAGTGGTTTCTTTAACACCTTTTGTCAGCATCTACCCTCACACGAAAGCCTCAAGGGTTGGATTCCCAGCCAAGGACAACGCGTTCCTGGGTTAGCTGACCCAGGTCTGGGTGGGTTGGGGAGGCAACCAATTGATGTGTCGCTGTCAACTCTCTCCTCTCTCTCTCTCTCTCTCTCTCTCTCTCTCTCTCTCTCTCTCTCTCCTTCTCCTCTCTCTTCTTCTTTGTATGAGGGTGTGTGTGTGTGTGTGTGTGTGTGTGTGTGTGTGTGTGTGTGTCTGTCTATCTGTCTCTCCTTTACACTGTCTCTCAAGAAAATCAATGGAAGAATAGCCTGTGGTGAGGATTAAGAAAAACAAAGCAAACCTCACTTCTGAGAAAAGCCAGGGGAGGGGGAGAGAAAGGATTGGATAATAGAGCGTGGGTGCTGGCCCCAGCCCAGCTCTGAGACCAGACTTGTCCCCACTCAGGGTGCATCCCCTGTGCATGTAATGGGGTTGCACCTATAAGCACCCAGGAGAGAGTGTGGCCCAACGTCTATCTGAACCCGAAACTCAACGAGTGTCTAAGTCTAACACTTTACAGGAAATACAGAAGTTAGAGGAACCAGTAAAACTACAGCTCAGGGACACAATTGGTCAAACCCAGAACAGGAGACCTATGACAGGTGACCTGTTCCCAAGGCCTTCCCACAGCAGAGGGAGCAGAGAGAGTAAGTCACAGGAAGGAGAGGGACCAAGCAACCCCACAGGCCACAAGGGACCCTATGCTGACAAGGACCCTTACAAACAGCAGTTTCTGAGCCAGTTAAAAGGGGTAAATGTGCCTTGGGCAGCAGCAGGGCTCAGTAGGGGCCAGGTCAGGGTGACTCAGTGGGGCAGGGGCTGGAGGAGAAGAGACCCCATGCATGGAAGCTGAGCATTGGAGTGTGACAGGAGAAATACCTGCTGTCTTCTCAGCTAAGTGATTCCTGACTGAGCTCCAGGGTCTCGTGTGACAGTGCCTCCCTATTCAGCCTTGAAATGTGGTTCAGCCTCAGAAGAGAGGGAAATTCTCACCTGTGCTACAATAGGGATCCTCCAAGAAGAACCAGGCCCAGTGTAATAAGCCCGGCACAGAAGCACCAGTGGCATAGGATTCCACACAGAAGATGTTCTTGCACTCATCAAACTGAGACAGAAGGTGCAATGGCGGTGGCCAGCAGCCAGGTGAAGGAGCAGTGAGTGTTTAGGAAGCACAGAGTTGCTCTTTGGAAGATGGAAAGTTCTGGAGATGGACAGAGCTAAAGGCTGCAACAATGTCAATGCCCTCCATGCCACTGGCTGCACATTAAAGACGGTTAAATCAGTGGAATTTGTTCTGTCTGTCTGACCACAACGGACATTGAGCCAATGACATGGAAAGACTTCCCAATGCCAAACAGATGTCCCCTGTGAACAGACTGCCAGGCACAGATGCCGCACATGGGGACAGAACAATGTCCTGGGGCACCCACCCAGCTCAGCTGCCTGCCGCTCACCAGCCAGTACTCAAGGAACAGGGTGTGATGGAGCAAAGCAGCTTTATTCAAGAGCCAGAGCTTGAGAAGATGGGGGACCCTCAGCACAAAGTCATCTTTACTTCCTGTTTTTCAATCCTCACCCTTGGACATGTTTCTATTGAGAGAGAGAGAGAGAGAGAGAGAGAGAGAGAGAGAGAGAGAGAGAGAGAGAGAAGAGAGGATATATAATCAGCCACCTCCCATACGCACCCCGACCAGGAATGGAAACTGCCCCCCCAGGGATGTGCCCGGCCTGGGAGTCAGACCAGAACCTTAGGAGCACAGGACCAGGCTCCAAGCAGCTGAGCCACTGGCCAGGGCACAAGGACCCTCCTAACACGTGAGGGCAGCAGGGGTGTGTGAGCGGGAAGAAGAAGGCAGAACCAGGGAAGCCCATGGTGATGTGAGACAGTCAGCACCACCTGCTCCGGTAAACACCGGCACCAGTCCAGGAGGCTCTGGTTTTCCTCCAAGGTGGTCAACTGCCCTCGAGCCAAAACACCTGCAGGCTGGGCTGGCTTCCTATGAGGTTGGCTCCTGCAGCCCTTTAGGCCAGTGACTGTCAACCTTTTTCATCTCTCGGCAGACACGAACCCCTCATCCTCTGCAGCACACCAAAACATCCATATTGGGCCAAGCTGACAAAAACAGGCATAGTTTGATTCATGGGCAGCAGACAGCTGTGCTGTGATGGTGGCTGGGATTGTTTTGCTGGACAATCGAAGGGAAAGGAGGTCAGTGGCCCTGGATAAAGCATCAGCATTGAATGTTGTAAGAATTCGTGCAGCCACACCAGTTGAAAATCATTGCTTGAAGCCAGCAGGCTGTTTATCTGAATCTACATGTGAATTAGCAGATATTATATATATAGTTTGTTGATTTCAGAGAGGAAGGGAGAGGGGAAGAGAGAGACAGAAACATCATTGTTGAGAGAGAATCATTGATCTGCAGCCTGCTGCATGTCCCCCACTGGAGATTGAGCCCACAACCCAGGCTTGTGCCCTGAGCGAGAATGGGACCCTGACCTCCTGGTTCATAGGTCAAAGCTCAACCACTGAGCCATGCCAGGCTACCAGTAATTCTGTATGGAAACAAAGGTAAGGAATGCAGGGGTGGTTACAACGGCTGATAGAAAACCAACAGACCCAAGATGGGCTGTGGGAACAGTGCTGACCTGGGCCTGGGCCTGGGCCTGGCCCGACCCCAGGGAAAGGAACGTGTCACTTGAAAGAGCAGGTGGGGCCCGAGGCTGGAGCTGCCCACCGAGCCTGTCCACCCAGGGCTCACGCTCCAATGAACACTCGACACAAACAGCTCCTGCCTCCGGGCAGCACGGCCACACAGCCTTTGTGATCTGGAGCCCAGCCTCTGAGGACGTGACCTTGACAGGCAGTCACCAAGGTCTAGTGCGAGTGAGAGACAGGGAAGTGTGTGGGAGTTTCCCTCAGACTTTCTGGGGCATGTGGGTCTCCACACAACACAGGAGCAGAAGCGTCACATAGACAAACCATGGACTGGTGGACGGAGCTACGAAGTGTTGGCTGCCTGCCCCTCTCCCCCTCTGTTCTCAGAGTAAGGCGGTCGGTCACACGAGGAGCTTTCAGGCTCTCCTTCTCTGCACCCCACGTGTGAGCCTGTGCAACTGGAAGATGGTATCAGGGGGAGACACCTGCCAGCGAGACCTAGACACTGCCCAGCAGTTGTTGAGGCGCCTCCCTCGGCCACTCTCCACTTCCCTCAGGACGTCAGACCCTCTCCACTGTCCTCAAGGCCTCCTGCTGTCTTCTCATCAAGGTCAGGGAAGGGCCTCCTCTCATAGCTGAGTGGAACGGGACAGCAAGTGTGCAGTCCATCCCGGCCAGTGTGGCTCCATGGTTGACCATCGACCTATGAACCAGGAGTTCACAGTTCAATTTCCGGTCAGGGCACATGACCAGTTAGTGGGCTGGATCTCCAATATGGGGTATGCAGGAGGCAGCCGATCAATCATTCTGTCTCATCATTGATGTTTCTATCTCGTCTCCCTTTCCTCTCCTCTCTGAAATAAATAAAATTATATCTTAAAACAAGAAAAGAAAAGCTGGTGTTGGCCAATCCAGGAGGCACTTCCTGCGGAATTGAGGGAGGGAGAGCAGCCTTCCCTGGTGAAACTGCTTCCTCTGGTTCCATGAAACAACCGCTCTTGGCTTTTCCCGGGAGGAGGGGACTCCCAGGTGGGCTTGCTGGTCTCTGCTGCCCAAGGCCCCTTGTTACAGGCCCTCTGGGCGATTCCTACCCAGGGGCCTGAGCATGAGCCACTTCTCCAGAACTTCTCCAGAACCCCATTAGAACTCCCAGCCTGGTGGGATGCAGGTGGGGGTGTGCAAGGGTGGGGATACAGCAGCAGAATCATCAGCTCAGGGCACCGGAGCAAAGCTCACCTTCCCCACCCCATCTGTATGGGAGGCATGTCCACCTGACCCGCAGACATAGGTGAACCGCAGGAGGGGCTGCTTGTGAGCATTTCCCTGACTGAGTCATACCCCACAGCTCCGTCCCTGAGGTTGTGCAACCCTCTCCCCTATAAATAGGGAGGCACATTGGCCTCTGGAAGCCTGTGGCTCCACCTGCAAGCCTCCTCCTTCTCCTGCCTTCGCCCAGCCTGGCAGCCAGCATGAGGCTCTTCCACATCCTGCTGCTGCCTCTCTGCCTGCTCTTTGCCCAGGTGGGCCCAGGTGAGCTGGGGACCAGGGGCACTCTGTCCGGGGCCGGGACCAGGTGAAGGGAGCTGTGAGGAGAGCTGGAGACACTGTGCCCTGAGGGCACAGGCTTTGGGCAGCATCCATGAGGCCCAGGGCTGATGGTCGGCTGTGGGCTGCACCTGGGGTCTGCCTGCTCCCGACCTCCTATGGGGAGCTGCGGGGAGCACAACCAGGCGATTGCCCTGGGCCTGGGCCCGGCTGCAGACCGAGGGTTCACGCCAGGCTTCCTGTCTGACCCCTATGGCTCCGTGCCCTCTGCCTGGCAGCTACCAGACCCTCTCAGACCCATCAGGTCTTGGGCATCTAGAAAGGACCCTCTCTGGGGCCCCTGACTCCACCTGCGGGCAGTCCCTCTCCCAGCCAGGCCGGCCTCCTGTGCTGCTGCCAGAGGCGCAGGCTGCCAGCCCCAGGTCTCCTGGGTCATCTATGAACCAGGAAGTCACAGTTCAATTTCTGGTCAGGGCACATGCCTAGGTTGTGGGCTGGATCTCAGTGTGGGGTGTGCAGGAGGCAGATGACCAATGAATCTGGTGTGAGCAGGTGCTGCCGGCCCGCCCACAGGCAGCTCCCGGCCCGTGACTCACCTGTGCGGGCAGCCAGGGCCCATGGGCGGCCTAGACCTGCCCTGCAGAGCCCCTCATGCTCTGCCAGCTGGGAACCCTCCCCAGGAGGTGCCAGCTTCTCTGGGTCAAAGCAGCCAGACCCTGAGTCAGACAAGGCGGGGCCTTCGTTAGTTATCTGCGAACATGTTTCAGCCTGTCCTGTCCCTCACTCACTCTGGGCCTGGAGCAAGTTGCACTCTCTGGGGTTGTTCTCTTCCTCTGCCAACGAGGGGGCGGGGGCTCTGAGGTAACCCAGCTCCGAAATGCTCCCGAAGACCCAATCCCGCCTCTTCAGGCCATCATTTTGTCAGGCACTTGTGACTACTCTCCTCTGGTTCTGCCTCTGCGTGCCCATCTGAAGAGTGGGTAGAAGGTGTTCTAAGGCAGTGGTTTCAATGCTGCTGGCTGGACACCTCAGAGAGGTGGCAAACCATTTAGAGGCTTGTGTTTTCTCCAAAGAACATTATTTTCTCTTCTGCCAGGGTGGGCCCTGTATGAGCGCGTGCTGTGTTATGACACCCTGATTCCGTGTGTGTGTGTGTGTGTGTGTGTGTGTGTGTGTGTGTGTATGTGCGTGTGCATGTTTGTGGAGTAGCCTTGCACACACTGTACCCTGGGCCGGCATCTAGCCTGCAACCCAGGTACATATCCTTGACCAGAATTCAACCTGAGACGCTTCAGTCCTTGGGCCAATGCTCTATTCACTGAGCCACACCGGCCAGGGCTCAGTTTTAATTTCAACCTCACAGCCTCTCGGGAGAAGGAACCATCTTGATCTCCTTTCTGTGGTAAATGACAGCCAGAGGCACGTGGTCGGTCACAGGCAGAGTGAAGACGGAGCCGGGGTGTCCCGTCAGTGTGGTGTCCCCTTGCCTCTCGGGCACAGAATGAGCCCAGAGCCGGGCTGGGTCGTGGGGTCAGACCTGACCAGGTCCAGCAGGTCTTCGGGGGCATCTGGGTTCGCGTGAGCCTGGAGGGTCTATAAAGTGGGAGAGGGACAGACCAGAAATGACTTCAGAGGCCAGTGGCTGCAGCGTGGAGGCAGAGAGATGATTGTGGGAGGGGGCAGCGCGGACAGCACTCACCTAAACAGAGACCTCCCTCTCCAGCCCCACGTCTCCTGATAGACCAAGAGCTCCCAGGAGGAAGGCATTAGCCCTTTCTTGTCATTCTTTTTTTTATCAGTGTTTTTAAATATATGGTTATTGATGTCAAAGAGGAAGGGGGAGAGAGAGAGAAACATCAATGATGAGTGAGAATCATGGACTCGCTGCCTCCTGCACACCCTCTACTGGGGATCAAGCCTGCAACCCAGACATGTGACCTGACCTGGAATTGAACCATGACCTCCTGGCTCAGGAGACAAGATGAGATGATGCTCAACCCCTGAGCCTTGCCAGCCAGACAGCAGACTGCTGTTTAACAAGAGTCTCAGTGGGTCTAACCTTCCAATGCCAGTGAACAATGAACCCATGAATCCAGCTCGAACCCTGAACCCTACCTTCCTCCCCCTCCTTCCTGCAGCCTCCGGAGCTGCCCCAGGCACAAAAATGCACTCAGGGCCATGTAGACAGGTCCCTAGTGAAAGCTGTCCCGAGCTTAACCAGAAGTGCCACAGACGGTCCGGCCATGGAGCCTCTGGGAGGGTGGGCTGTGTGGACTGCGCCTGCAGAGGAGGCTGGGATCTCGGGTGCATCCTGTGTGCTCTGCAGAGTTGCTGCTTCGCAGGAGGGGCTTGTGTGTGAGTGTGTCCCCAGGTCGCTTGAAGGACTCCCAGGAACCAGATCCTCGCTGGCCTCTGCTCCTCATGGGCCGGCACCACCCTAGCTGATACACAGCCACTCCCTCAGTGACCACAGGGGAGGGCACCCACCCTCGGGCAGCCCCTCCGAGGGTGACTGCCCAGCCACTGCTTTGTCCTGACCAGGGAGAGAGCCTCAGACTCACCATGGCGCAGAGGCTCCAATGCAGGCGCCTCACTTCTGAGCAACTCGGGGGTGAGAATTAACAAAAAAATAAAAGAAACAATGATGGGAGAAAATTATTGATTGGCTGCCTCCTGCACGCCCCCACTGGGGATCAAGCCCACAAACCAGGCTTATGACCTGACTGGGAACCAAACCGTGACCTCCTGGTTCATGGGTCGATGCTCAGCCACTGAGCCATGGCGGCTGGGCTATTTCTTGGCCCTTCCCACCGTGTGATTATCATGCTGATCATGCAGCTTGGTTTGTGTGCACATTTCAGGTGGTTGGAAACCAGAGGTGGTGGCATGGCGGCTTGGTAGACTAAGCGTGGATCTGATTGTAACGGAGAAGGTCACACTGTGGTAGGAAACTGCGTATGCCAGTTCACACGCCCAGTCAGTGCATCTAGGTTCCCGTTGTTCCACATTCACGCCAACACTTGGGAATGTCAGTCCACTGGATGAGCCATCTGCTCAGTGGGGTGCTCACCAGAGGGTTAGTGTGTGTTTCCCTGGTAAATGGCGCAGTGGGTACGTTTGTAGGTCGCTCCTGGCCACGGGGTACCTGTTGTGAAGTGCCTCTTTGCCTTCTGCCCACATTGCCTATCAGATTATCCGTCTTTCCTTCGTGATTTGTAGCAGTTCTTTATACCGTCTGCAGACAAGCCCTTTGGCGGTCAGATGCACTGCAGACACCTTCTCCCTGGTACCTAGATTTTTCACTGTCTTCATGGAATCTTTCCCAAGAGGGTTTTATCGTTGCTTTAATGAGGCTGGTAAATGTGTCATAGATTTCCCTTTAGGGTGTAGGCTTTTGGGTATCATAGGAAATCCTTTCTAACCAAAGACATGAAGAAAAGCTTTGAGAGTGTCTCATAGGTCTCTCTCCCCTTTTATACCTGGGGCACCAAGTCTCTGGATACAGAGGGAGAACAATCTCAATTGGAATGAAACCCTAGTTCCGATGCGCAGGTCCACGGCCTCGAAGGCTCTGTTTGCCAGGGTGGTGTGGCCTGTGGCGCTACTGAGTGGGGCTGCCAGATGAAACACCGCCCAGGTCCCTTAACCACAGACATTGATTTCGTAAAGTTCTGGGGCCAAGAGCTCAGGCCAGCAGTGAGACTGCCCTCCTGGGCTTGCAGGGGCCGCCCTCGCTGGGCCCACATAGGGCCTGGCCTCCGCGCCTACGGGCCCCGAATATCTCTTTATGTGTCCCAATCTCTACTTCGTATCAGAACACCAGTCACATTGGATTGGGACCACTCCTATGAGCTTATTTCACTGAAATCAGCTTTTCACACAGCCTCCAAGTACAGCCACCTGCAGGTCCTGGCTGGGCAGGGCCTCAGGGTGTGGGTGGGAGGGGGTGACACAATTCAATCCAGCACTCCAATCAGTGCAAAACCAGGGCCTGAGAGCCACCCCCAGGGTCATGCTGGGTGGCCTGGTTCTCTCCCGCAGAGAGTTGGCAGCCAGTCCAGGGCCTTCTGTTTGGAGAGTCTCTGCTTCAGGGAGGAAGGCAGAATGCATTCCAACTGAAGAGAGCAGTGAGAGCAACACAATGTGCAGGTGAAGGGGATACCTGAAACCCATACAATTTCATCTCAATAAATTCCATTAAAAATTAAAAAGAAAATGAATAAGTAATTTATCCTTTTGCTTTTATTTAGAAAGAAAAGAAAGAAAAAGACACAAAGAAAGAAAACAATGGAAGCTTAAGGGTTAGCCACCATTTCCACCTGGCACTGAAGGGCAGGACCTGGCAGAAATGGGGTCTAAGTGGGATGGTGTGGAGATGGGGAGGGGTGATTCCAGGATCACGTGAACATGTAGCACACAGCCTGGAGCGTTTCAGCTGTGCTCACTGGTTAGAGAGACACTTAAGAATGAACACAAAACATGTGCATGGACAGAAAAGCCCAATAGAAAATTACCATGGTGGTTTAAAAACAAGGGTAAATGAATACGTCCTAAATTATGTAGGATGCTCATGATGAATAAAATAATACATTGACCAAAGATGGCAGATTTGGAACATGGATATGCAAAATAGGAATTGAAATTTGTGAAGGTTTTTGGTGTGTTTTTTTAAAGACACACATAACTGTGACCAGGTGGCCTAATTGGTTGGAGCATCCTCCCATGCATGGAAAGGCTGTGGGTTCAGTTCTTAGTCAGGGCACATACAGGTTTCCAGCTCCATCCCCACTTGAGGTGTGTCCAGGAGGCAACAGATTGATGTTTCTCTTTCACAGATATGTTTTTTCTCTTTCTCTGTCTCTCACTTCCTCTCTAAAATCAGTAAACGTATCCTCAGGACAGATTATTTCTTAAACAGACATGAGTATTCCTAGAACAGAGCACATGTGTTCTGGAGACAGGGTGAAGCTGAGGAACCTTATTTGGGGACAATGGGTCCTCAGAACAACTATCTTGGCAGAAAGAAACCCCACTCACAGCTCTGCTGCTCATCCTCAGCTGTGGTTTAGCCACAGTGGTTACCAACTTCAGAACAAGGACATAGACCTCAGATGGAGGACATAGACCTCATATGGAGGACATAGACCTCAGATGGAAGACATATGCCTCAGATGGAGGACACAGGCCTCAGACAGAGGACATAGACCTCAGACAGAGTGCACTGACCTCAGATGGAAGGCACAGACCTCACGCAGCTGGCACAGGTCTCAGATGGAGGGCACATGTCTCTGATGGAGAGCACAGACTTCAGATAGAGGATATAGCCCTCAGAAAGAGTGCATAGACATCTCACAGAGGACATAGACCTCAGACAGAGTGCACAGACCTCAGATGGAGGATACAGACCTCAGACGGAGGGCACAGACCTCAAGCAGCTGGCATAGACCTCAGACAAAGGGCATAGCCCTTTGCAAGAGCAGCCCCAGAGGTCAGTGGGAGAGAAGTTCTTGAGAGCACACCATCTCTGCAGTGCTCTGGGAAGGGTTGTGTGTCCTATGTCACCAAGTGTCTTTCAGTCATGTTGGCTGTGAGTCAGAAGCCTGACATATCTTTTTTGCCTCCTCACAGGTGCTGGCCTACTCGCAAGTCTGCTACACAGGAGTCCAGAATACATATGCGCCAAAAAGGGGGGGACCTGCAATTTCTCCCCGTGCCCGCTCTATACCCGTGTCTTGGGCCACTGCTACAGAGGGAGGGCCAAGTGCTGCCTCTGAGCTGGAGCCACAGGGGAGCCACAGGGGAGACAAAGCCACAGAAACTACTTGTAAGCATTGTTTTCCTAAAAGAAAAGCTTAAAAAAAAAAGAACAAGCCTCCTGAGGACCCACTTGAACCCTGTGTCTCCTTTGGGAAGAGGTTAGGAAAGCCAGGTTACAAAGGACACAATCCTGCTAAGTGAATTGAGCCAGTCAGAGCAAGACAAGCATCCCATGATCTCACTCGTAGGTGGAGTCTGGTGAACAACATACACTGATGATCGGAGTGGATCCAGAGCCATGGAAGCATGGAGCAAGTGGGGAGTGTCCGAGGGGAGGCAGGGGGGGCTGTGTGGGTGGGAGGTGACCATCAAGGACCGTGTAAGTGGAGATGCAGGGCCCATGACCACAGACAATGGGGCGCTGAGGGCCTGGGGCCGGGGGTCAATGGGCAAAAACAGGGGACATATGTAATACTTTCCACCATGAAGGATTTTAACAACAAAAAAAGAAGTGAGACAGGCCAGGCCACCAAAGCTGAAAGGCCAGGAAAAGGAGAATGGGAAGAGTGAGGGCCACAGCCACGTCACCTCCTCCTCTCTTCATTACCAAACCACCATGTGAGATGTTCAGAGGGTCCACCCACAATCAGGAGTGCCTGATGAGGGGGCAAATGACACCACTTCCCCCATCCGGGGCCCAGCAGGGTCTCCCACCAAATCCAGTGCATGTGCCATGCCAGGCCAGGGGCAGTAGGTTGGCCAAACTTGGCTTTTGAGCATGTCCGATGGACTATAAAACCACTCCACTTCCACCAGGCCAGCATGGCACAGTGGTGCCATGCATCAACCTATTAAGCAGGAGGTCACTGTTTAACTGCTAGTCAGGGCTCATGCCCAAGTTGTCGCCTTGATCCTCAGTGTGAGGCATGCAGGAGGCAGCCCATCAATGATTTTCTCTCCTTATGATGTTTCCATATATCTTTCCTTCCTCTCTGAAAAATATTTTTTACAAAATCATATAAAATAAAGAGGTCATACGTAAATTGACTTTCACACCCTTGCACAACATGGCTGTCCCTAGTGACCAAAGATGGCTGCCACAAGATGACCAACAGGGAGGGAACTTGGGGGCAACTAGAATGGCAGGAGAGGGCAGTTGAGTGCGTTTAGGCCAGCAGGGGTGAAGTTAGGCATTGATTAGGCTGGCAGGGAAGTGTTTAGGGGGTGATCAGGCTGGGAGTCAGGCGAGTGGTTGGCAGCTAACAATCCAGGATTGTGAGAGAGGTGTTAGACTGTCAGTTTAGGCCTAATCCTCAACCAGCAGTTGGACATCCACCAGAGGTCGCAGTTGGATAGATTCGAGGCTGAGCTGAGGGACAACCACCCCCCCCACCCCCCCACCCCCCCCACCCCCCCCCCCCCGCCAAACACACACACATATGAATCTCATGCACCGGGGCTCTAGTAAACACATAAAGCCACTCCTCTAACATTTCATTCTTCAGGCCTAAGGTCTGGACTCCTGAAGGACGACTGTGGACCCTGCCACACTCACACCACCTGTTCCCGTCCCTCAGAGCACACCTGCTGCACCGCCCCTCATGGACCGCACCCTGCACCAGCCAGCCTGCAGGCAGCCTCCTTCCCATCCATGCCCACAACTGGCAACCACCACAGTCCCCAGAACCCCTCTGCATCGCTAGGTCATAAGCACAAATGAACTTCCACTGTCCTACAAGTGTTTGCCTTCATCCTGCCTTCCTTGTCAGTTTAGAAGACACAGTACCCTCGTTGGGGCAGAAGGCAGAGAGGGAATGCTGGTTCACGTGGTAGCAGTTCACCTGCTCTCAGGCAGCCTCAGTGACTGAGCTACCCCAGGAGGTCTCCCCGGCCTGTCCCTGCCCTGGGAAAGCTAGAGTCCTAGGGACAGTGCCAGGTGGGGAAGGAAATATGGGGGACACAGGTAAAGGAAAGGATGTCTAAACACCATGCTGTACACCTGACACAAATAGAGAATAATATTGGATGTAAACTGTAATTGAAAACAATTTTAATAAAATAATTTTAATTGAGAAAAATTTAAAAGCAAAGCTATCCTGAGTACCACTCTATCTGATGAAGAAATGGCAGACATGCTCTCAGCCTCTAGATGCCCCCACTCTTGTAAATAATAGCTGATGAAGGACACACCTTCCTTCTAGAACATCCCACGTGATGAAGGAACCAGAGGAGGTGGCATTTGAAATCCCCTGAGTGACATCATGGACCCCAAACAGTGCTCAGTGGTGGCTTGAACACCCTTCGTGAGCATCGGCCTTCACACCAAAGGGTCACGGGTTCGATTCCCAGTCAAGGACAATATGTTCCTGGGTTAGCTGGCTCAGGTCTGGGTGGGTTGGGAAGGTAACCAATTGATGTGTCTCTCTCAACTCTCTCTCTCTCTCACTCACTCCTTTACACTCTCTCTAAAGAAAATCAAAGTAAGAATAGCTACTGGTAAGGATTAACAAAAACAAAGCAAACCTTCCTTCTGAGAAAAACCAGGGTGGTGGGAGGAGGAAGAATTAGGTAATAGAGAGTGGGGGCTGGCCCCAGACCAGCTCTGAGACCAGGCTTGTCCCCACTCAGGGTGCATCCCCTGTGAAAAGTAGTGGGTTGCACCCAGGACCACCCAGGAAAGAGTCTGGCCCAATGTCTGGCTGAACATGAAACTCACCGAGTCTCTAGGTCTAACACTTTACAGGAAATACAGAAGTTATAGGAACCAGTAAAACTACAGCTCAGGGATACAATCGGTCAAACCCAGAATGAGAGATGTTCTCTGGGACAGGTGACCTGGCTCGACGGCCCTCCCACAGCAGAGGGAACAGAGAGAGCAAGTCACAGGGAAGGAGAGGGACCAAGCAACCCTGCTGGCCGGATTGAGACCCCTTACAAACAGCAGTTTCTGAGCCAGTTAGAATGGGTTAATGTGCCTTGGGCAGTACAGGGCTCAGAAGTGACCCTGTCAGGGTGACTCGATGGGGCAGGTACTGGAGAAGAGACCCCATGCATGGAAGCTGAGCATTGGAGTGTGACAGGTGAAATACCTGCTGTCTTGTCAGCTAAGTGATCCCTGATTGAGCTCCAGGGTCCCGTGTGACAGCGCCTCCCTATTCAGCCTTGAAATGTGGTTCAGCCTCAGAAAAGAGGGAAATTCCGACCAGTGCTACAACATGGATCCTCCAAGAGCCATGGTTGGCAAACTGTGGCTCTTTGGCCCCTTGAATGTGGCTCTTCTACAAAATACCATGATCTGGGGGAGTCTATTTTTAAGACGTGGCATGAGAAAAAGTTTAAGTTTAAAAAATTTGGCTCTCAAAAGAAATTTTAATCCTTGTGCTTTTGATATTTGGCTCTTTTGATTAATGAGTTTGCCAACCACTACACAGTATAATAAGCCCAGCACAGAAGCACAAATGCCATAGGATTCCACACAGAAGACGTTCTTGCACTCATCCAATTCAGAGACAGAAGGTGCAATAGTGGTGGCCAGGGGCCAGGGGAAGGAGCAGCGAGTGTTCAGTAAGCAGAGTTGCTCTTTGGAAGATGGAAAGTTCTGGAGATGGACAGAGCTTAAGGCTGCAACAATATCAATGCCCTCCATTGCCACTGGCTGCACATTAAAGACGGTTAAATCAGTGGATTTTATTCCATCTGTCTGACCGCAACGGACATTGAGCCAATGACATGGAAAGACTTCCCAATGTCAAGGAGGTGTCCCTTTTTGAACAGACCTCCAGATGCCACACACAGGGACAGAACAATGTCCTGGCGCACCCACCCAGCTCTGATGCCTACCACTCACCAGCCAGTACTCAAGAAACAGGGAGTGATGGAGTAAAGCAGGTTTACTCAGGAACCAGAGCTTGAGAAGATGGGGGACCCTCAGCACAAAGTCATCTTTACTTCTTGTTTTTCCATCCTCACTTCTGGACATGTTTCTATTGAGAGAGAGAGAGAGAGAGAGAGAGAGAGAGAGAGAGAGAGAGAGAGAGAAGAGAGAGATCAGCCACCTCCCATATGCACCCCGACCAGGAATGGAAACTGCCCCCCAGGGATGTGCCCGGCCTGGGAGTCAGACCAGAACCTTAGGAGCACAGGACCAGGCTCCGAGCAGCTGAGCCACCGGCCAGGGCACAAGGACCCTCCTAACATGTGAGGGCAGCAGGGGTGTGTGAGCGGGAAGAGGAAGGCAGAACCAGGGAAGCCCATGGTGCTGTGAGCCAGTCAGCACCACCTGCTCCGGCAAACACCTGGCACCAGTCCAGGAGGCTCTGGTTTTCCTCCAAGGTGGTCAACTGCCCTGGAGCCGAAACACCTGCAGGCTGGGTCGGCTTCCTTTGAGGTTGGCTCCTGCAGTCCTTTAGCCTAGTGACTGTCAACCTTTTTCATCTCTCGGCAGACATGAACCCCTCATCCTCTGCAGCACACCAAAACATCCATATTGGGCCAAGCTGACAAAAACAGGCATAGTTTGATTCATGGGCAGCAGACAGCTATTGCTGTGATGTTGGCTGGGATTGTTTTGCTGGACAATCGAAGGGAAAGGAGGTCAGTGGCCCTGGATAAAGTATCAGTATTGCATGTTTTAAGAATTTGTGCAGCCACACCAGTTGCAAATCATTGCTTAAAGCCAGCAGTCACCTATGCATAGCTACATTTGAATCAGAAAGTCATTCTTTCTTTTTAAAATATATTTTTACTGATACCAGAGAGTGAGAGACAGAAATATCAATGATGATTGTGAATCATTGATCTGCTGCCTCCTACAGGGAGCCTACAGGGGATCTAGCCCACTAGCCGGGCTTGTGCCCTGACCAAGAATCAAACAGTGACTTCCTGGCTCATGGGTTGAAGCCACAGGACCTAGTTGTAATCGTGTTGGTTTGGTAATGAAATGGGGGTTGGTTGGTTGCCGTGGCCCCAGCTCAGATACAACACTTGGAGTTCTATTGGAAGCACCTGCCATCTTCCTCAGTGCCTTCGGGGCAGCGGTAGAGGAAGCAGTTACCCCCAATTCTGATGCACCTGGGACTCCAAGGGGTCAGAGTCGTGAGGATTCCTGCACCTGTGAGGAGGCAAAGCAGACATGTCAGGGTCCTAGCTCACAGCCAACGGGACTGTAGGACACTTGGTGACACAGGACACACACCCCTTCGCAGAGCACTGCAGAGAGGTGCCCTCCTAGGAACTGTGCCCCGATTGACCTCTGGGGCTGCTTATGCAAAGGCCTGTGCCCTATGTCTTAGGTCTATGCCCTCTGCCTGAGGTCTGTGCCCTCTGAGGCCAAACCAAAGGTGAGGATGAGCAGCAGGGCTGTGAGTGGGGTTTCCTTCTGATTAGAGAGCTGCGCAGAGCACCCAGTACGTCCCAAAATAAGGTCCCTCCACTACACCCTGTCACCAGAACATATGTACACAGTGTCTCCTGATCTCCTCAGATTGCTTTACTTGGTCCTTGGTCCTAGGCAGAGTGCCCCCTGGTCCCCAGCTCACCTGGGTGAAGAGAAGGCAGAGAGGCAGCAGCAGGATGTGGAAGAGCCTCATGCTGGCTGCCAGTCTGGACGAGGGCAGGAGGGGGAGGAGGCTTGCAGGTGGAGCCACAGGCTTCCAGAGGCCAATGTGTCTCCCTATTTATAGGGAAGAGGGTTTGTGCAACCTCAGGGACAGATCTACAGGGTGTGACTCAGTCAGGAAAATGCTCACAAGCAGCCCCTCCTTGTGGTTCACCTGCATCTGTGCTATAGGTAGATACACTCCCCGTCCAGAAGGGGGTAAGCTCTGACCTGGAGCCCTGAGCAGCTTCTCTGCTGCTCTATCTCCCCTTCCCCACCTTCCCATCATGTTGGGAGTTCTGATGGTGTTCTAGAGAAGTTCTGGAGAAGGGGCTCATGCCCAGGCCCGTGGGTGGGAACGGCTCAGAGGTTCTGGGGCAGCAGCGACCAGCAAGTCTGCTCCCAGCAAGCCTGCCTGGGAGTCCCCTCCTCCCGGGAAAAGCAGAGCCACTATTTCATGGAACCTGAGGAAGCAGTTTCACCAGGGAAGGCTGCTCTCCCTCCCTCGATTCTGCAGGAACTTTCTTCTCAATTGGCCAACACCGCCTCTTTCTTCCTTTCTTTGTTCTTTCTTTCTTTCTCTTTCTTTCGTTTTCTTTCTTTTTCTTTCTTCCTTCCTTCCTTCCTTCCTTCCTTCCTTTCTTTCTTTCTTTCTTTCTTTCTTTCTTTCTTTCTTTCTCTTTCTTTCTTTCTTTCTTTCTTTCTTTTTTTCTCTTTCTTTCTTTCTCTTTTTCTTTCTTCCTTTCTTTGCCTTTCTTCTTTCTTTCTTCTTTTTCTTTCTTTTTCTGTCTTTCTTTCTCTTTCTTTATTTCTTTCTTCTTTCTTTCTTCTTTTTCTTTCTTTTTCTTTCTGTCTTCTCTCTCTTTTTCTTCTTTCTTTCATTTTCATTTCTTTCTGTTTTTTTTTCTTTCTTTCTTTTGGAAATATATATTATTATTGATTTCAGAGAGGGAAAGATAGAAACATCAATGATGAGAGAGAATCATTGGTAATCTGCCTCCTGCATGCTCCACAATGGGGATCCAGCACACAGCCCGGGCTTGGCCTCTGACTTTGAATCAAACCCACACCTCCTAGTTCATGGGTCGATGCTCAACCACTGAACAAGGCCGGCCAGGCAGGAATCATGAATTTAAACCTCACTGAGCAGATCAAAGCCTGGGAGAACCCTGAATACTCTTTCCTGCCCTGAGACTACTTGGGAAACCTACAGCCAATACTTGGAGTTGCCCTATTTCCCTGGTCTATCTCCCTTTTCTCCCCGGTTCCCATCTATGTTCATGCTCTGGGCTCACTGCCCCTCTTCCTCTGCTTTTCCTGCCCTTTCTACCTCAGGGCTGCTTCCTGGGCCTGGAGATCCTCTCCTGTGGCTCAGGGGGAAGGTCTGCGTGTTCGATTAGGCCTGTGAGCCTTCCTTGACCTCCCCGTGACATTCTCCTGCCTTGACCTTACTGAAGTTTTTACTTCTCAGTGCTCCTGTATTTCTGCCTCTAATGAGAGTTACTCATCTTTTTATCTCCTTCGTGTCAGAACGCTTAGTCCTTGAGTTCAGAGGAGCTTGGGATCCTAGATGAGACCTAATGGGAGCCCAGTGGCTGCTTGTTTCTTTGAAATGCGTCCTCCTCCCCTGGTTCTGGTTGCTCATGGAGCAGATGGGGCATTGGTGCCAGGGCTCCTGCCGGGTCTAGGGTTACAACAATGAACAAGTGGTTCCCACTCTGGCTGGAAGGAAGACATCCTGGTACGTTGCCACCCATTACTTCTGGATGCCCCTTAACAGCCCTTGGCCATCCCATGTATCATTGACCATCCCCTGAGCCTGTGGGGTGAGGACAGGAGCCCCATTACCCCTAGGCCCCACTATCCAGAGGAGGATGCTGAGGTGCAACAGTGGGAGGTGGCCTGTTTGTGGGCCGGGCTCATTGGGGCTGAGGCCTCTGTGTCCTGATCCAGGGACCCTCCCCTGAATGCAGGAGGCAGAGGGAGGACCGGTGGGGGCAAAGCAGGGCAGTTCTGGGCATAGCCAGTGGGGCAGAGTCATCAGAGAGAACAGGGAGGGAAGAAAAAATGGATGGGTTAGAGGAGTAACCTTCATGTGGGAGAAGTGGGTTCTGGAGGTCCATCCAGGTTGGCTGTGAAGGAGAAGTTCACCCTCAAGTCACAGGTGGCTTCTGGGCAGCGTGGCCTTCTGTGCTGGGCACCAGGACCAGGTAGGGGCAGGGTGACCTCTTCTCTGCGCATTGACCCTCCCCATTCCTCCCCTTCCCAGCCTTCCCTGCCCCATTGTGTATCCATGGGCTTTGCACATCCTATCTAATAAAGAGGGGATATGCTACTTGACCATCATACCCTCACAAAGATGGATGCATCTGAAGCTTAGTAACCTCCATATTGCATTAAAAAAAAACAAACACTGCCGTTTGAATTCTCTGCTATTGTCAGATAGTCCCTACTCCTATAAACTCTGGCATTGTAAACTCTGTCACTTTAAGGCAGTCTCTTATTCTATAAAATGACCTTATTTTTAGTTCAAATAATAGAAAAAGATAAACTTAACTCTCTGACCTTGCAACCTAGCCATCCAAGATATTGGACTGAAATAGGCTAATTAGAGGCCCAGTGCAGGATTGCCATTGCACAAGGAGCACCTCGCCTAATGCCGAGCAAGGAGGCACCCGTGAGGGCTGGGACCTCCTGCCTGTGTTTGCTCCCAGGTAACAGGGAGGCACCCTGCCAGCTTGGTCAGGGCCCCCTGCTTCTGTCTCTGCCTCTCTGGCCTTCACCTGAGCGAGCAACCTCCTCCTTTATGGTCATGACCATTACGAAGTCCTGGCCTAATTTGCATATTACCTCTTTATATAGATAAATACTGATAATAATTCTCATATTCTTATGTCAAATACTAACTCATTAATTATTCAAGGTTACAACTGTCTGTAACTATAACTCACACAGAGCCTTTTGTAATATCTGCAAACAAAGAGGCTCCAACGTATAAATAAGGGAAACTTTCTAGATGTGTTGCTCAGAGATTTGAAAAAGACACCTCCCTCTGAGCCAAAGCTAATAAGCAACTCCTAATTTATTATATCATTAAGGGGTCTTACATCTTACTCATTGATTTACAACACAACACATCCACAGCCAATAAGGAAGGAATGTGCTAAGTGACTGCCATGCCTCAAATATAGCAGTGCCCACAGCCAGAAGATGGCAGTGCCCAGTCCCCTCAGCTTCCTTCTGCCTGGGGCTGGCTCGAGGCATAGGAAAGCCTTAGATGGTTGCTGTCCAGCTGCCCAGGGCATCCTGAGGCTCAAATTCCCAATGATGGCAGAGGCTTGTGCTGCCGGCAGTGGCAGCAGCAGAGGTGTGATGGGGGCATTATCTTCCCCTGATCTCTGGGTTACCTCCTGCCCCAGGAGGGCTCTGTAACTGTGAGAGGGGGGCAGGCTGGGCTGAAGGACCTGCCCCTGTATGAATTTTCATGCACCGGGCCTCTAGTCTCTTTATATAAAACCCTAATATGCAAATAGACCAAATGCCAAAACAATCAAATAACCAATCGCTATGACATGTGCTGATCAACAGGGTGCACAAGCAGAACATGGTGGGCATCGGCTGAGATGAAAAAGTGGAGCAGGTGAGCAGGGGCACCAACTAAAGTGGGTGCTGGTTGGTGTCATTGGGGTGAGTCTCTGGTAGATAAAATTCTTCCCTCCAGCTCACTGCGATCCCATCCTGCACTCCCACCTGCTGTGGCACTGGCCCGGCTCACACCTCCTAATAGCTGGAGCTGCCCCTCACACCTGTTGCAGCACCCAGCACAGACCCTGATTGCATGGTGCCATCAACACGTGTAAGCATCAGCAGCCAGCCCCTTTTCTCCATCAGGGCTTCTCCACTTCCCCTGCTCCTGAGGAGCCATCAGGGCAACAGCCACCATTCCCACCCACTGATAGCGCCAGCCCTGCTCCCAGCCACTGAAGGTGCCAGCCCCTATTGCTGCCTGACATCAGCACATTTCAGTGAGGTCGGTGTCCTCAGCTCCTGGGATTGGTGGGGACAGGAGCTGGGCTTCGAGCAGACAGGGGACCAGAGAGAATAGGCCAAGACACGCCCCTGTGCCCACCACAGCCTCCCGGCTCTCAGTGCTTTCAAGGTGCATAGATTTTATTCACTGGGTTTCTGTTATACATATAAGTTCTGTGGTTCATCTCTTCCTGCAGACAGTCTCCAGTCTAAATGAGGAAACTGATCAGCAGGGCCTGGAGGGACTCCCACCCACACCAGGAGCCAGTCCAGGCCATTTTTCCTGATTAAGGGCAGCTGAGGTGGCCGTGCCTTCCTCCAGGCAGCCCTCCAGCTTTCTTTGAGGTCTCAGAGTCTGTGCTTCCAGAAAAAGCTAGACAGACTAGACGCACCCCTTCCTGGGTCACCACTCCTACACCTGGTCTCGTCACTTCATGCCAAGTCAAGCCCACCTTCCCGGCCAGCCCACACCTGTGTGGGGTCATCAGTTGAGGGCACTGACATGTCCAGAGGCGGTTTCTGGGGCTGATGGGGAGACTTAACACCATTGGTTCTGAGGCAGGGATTCCGTCCTCAGAACTTTTCACACCTGGGACAGTGGAGTGACCCTGAGTGGAGTCGAGGTGAGGGGTTCAGGGCTGGAAGGTGGGTGCCAGGAAGTCCAATTGTGCTCAATGACATTCATAATGGGCATCAGACCATTCATAATGGTCTGGACAGGTGAGTCCTTAGAGGGTAATCAGAGAGCCATCTGGAGATGGGGTGCAGGTGCAGGAAATGACGGGAATCGGGCTGATGTAGGGCTGGAAAGTTCAAGCCTCCACGCTCCCAGGCTCCTTACAAGAAGACAGAACCATGGCCTCCTGCTGTGACCTTCATCGCACCAATAATTTTAGCAGCCAAAACCGGTTTTGCTCAGTGGATAGAGCATAGGTCTGGGGACTGAAAGGTCCCAGGTTGAATTCCGGTCAAGGGCATGTACATTGGTTGCGGGCACATCCCCAGTAGGGGGTGTGCAAGAGGCAGCTGATTGATGTTTCTCCCTCATTAATGTTTCTAGCTCTCTATCCCTCTCCCTTCCTCTCTGTAAAAAATCAATAAAATATATGTGTTTTTAAAATAATAATTTTAGCAGCTTGTTCCTGTGTCCAGTTTGTACATTCTCTATCTTCACTCCTTCCTCATCTCCCCCTTTGACCAGGAACTTTCTTTCAAAAAAATCATAGGTGAAGCAAGACAAAATATATATTTTTATTTCAGAGAGGAAAGGAGAGGGAGATAGAAAAGTCAACAATGAGAAAGAATTTTTGATTAGCTGCCTTCTGCACACCCCACACTGGGGATGGGGCCTGTAACCTGGGCATGTGCCCTGACCAGGAATTGAACCATGACCTCCTGGTTCATAGGTCAATGTGCAACCACTGAGCCATGCCAGCCAGGCCAAACCAAACATTTTAATGTCTTTGGTTGCTGGGGTGGCAACGTCTGACCTGGGCCCATTGTGTCCATCCAGGGGAGAAACGGGCTAGAGATTCCCTCTCCCTCCAGCACTTCTAGAACCAGCTCAATATTTGTGGATCCTCTGGGCGGGAAGCCTCAGGACAGGACCAGCTCAGGCGTGATTGCTCTGCATCCGTGTCAGATGCAGTCTCACTCCTGTGCAGTTAGACGTCGTATCTCAATTTAGGAGGCGGTGACGCAGGTGCTGGCAGGAGAGCAGGTTCCCATTGAACTTATGCAAATCACAATATTGCTGTGAAAATAAACACACGCACGGAGGCTTTCTGAATTCCGGAGGGATCACGTGGGGATAAAAAGACAAATGTTTCTGTTCTGCTCACAATAGCACTACTTGCCCGAGGCTCTAAATCTCAGGTAGCTAAGGAGAAAGGTTTCTAAACAAAAAGCGCGGACAGGCATCTTCCAAACAAAGTGTCATTAAAATGGCAATCCACCTGCTCCGCTCCTGCAGCCCCACCTTGTTCCTTCTCGCTGGTCTTGGCCTCTTGTCGGCAGACGGATGGATCAGGTTCCCTCAGTTCTTCCCATCCCCACCCCGTTCAGTGGAATAACTGCCACGTTGACCAGAAACTGAAGGGTAGAGGCAGCGTGTAAGTGCTCCCCTGACTCTGCCCAGGGAACGCTGTCCTTTCCCGGGCAGGTTTCTGGACCCACCTGCGGGGGGTGTTGCTGGCAGGACTCAGGGGCAAGGGTGCTGGTCTGGGGGCTGGGGTGCCCAGCCCAGCCCCACACCCAGGACCCTCTGATGGGTCCAGTGTGCACGACACTGAGGCTAGGCTGAGCAGCCCTTGGGGAGAAGGCAGGCCTCTCTGTTCTGATGTGGTTTCTCTTCCTGTCCTCCTGTGCTTTCGTGTCACCTCCCACCAGCCATCTGAGGTGCATGCCTTGGGCTGAGGACCACATGCACTGCATAGTCCCAGGGGCTGTGGGTGTGGTTGGGGCTTGCCCTCATCAGAGCCACCACGGGGAGCCTAATGCAGGCAGAGGTGCTCCTCTGACTCACACAGCACACGTCACTCAGAGCCACGTGTGGGCCGGGCTGCCCTGAGAGCCAAACCTGCAGGAGGCCAGGCGGGAACAAGCCTGGCCCCAGGGGGACATGAGGCCAGGAGGTGTCTGCACGGGGTTCCCTCTGCTGACTGAGGTCAACAACCAGGTGTCACCAATCAACCACCAGGTCACACAGAGGGAGACAGAGGAGCTGCCGCACACGGGGCAGATGGTGTTCCAGGTTCTAGTGATCCCGTGAGAGGGGTGGGGTCTGGAACAGTTCCTCTAGTTGGCTAAGTTCCAGAAGTCTGAGCAGAGTAAGCAACAGAGAAATGGCCTGATTTGATAAAATCTGAGCCGAGCAAGGATGATGGGCCAGGTGCAGAAGCTCACCTGAGCAGAAGCCCTGATGCCTAGCAAGGGGCAAAACTAGGACAACAAGAACCTCACCCCAAGGTGACCTTTCCACACTTTGCACATCGCTGGTCATGGGGTTTGGACCCCTGACCTTTCATCCTTGAAAATAACAACTAAGCCTCGGTTGTATGTCAGCTCCAGGCCCAGAGAAGTATCAGAACCAGAGAATTGATACTGTAGTTGCTGTAGGACCAGCTGTCGTGACTGTTGGTCCCTGACCCGGGCACCAACCAGTCAGTGGAGAAATGACCCTGAAAGAGCACCCCTAGGAAGCAGGTGAATCTCCTATTGAGACCCTCCCCTGAGACGTCCCCTAAGAATCCCACCTACAAAAAAAATAAGTGCCTTCAACACTAAGAACCAGGGAGCCCACCCATGCCATTCCCTTCCTCCTTCCTCTAAGGTTCCCCAGGAGATTGCAGCCAGGGCAGAGCAGTGGGCAGCGGCAGCTCATTTGGGCTCACTCCCTGACCTCCCTCCTTATCTCTGACTTCCCAGTGAGCCAGAGCAGCCCAGCCTGGGCTCTCTTGTTGCTTCTCCTAAGCCTCTCTTGTTCTGGTGTAGCCAGTACATTCTTGCTCACTTTGCTGCACTTTGGCTCTTGATTGAGGTCTTTCCTTTAAGAAGACAAGGACCATGGTCTCATTGTCTCTTCGGTCACATAAGGACTTAGGTTCCCCTGTTTTCTCCTAAACTGCTTTCTCTTTAGTGGGGACAGTGGTAAAAAAGAATTCCTAGCATGGTGCATAGAAGAGCCATTTCCACAGCCAGCAAAGTTGTCCTTGCTGGACAGGGCCTGGACACCAGCTGGGCTCACTGTCACCCTCTGGTGGCTGGACAGAGAGCTATGGACACTCCTCCACCAGGTGACTGGAATGGCTCTCATTGTTCTCTAGACATGAAAACCTCCCATCCCTTTATTGAACATGGAAATCCCACAGTGACATCCTCCCCTCTTCTACCCAGAGATTCTTAGGGGTGCCTGAATTTGTTGAATATTTTCATTGTGTTTTTTAAAAATTTGGTTTTTGTTTTTTTAGAGAAGAGAGATAGAGGTGAGGTGAGGTGAGGAGAGGAGAGAGAGAGAGAGAGAGAGAGAGAGAGAGAAGAGAGAGAGAAGAAAGAAAGAGAGAAAGAGAGAGAGAGAGAGAAGAGAAAGAAAGAGAGAAAGAGAGATGGAGAGGGAGAGAAGCATCGATGTGAGAGAGAACATTGATTGATTGATCGGTTGCCTCTTATATGTGCCTTGACCCGGAGTCAAACATGCAACCTACTCATGTACCCTGACCAGAACCCGTGGTCATCCTGTGCACCGGCAGCACTCCAGCCAACTAAGCCACATCAGCCCAGGCTTGTTCCAGTCTTGCTTGGAGTTTGTAAGGAAAAGTGTTGTTTTCCTTTTGTCAGAGCCATCTTGAATGTGCCTATGTTATCAACCACTCTCCCCCTTGGAGGTTCAGGAGCCCAGACAGAGGTCCTCCAGGGCCCTGGGCACATCCCCATGGGGGTGGGGTGGGTGTCAGCTTCATTCCCATCACTTACTCAGGTTTGGGGATGTATCCGTAAATGTTCTCCAGAGAAATGAAACCGAATTCTTCATTGTCAGGAATTGGCTCATGTGATTGTGGAGGCTTGGCAAGTTAAAAAAAACAAACAAACAAACAAACCAAAAAAAAAAAAAACAAAACAAACCACCCTGAGAGGGGGTAGAGCCAAAGGCTGGAAACCCAAGGAAGAGCCAATGTTGTAGTTCAAATCCAAGGCCAACTGCTGGCGGGTCCCTCTTGGCTCTGCGAAATCCGTCTTGCTTCTGGTCCGGCTTTCAACTGGTTGGGTGCGGCAAATCTGATTTACTCAAAGTTCACAGATATAAATGTCCAGCTCTTCCAAAACACCCTCACAGAAACATCTGGAATGGCATTTGATGAAATACCTGGGCACGTTGGCACCTACATTACCATCACAAGATGTTTCTTGGGCTTACAGGTTCCTTGTCATCTGACCGCCTACAGCTGTTCTTGCTCACTTTTCCCTAAAGTGTGGGCTGCCAGCCATTCGAAGTCCTGAGCTAGAAACACCCTGGGGTCCTGGCCTCACGCCTGGACTCGGTCCTGGTCACACAGAGGCTTGGCCACCTGGGGACAGCACGTCCCTCTCCCAACCTGTGGGAGTGGGGGCATTTCTCTCTCGGCTTGTGCGGAGGACGGGACGGAATGAGGTACCACACAGGAGAGAGCTTTGCAAGTGGCGAAGCACTGTGTGATGGAGTGCACACATGTTTGTTCAAGGGTGTCAGCCTCTGAGGGGGTGGGGAGTCTCAGGAGATGACCTCTGCCCCACCCACTCCATCCTAGCCTCTGATGGCAAACTCCATGCTGTACGCCTCTGGCAGGCAGGTTGAGACAAACGTCGCTGTGCTCTCCTCCGTTCTCCAGGTGTTCCTGGGGTTTGGGAGCGGACACCTGGCTCTGTCAGTGACCTGAGTTCATGCCCGGTGAGCAGGAAGTGGCATCCACTGGATGGTCCTTCTCAGATGAGGGGCTGAGCAGCTCTGCGGCTGCAGCGCGTCCCTCCAGCAAGCAGACTGCAATGACCTCCCATGTCCAGGGCCCCCCAGGAGTCCTGCGATTCCCGAAAGCATCAGGCGAAAGGTCACGCAGAGGTCATCCCAGCTCCTCCTCCCCCGTTGGCCTCGTTATTTATTCACTTTCAGTTTCTAGACCTAATTCCAGCGTTTACAAAGCTAACACTTGGTATTCGGCAAGTTCTCATCGAAGCGCACGCAGTGGGACGGTGTGAGAAGCACAGTCCTGAGTGTCCAGTCCCAGGACTTCTGACAAACACGTCCCTACCAAGATAGGGGGTGCTTCCTCCTGCCTGAGGCTCCCTGTTTCCTCCCCCCACCTCGCCCCGCCCCTCCAGCCCTTCCCCACCTGGAACAATTTGCCTCCAAACCTGGGCAGCAAAGTCGTGACCATTTTCTGCTGGGACAGGACCCAGGCTCTATGTGCTAACAGTTTAATGCACACAGCTTGTTAATGAGTTGATTTTAAAGTGATGCTTCTGTCTGGCCAGTGTTGCTCTGTGGTTGAGCATCGACCTATGAACCAGAAGGTTACGGTTTGATTCCTGGTCAGGGCACATGGCCGGGTTACAGGTTTGATCCCCAATGTGGGGTGTGCAGGAGGCAGCCGATCCATGACTCTCTCTCATCATTGATGTTTCTACCTCTCTCTGCCTCTCCCTTCCTCTCTGACATAAATAAAAATATATTTAAAAGAAAAATAAAGTCGTACTTACTCGGGATCTTTAGCTGAACAGCGGGCACCAGGCCCCTGGAGGTCAGAGTGCTTTTCTCTTGCAGCTCAAGGGTGAGGGGAACAGGGCCCGGGACCTAGCCTGGCCCAGAGCAGGGACTGAGTAACTTTTGTTGAATCAGTGACCCAAAAGACCCCTCAGGGAGCACAGGAGGCTGCGTGAGTAGGTGTCACCCCTGGGAGTGAGCTGGGGCAGAGGCATTGCCTGGGTGGCAGACAGGAATCCGGGGAGCTGTGCACCTGGAGTGTGGAGTGTGGGGATGAGAAGCAGCGGAGGCGGGCAGCCGAGGAAGGCCCTCCCATCCTGACACAGGGAGCAGGGAGGAGCCTGCTTTCCCCACGGGTTCGAAATGGGTTGTGGCGGCCCATGTGCCTACCCAGCGGGACCTCCGGCCTTCACTCAGATGTCCTGCACTTGGGTGGGCCCAGGTCCTGGCCATGATGCTCCTGCCTCAGGATTCGGGTGAAATTCTCAGAAAGGCCAGCCTGCTCTCTGCAATCAGAATCTGTTAGACCAATGAGAGTCCAGGAACGCCAGCGGGGGGATGGGGGGGACATGGAGGGAGGAGGGGCACAGCCACATGAGAGATGGGCCTGGACACAGGTGTTCACACTGGAGCTGCAGACAGAGGGGAGGTGGGATGTCTCCTTCGGGCTGTGGACCCACTGAGGCAGAGTTTGGGGTGATTCCTGCACCCGCTCACATGTGGGAGGCTGTATTTGAAGGAAGACTCGGGTTGTCATAATTTGCATCAGCGGGGTCCTGACATGTCAAACATCAGAAAAGCACAAACAGAGAACTGGCCCCCGGGACTGTGGTTGGGACGCCCCGGAAACCAGAACAAAGTGCGAGGAGCGAGAGCAGCCCCTGGGGGTTTACAGGACGCGTGAGGGCTCTCCCACCTCCCACACTAAGTGGGAGCCGAGGGGCCGGCGAAACCGGGGAGGGCACAGGTCGCCGGGCATCAGACACAACTATCCACACAAGGGCCCACAGGAATATACCATGCCGAGCGCAAAGTAAAACCAAACACACACACAAGAGCCAGCTGGCGAGCTCGATGCTAGAGGTTTATTTTGGAGAAAGCAGAAAGGGCACAGGTGCGAAGACTAAACCCATTTCCGGGTCTTCAGGGACATCTCACGGCGCTTCGGGTCCCGGTCCACAAAGCTCATTTGCAGCACAGCTTGCGGCGGCGACGACCAAGGTATTTGCACACGCCAGCAACACGCTCCAGCAACTCACCCAAGATGTTTACTCGGCAGTGGCGACGGCAGTGGCAGCCCTTTATTTTTATTTTCCCAGGTTCTGTGGAGAGAGGAGGAGGGTCAGGCACAGTGGGAGGGGGCTGGGAGGAGATCTTCTGGGAGACCAACTCGCTTCTCACCATAGACAACACCTGCCCGGTGGGGCTGAAAGGATTAACATATTTCTCATAAATGACAAGGAATCTTACTGGCTCTGTGCAGTCATGCAGGATCATGAATATTCTATGATCCTAGTCTCTGATGAACATGCTTATTTCCTTCCCCTTGCTCCACAAACTTCCTCTCCAACACCGTGTACCTACTCCTCACCCCTCCTCATCCTCACACTCAAATTTGAGCCCAGACTCCTCTCCCCTTCTAACAAGCCCCCCAACTGGGCCATAGACCCCAATTGCACAGAACCCTGTTGGCTGGCATCTCACCTGCGGCTCGAGCGAGGCGTTCCTCCCCTGTGAAGGAGATGGCCACGTCCTGGTCATCGTCCTCAGCCTGGTCCTGGTCCTCGGCCCAAAGCTCGCCCTGGTCCTTGGCTTCTGGCTGGTTCTGGGCGGGAACCTGGTCAGCTGTCTCTTGGAGGGTCCGAGCCTGGGCCTGGAGGGCCAAGAGGAGAAGGGCAGTGAGGAGAGCGAGGGTCCTCATGGCTGAGGGTCACCTGGAGCTGAGGGTTAGGTGAGAGGACAGGAGTGAGTGGTGTGGAGGGCACAGTCAGCCTGTACTTATAGGTCGGAGGGGAGGAGGCTCAGAGATACACGATGCAGGAGAGAAGCTGTGCCTTTGACTGGCCTCAGGCCAAGGCCACTTTCACCCTCAAAGCCCTTTGATGCTCCTGTTCCTGGCCCTTCATCACAGCACGTGTCCATGTGCTGAGTGTCCACACTTGTTTGAAGGTGATAACGATGATAAGGACATGGCAGGTTTTCTGTTTCCCATCTGCTTGGATATTGACCTTCTGATATTCACAAAACAGGGAACTGTGCTCTCATTGAGTAAGTCAGGGACCAGAGGCCTCAGTTTTCTAATTGGGCCCTGCTCACCTCTGAGTCCCTGGCCCTAGGGCCAGACCTTCCCAGAGGGAATGGAGGATCCATCCTGCAGGTTCAGGGCATCACTCCCTGTTGGGGAGCTTGTCAGGTTCTGGGGGGCAGGCTCCTGTGTTGGAGGGGCCAGTGACTCAGGCTTAGATGGAGTGAGGGCAGGGGGATATGAGTCAGGAGTTGGTCAGAGTTAACATTTATTATTAATCATTAAATTCGAACAATTTGCTTATTTCCAAATGTTCACAGTTATAAGCCTAATGCCAATGAGTATCTTTTTGCACACATCATCTTGTTTATGTGTGGCTGTCTTTTAGATAAATGTGTAGAAGTGGATTGTGGGATGACATCCTTAAACAGACATTAATTTACTGTCCTCTGCAGAGGTTGTCCTGACATTGCTCATTGAAATATATGCATGAGTGCAACTGCTCCCCCCCCCCCCTGCACAGTGGGATTTACATGGTGATTCCCCAACCTCATCATTCTCTTCCCTCCTGGCACCTGGAGTGATGTTTGTTGTTAACAAAGCACTTGAGGTCCCAGACTCTCTTGCAGGTCAGAGTGGCCAATAAACAGAGTTCCAGTGAAATGTAAACCCTAGGAGGGCCAATTTTTGAATAATAAAATTAATAACTGTTACTGCTTCATATTTTTTTGTTCTGTCAAATTTTCTTTTATTTATTTATTTTTTTTTACTGATGACTCTATTATTGAGGTCTCTTTTCTCATCTGCCCCCCACTTAACCCATCTGGCCACCTGCACACTGGTGACTGTGTCCATGTGTTATGCATATATGCTCTCTGGCTGACCCCTTCACTTCTTTCATCCATCTCCTGCCCCTTCCTTCTGACAGGTGTTCCATATATCCATGCTTCTGTTTCTATTTGTCAGATTGTTTTATTCATTATAGTCCACATGTAAGTAAAATTATACAGTATTTGTCTTTCTCTAACTGGCTTACTTTACTTAGTATAATTATCTCTAGGTCCATCCATGCTGTTGCAAAAAGTAAGATTTCCTTCTTTGTTATTCCATTGTGTAAATGTGCCACAGTTTTCTTATTCACTCATCTCTTCATGGGCACTTGAGCTATTGTAAAGGACCCTTCAATGAATATAGGAGTGCATATATTCTTTTGAATTAGAATTTTGGGATTGTTAGGATATATTTCTAGAAATGGAATCGATTTTTGATATTCTCTTGAAATGGGGATAATGCTGGTCTTATTTAAAAAAAAATAGGTTGACAGACAGTTCCATTGTTAATTGTCTGAGGAACCTCCATACTGTTTTCCACAGTGGCTGCACCACTCTGCATTGCCACCAGCAGTGCACTAGAGTTCCCTTCTCTCCACATCTTCACCAGCACTTTCTGTTTGTTGATTTATTGATAGTAGCCATTCTGGCAGGTGTGAGGTGATATATCATTGTGGTTTTAATTTTTCTCTCTCTGATCTTTTCATGTCTACTGGCCACCTGTGTGTCCTCTTTGGAGAAGTATCTATTTAGGTCCTTTGCCCATTTTTAATTGAATTGTTTATCTTCCTGGTGTTGAGTTGTATAAGTCCTTTATATATTTTGGAAATTAACGCTTTATCAGATGTGCTGTTGGCAAATCTATTCTACCATACAGTGGGTTCCCTTTTCCTTTTGTTAATGGTTCTTTGATGTTAGAAGCTTTTAAGTTTGGTCTAGTCCCATATGTTTATTTTTTCCTGTTTCCCTTGCCCTAGGAGATATATCAGCAAAAATATTGTTATGAGAGATGTCTGAGATTTTACTGCCTATGTTTTCTTCTAGGATTTTTGTGGTTTCATGACTTACATTTAAGTCTTTTATTCATTTTGAGTTTATTCTTCTGTATGGTATAAGTTGGTGGTCTAGGTTTTTTTGTTTTCGTTTTTTCATGTACCTGTTAAAATATCCCAATACCATTTGTTGAAGAGACAGCCTAACCCATTGTTATGCTCTTCTCTTTGAAGTAAGTATTGATTGACCACATGAGCATAGGTATATTTCCGCACTCTTTGCTCTGTTCCATTGATCTATTGCCTGATCTTATGTCAGTACCAGTCTGTTTTGATTACAATGTCCATGTATTTTAGTTTGATATCAGATATTATACCTCCATCATTGTTCTTCTTTCTCAATATTGCTGAGGCAACTGTTGTCTTTTTGTTCCATATACAATTTTGGAGTATTTGTTCTAGATCTGTGAATTATGCCATTGGTATTTTAACAGGACTTTCATTGTATCTATAGATTGCTTTTGGTAATATCAATCTTTTAATGAATTAATTTTTCCAATCCATGAACACAGTATATGCTTCTACTTATCTGCATCATTCTCATTTTTATTCTTCAATGTCCTACAGTTTTTCAAGCACAGGTCTTTTACTTTGGTTAAATTTATTCTTAGGTATTTTGTTTTTTGCAATAGTAAATGGGATTGTTTTCTTAATTTATCTTTCAGATAGTTAATTATTGGTGTGTAAAAATGCCACTGACTTCTGAATATGAATGTTGTATCCTGCTACATTGCCGAATTCATCAATTAAATCTAGTAGTTCTTTGTTGGAGTATTTAGGATTTTCTATGTGCAATATGTTATCTGCAAATAATTCCATTTTATTTCCTCCTTTTCAATTCAAATGCCTTTTATGTTTTGTTCTTGTCTGACTGATGTGGCTAAGACTTCTAGTATTATGTTGAATAAGAGTGGTGAAAGGAGAAATCCCTGTCTTGTTCCTGATTTTAAGGGAAACATTTTTAGTTTTTGCTCATTGAGTGTGATAGCTTTACTTTGCTTCTCTCAGGACTCAGGGGCCACACTGACCTGTACTGGTTTTCTGTGGAATGTTTTCCATTTATAGGCATCTCTTTTAGGAAATGGATGGGTTTGTCATATATGCTCTTCATTATATTGAGGCTTGATCCCTCCATTTCCACTTTGAGGAGAGATTTAACATAAATGGGTGCTGAATTTTATCAAATGCTTTTTCTGCTTCTATGATATGATCACTTAATTTTTACCTTTCAATTTGTTTATGTGATGTATCATATTTATTGGTTGTGAATTTTGTACCAACCTTGCATGCCCAGAATAAATCCCATTGGATCGTGGTGTAGGATATATATTAAAATATATATTTCTGGATCTCGTGTGGAGATCCCAATATTGTGTAGAGAATTTAGCATCTTTGTTCATCAGGGATATTGGCCCTTAATTTTCTTTCTTTGTAGTGTCTAGATATTGTTTTGAAATGGGGATAATGCTGGTCTAACAGCTTGGAAGTCTTCCCTCCTTTTGAAATTTTTTAGAATAGTTTTAGGAAAATAAGTGATAATTCTCCTGTAAAGGTTTGGTAAAATTTGCCTGTGAAGCATCTGGACCTGGGCTTTGTATGCTGGGAGCTTTTGAAATGATTGCTTCAATTTCATCAACTGTGAACCCTGTGTTTGGGCTTTCTGATTATTTCTGATGCACTTATGGAAGATGTACACCTCTAGGAATTTATCCATTTCACCCAGGTTATCCAGTTTGTTGGCATATAGTTGTTCATAGTATTTTCTTACAATCCTTTGTATTTCTGTGATGTCAATTGTTACTCTTCCACTTTCATTTCTGACTTCATTGATTTGTGTCCTCTCTCTGTCTTTTCCTTATGAGTCTGTGGAGGATATTTAAAAGGCCTTGTGATTCCCCAATTTCATCATTCTTCCTGCTCAATCTGGGTAGCAATGTACTTTGTTAAAAACACTTGATGTCCCAACTGTCTTGCAACTCAGAGTGACCAGTAAATAGTGTTCTGAACAATAAAATGAACTACCTGGGAAGGGTCCATTTTAAAATGATAAAATGAATTACTTCTCCTTATTTGTGCTATGCTGCTGTTTCATATATCCATCCCTATCTCTGTGGGGAGGCAAGGAGCCGTGGACCTGTGGCAGCTGGATTTGGACCGTGAAGAGGACACTTACTCCATACGGACAGTGGAGCAGGAGGATGTGAGAAGCCCGTCCTTGAGGCCCAGTTGAGCCTTGTCACCCACCTCCTGGGCTGCCCACAACAGACTGTTGTGACTTGGGAAAAACACGCTCCTTACTTTCTGTAGCCGCTGGTGGCTAGGATGCTGGGGTCCTGGTGTTGCTGCAAGCAGTGTGACACTTGGACTGGGAGGGTTGGCACCTTCCCCTCTAACAGGTAAGAACTGCCATCCCAGGGAGTCCTGGCTTTGTTTCTCTCAGGACTCAGGGGCCACACTGACCTGTACTGGTTTTCTGTGAAATGTTTTCCATTTATAGGCATCTCTTTTAGGAAATGGAAAGCTGGCTGATTTTTATACATTTTAAATACATTTTTAAGTTCCGGAGATGAGTTCTTTGTCCCAAAAGCTGCAAATAATTTTCAGAACTTGTCACTTCTCTTTCCTCCTTTTCTCTGGTCTACACAGATACTTTGGATTTTTATGTGATTTCTAAAATGCTTTTTTGGGGGAAATTTATGAGTTTTGCATCTTTCCCACTAAAGTTTGTAAAGCCCAGTCTTCCACGTGTCAGGGATTTTTTCATGTGGTATTGGTGGAAGTGGGGAGTGTCATGCAGACTGATAGTAAAGCTAAACATAAAACAGTTTCTCCTCCTCAGTCTTTTCAGGGAAAAAATTCTGCAAATAGAAGTGGTCACAGAGAAAGTGAAGGTTCTATCAGTACAACATAGGTCCAGGGAAGAACATAGGTCGTGGCTGTAAGGATGTCTATGGCAACCTTGGAAAAGGGAAAGGAGGCCAGAGAGGCCTCTTCTTCTAGAAACAAGGCCTCTGTTACACTCAGTGGTTTCTCAGCAGCCTCCTTTTCAAATCAGGAGTGAAGGGACTATCATTGGCATTAATAAGGACCTATTATTTCTTGCCAGAATTTTGTTAAAATTTGTACAGGTTTATTATAACTAGTAGAGTCAATCTCTTAGAGAGAGGAGAGGAGAGGAGAGAGGAGAGGAGAGGAGAGGAGAAGAGAGAAGAGGAGAGGAGAGGAGAGGAGAGGAGAGAAGAGGAGAGAGAGAAGACCACTCCATCATTAGACATTGGAATAATCTACCATTTGGGGTTCAAAAAGGGACACTTTCTTTCACTGATCATTCAGTGTGACCACCTATATGGATTGGCTTCTGTGCTTTCCTTTCTCTGGTCATTATTTGAGACACTGATGCTGGTCAGTATAACTCTTTTTGGTATATCTTCTTGTTGGTGGCACAATGAACCATTAGTTCACTCTATCCAGTTGTTATGTCTTAGAAAAATATATGGGTAACTAAAATGCCTGCTTGTCATGAGAACATATATATATTTGCCCTCTTGCATCTTAAAATCAAAGAACAAGTAACATCCTTTGGATCTGCTTGTCCTCAAATCAACACCTTCTGGACACTCTGTGGAAACCTCCCTCTTTTAAGTTTAATTATGAATGGGATTTATTTTGTAGATCCAAATTGTCTTAATTAAAATTATGTTCACTTCTGCTGGCTTGTAATTACCATGTGATGCTCAAGCTATGAGATACAAAGACAAGTTAACTTGATTGTTCAGTGCAGAATTCTCTATATAAGGGAGCCACATGCATGAATCTTATGGAAGAGGGAAAAATCCAAACGATAGGTTTAATGCTTGAATTTATTATTGAAATAGGAAGAAGAAAGGGCACAGGTACAAAGACTAATCCCTTTTCCAGGTCTTCAGGGGCATCTTGCGGTGCTTTGAGTCTCAGTCACAGCTCAGCGACAGCACAGCTTGCTTAGACCACCAAAGATGTTACACACCCCAGATGAACGCTCAGAAAACCGGCACTTGCGTCGGCAGTGGCAGACCTTCTTTATGGTTATTTTGGGAGGTCCTGCAGAGGGAGTAATAGAATCAGATTTAGTAGGGAAGGAACAGGGAGGAAAGGCACAGCCAACCTCATGGAGACCTACTAAAAAAGGACATGTCTGCTCACTATAGACAATACCTGCCAGGTTAGGGTGAAAGGATTCACCTGTTTGTCATAAATCACAAGGAATCTTACTAGTTCTGTGTGGTCATGCAGGATCATAAATTTTCTCTGATCCTAGTCTAGGATTGCCATGACTGACCAGCACACACTGAGCGATAGATGAATGGATTACTCTGACACATATTTCTGTGAAAGAGAGGGCTAAGGGGCTACTTGGCTCTAGGATTCAAACAGCCCCATTTGCCTGACTCCTTAGGCTTTTATTGTCACAACAGCTTGAACTAAAATTAACCTCTAGATACAATCAGCAAGGCAAGTATCCTTGAGAAAGCACAAGCTTCTATAAGGTTGGGTCCGAAGACTACACATGGAGATTCCAGTAAAACACCTGGTAGCTTGGACTTGTTAGGAAAAGTCAAGACAGGGGCTGCCGCCTTCAGCCAGGTCCACTAATGGCCCCTGACATTTTGAGAATCCTCCTTACAAACTTCCCAACCAAGTCCTGTGCTTCCCACATCTGATGTACATGCTTATGTCCTTCTCCCTTCCAACAACCTTCCTCGCCAACAGGGAGTTACTACTCCTCATCCCCCCCCCTCCCCCGCAACCCCTGCCATCCTCACACCCAACTTCGAGCCCAGACTCCTTGCCTCTTATAACAAGCCCCCATAATGAGCCACAGATCCCAACTGCACAGAACCCAGTTAGCTGGCCTCTCACCTGCAGCTCGAGCGAGGCGTTCCTCTCCTGTGAAGGAGATGGCTACGTCCTGGTCACTGTCCCCAGCCTGGTCCTGGTCCTCGGCCCATAGCTCTCCCAGGTCCTTGGCCTCTGGCTGGTCCTGGGCAGGAACCTGGTCAGCTGTCTTTTGGAGGGTCCAAGCCTGGGCCTGGAGGGCCAAGAGGAGAAGGGCAGTGAGGAGAGCGAGGGTCCTCATGACTGGGAGTCACCTGGAGCTGAGGGTCAGGTGAGAGGACAGGAGTGAGTGGTGTGGAGGGCACAGTCAGGCTGTACTTATATGTCAGAGGGGAGGAGGTTCAGAGACACCTACATCTTGCTCTGATGCAGGAGAGAAGCTGTGCCTTTGGCTGGTCTCGGGCCAAGGCTATTTTCTCCCTCAAAGCCCCTTTGATGCTCTGTTTCTGGCCCTTCATCACAGCACTTGTCCTTGTGCTAAGTGTCCACACTTGTTATAAGGTGATAACAATGATTAGGACACTGGTCTGTTTTTGTCTCCCATCTGCTTGGATATTGATCCTCTAATGTTAAAAAACAAACAAAAACAAAACAAAACAGGAAACTGTGCTCTTGTTCAGTAATTCAGGGACCAGAGGCCCCAGCTTTCTGATATGGGCCCTGTTCACCTCTGAGACCCAGGCCCCAGGAGCGGACCATCCCAATTGAGTAAAGGATCCATCCTATAGGTTCAGGGCATCACTCCCTGTTGGAGAGCTTGTCAGGTCTTGGGGGGTGGGGAGGAGGCTCCTGTGGTGGAGGCTCAGTGACTCAAGCTCAGGTGCAGTGAGGGCAAGGGGACCCGAGACAGGAGTTGGTCAGTGTGAAGCCAAAGGAAAAATTTATTTCAGGACGTCAGTGGGATCTGTACACATTGCTGAAATTGCTACCCAGTTACTTGTATCTTTTTTTTTTTTTGAGAAACAATAAGTGCAATGAAGTTCCTGTTACTCTTCTCTAAATGTTCTGATCTTTTGAAATATGAAAAAAAATCTTCAGTCTTACACAAAGGATAAAATTCAAAAGGTGAAAGAGAGATGAGTGCAGCACAACAGTTCCCCCACCCAGCATCAGTCTCCATCCTTTCTGCAGGAACTGTCACTGGAAAACAAAACAGGTTTGACTTCTTGTGGCAAAGAAAGCAGAACACCTGAAATAGGTGATTGTATACAAGGAAAGAGGTTTATTCAGGTGGCTGAGCGACCTGGGAGAATGGAGGACTCCCCTCTTAAAGATCACATCCCCTTCCTGCTCTAGCCAGCAGTTTATAGAGTTAACAAGGGGAGGACGTGTTTTTCTACACAAATATCTGGCCAGCATTTGGCATGCTAGGGTCCTGTACATTCACTTTGCAGTGTGTTGGGCCCTATCCATTTATCTTTCTAGCTTTGGGCACTCTAAGTGTAAGAAGCTCCCCCTGCACCATCTTGGCCCTTGGGGGAGATGCCCTGGTGCTCTGACTATGGCTCTTCAGAACTCTGGACCCTTGTCATCTTACAATAAATGAATGAAGGTCTCATCTTCTGCATTTTCTTCCTACTGTCAAAGGGGGAGTTCTTACCTATCCCTGGACCCAGAGAGTCTTACTGTCTTTTAAAAGAAGAGAGCATCAAGAATGGAGGGACGCCTGTATGGGAGGAAGGAGGGTTGCTGTCTTTGGAAGGGGCATAGGTGGGGTCTAGAGGATGGCACTGCTGAGCAAGTGAAGTTGGTGCATTCCTTCATATTTCAAGAGCCAGTGTTGCTGATGGTCTTCAAAATGAGTCCTGTTGTGCAGACAAACAATTGTTTAGTGAAGGGAATGCTTAGTCCTGCAGGGCGAGTTGTAGTGAAATCTGAGACTTCAGAGACTAAAGGATCCTCCTGATTATATCCTGAGCCAGGCTTTGGATGGCACTCCTAACAGTGGGATAAATTTCTGAAGAAGCCACTGTCCAGGGAATGCAGAAGAAAGTGGAGAGTAACATTGTCACTCAGCTTTGGGAAGTGCTGTCCCTTTCTGAGAGGAATTTTCAGTCTCCTTTGGGAATGCAGGTCCAGGTTTCCCTTGCAGTGTCAACAGCAGCAGCCAGATCCAGGTCCTCCTCAGTCAGCACTGCTTTAAAAGTGTGGTGGATGAAACGTTTGCTTCCCGTGAGCTTTAGGGGAATAGTGTGTTGTCAGCATGTTGTCCTAGGGTCTGGTCCATTGCTCAGCTAGCTGCTGTTTAGGACTGTGATTTTTGGGGTGTTTAATAAGACTTGATTGCCCTATCTGGTTTGGCTCAGTAGATGGAGCATCAGCCTGCCTTTTTTAAAACAAACAAACAAACAAACAAACAAAAAAACCACACACATATTTTATTGATATTTTACAGAGAGGAAGGAGAGAGATAGAGAGCTAGAAACGTCGATGAGAGAGAAACATCAACCAGCTGCCTCTTGCACACCCCCCACTGGGGACGTGCCCGCAACCAATGCACATGCCCCTGACCGGAATCGAACCCGGGACCCTTCAGTCCACAGACTGACGCTCTACCACTGAGTCAAACCGGTTTCGGCCAGCCTGCCTTCTGAAGGGTCCCGGGTTAAATTCCAGTCAAGGACACAAGCACAGTTTGTAGGCTCGATCCCCAGTAGAGGACATGCATGAGGAAATCGATCAATGATTCTCTCATATCACTGACGTTTCTCTCTCTCTCTCTCCCTTCCCCTTCCTCTCTGAAATCAATAAAAATATATTTTTTAAAAACAAAAACAAATAAGTCTTGATCTCTTGGCTGGAGCCAGAGTCAATCAGGTAAATGGAACTGCAATGGGCAAACTTGTGCACAACTGTTAGTGTTTGCCCTAAATGTTGTCCATAGTATTTGATTTTATGTTCAAGTTCTCAATCTAAACGGGTGTTTCTAAAATAGGAACTTGGCAGAGTCTCCCATAAACTATCTCAAGAGGGCTTCATTTGCCATAACTGGTGTGGCTCAGTGGATGGAGCTTTGGCCTGTGGACTGAAAGGTCCCAGGTTCAATTCCAGTCAAGGGCATGTACCCTGGTTGCAGGCACATCCCTAGTAGGGGGTGTGGAGGGGGCAGCTATTGGTGTTTTTCTCTCAGCGATGTTTCTCTCTATCCCTCTCCCTTCCTCTCTGTAAAAACTCAATAAAATATATTTAAAAAGGGGAGAGGGCTTCATTTAAGCCTGCTTCAGGGCACTGTCCTCATTTGAAGCAAGGCAAGAGGCAGTTTCTGGTCCCATTTCAAATGTGTTTCCTGGCATATTTTGCCAGGGTCATCTTTTTTCAGTCTTCTCCATAGATTGGGGTCTCCCAGTTGCTTCCATTGAATCTGCAGTGTCTTTCCTGTAATTCTGGGAGGTGTCAAGAGAATGATGGTTTTTGAGGCTTTTTGACTGGCAAAATGGGGGTGTTATAGGGAGACTGGCATAGCAAAACTATTCCTGATTTTAAGACTCTCTGCAGTAGAGGGGTGAATTCCACCCAAAGCTCACTTCTCAAGGGGTATTTTTTGTTCCTTGGGATCTGCGCTTGTTCTTTCAGATTAATTTTGACAGGTTGGATGTTAACCTCCCTACCTGGGCTTCTGGATAGCCCAAAGGGCTCAGAGGGTCTGGTCATAGACCTTGGGTAACAAGAGTTCACTTCCAGGTCATGTCAGGAGCACCTGGAACTGGAGACCACATTCCAGCAAGTTTCTTAAACTTAATTGCTGCTTCTCCTTCCCCTGAGAAGCAACAATTAAGTTAAGCTGAAAGAACAGGCACAGATCCCAAGGAACAAAAAATACCCCTTGAGAAGTGAGCTTTGGGTAGAATTCACCCCTCTACTGCAGAGATTCTTAAAATCAGGATTAGTTTGGCTATGTCAGTCTCCATATAACACCCCCATTTTGCCAGTCAAAAATTTGTACATGCAACTTACTAAGTAATCTCTGCCCATCAATGAGAAGGAGCAGTCTGGCAAGTAGAGAAAATGATGGGTAAGTGTTTGATCCCAAAGATTGCATGCTAGAGGTTGAAGGGATGCCTGTGTTTGCAATTATCTGGTCACTCCAGTAACTGTCACCAGAGTTGAACTTTTGTTGGTCATTTTTGTATTTAGCAGTGAGTATGTAGCTCCAATATCTACAAGGAAATCAAAGGCCATGTTCTCCACTGTCCACTGTAGCCAGGCTCCTATGGGGAAACGGTAATAGGTCAGAGGGTGTCTGTGAGAGCTGCTAGGCCTCCTCATTCTTCATCAGATTCATCATTCCTTCCTACCATTTCTTGTGAGGTTTCCTCTCCCTTTTATTTTTCTCCTGGAGTTCTAGGCAGTCTTTTCTCCAATGTCCTTCGTCTTTACCTAGTGAGTCTTTCCCTTTCATTTCAGATCACGCCTCTCCTTCTGGTTTCCTGCACTATTTCTAAGAAAACGGTGGCCTGCTGTAATGTGCTTGTCTCCAGGCATGGTAAATATTGAAGGCTCTGTCCACCAGCTGGGAGGGATTCATGCCCAACACTCTGTCTAAATGTCTGAGCTTCCACTTTGCCCAATAAAAGTCATGTTTACTGCCCTGGTTGGTGTGGCTTAGGTGGTTGGGGGTCATCCCCTGCACCAAAAGGTTGTTGGTTCGATTACCAGTCAGGGCACATGCCCGAGTTGCAGGCTACATCCCCAGTCGGGGACATGCTGGAGGCAGTCAATCAATGTTGCCCTCTCCAATTGATGTTTCTCTCTTTCACTCTCCCATCCTCTCTCTCCCTCAAAATCAATTTTAAAACTTTTTTTAATTTTCATGTTTCCATCCTAATATTTTCTAGTACCCATGGGCCAGCATCAGTGTGCTTTCAATAGGTCTGATGTAGCCTTTCTAAAAATTCAGAAGGATCTGCGTTTGGTCTGTTTTGAATGACCTGGATCATATTTAGGCTCTTTGTTTAGAAACCTTTTTCTTAAGCCTCTCCTCTATTCAGCTTTGTAATGTTTTAGAAAGGGAAGTTCCCCACTATTTGGGTCCAAGTAGAACTCTGCCAAGGGAATTGCCCCTGTGAAGTTGGGGGTCCCATTAGGATTGTCTTGATAGAGGCAATGAGGCTCTTCATTAACCTTATTTATACCTAGCTGCCTTTCATCTGACATTAGCAGGATGTTAAGGAGAACCTATATGTCTGCTAGTTTTAATGGTGATTGGCAATATTGGAAGTGATACAATCTGTCATGTTCTGAGTGTCCTTCCTATATGAGGGGTTGGAAAGCTTTCAATTCAATGACTCTGTAGTGGGAAATGGAATATGGGCCCAGTAGCAGCCAGTGAGTGGGCTGGCCTCTTGGGGTATCTCATATATAGTGTATGGCCTCCAACAGAATTGCCCTGCCCTGAGTAAGATGTTCCCTGGCCAAATAGGTTGCCCTGCAGGTGTTGAGGAGAGACCACTCCTTTGGGCAGCTAGGGTAGTGGTGAGGGATATCTTCCTGCTGCTGATCCTGTGTCCCATCTCTTCATTTCTCTTTTATTCCTGTGTCTCACTACCACGGAGCGGTTTAGAGACCAATGCCCTTCTCTGCACCATTAGATTTCTCCCTTACTTGGCCCAGACATTAGGGATCTCATATCATTTTCCTGGCAAACAATTCCTACTGTATGAGGGTATAGTCATTAAGGGAACCATTTAGGGGCCATTCTTGCCTATTGTTTAAAGTACACACACGCCAAGCAGTGCTACAGTAGAAAACCTGTTCCTCCTTAGTCATTGGATCGCAGCTGTACCTGGACCAATCTTGAAATTTAGGCCTTGTGACTCCCTTCAGGAGTTGAAACAAAACAACCCTCATGGCTCCAAAGTACAAACCCAAAACCATATCCTCAATACCTTCTAAATATTCCATAAAAACTTCTTTTTGAGTTTCATTATGAACAGTATTGATTTTGTAGGTTGAAATAGTCTTAATAATTATGCTCATTTTTTGCTGGTTTGTTGTTACTGTATAATGCTTAAGCTGTGCATCACTGAAATGAAAGGCAGGTTAACTTACTGTTTAACCATCAGGACAGAATTCTGTACACAAGGGAACCACATGCATGAGTCTTGTTGTGTGTGTGTGTGTGTGTGTGTGTGTGTGTGTGTTTTATAATTTAATAAATATTTTTATTAAATTATTATCTGTGTACATATATTACCAATGCCTCCCCTCCCATACACATGCATGAGTCTTAAAGAAAGGAAATAAAAGCCAAACAGTGAGTTTAATGCTTAAAGTTTATTATGAAGCAAGAAAGAAGAAAAGCTTCAGGTACAAAGATTAAACCATTATCTAGGTCTTCAGTGAAATCTCATAGTTACTGGGGTCTCAGTCCAGAAAGCTTATTTACAGCAAAGCCTGTATTTATGGCCGAAGATCTTACAGCTTCCTCTCTTCCGCTCAAGCAACTTGCAGAAGAAGTTGTTCCGGCATGTGCAGGTGGTTGTGTTCTGAAGGTCTGTGACGAGAAAGGGAGGGTCAGGCACAGTTGGAAAGTGGGGAGGGAGGAGAGGCTCAGGGGCCTCAAGGAGATCTGAGAGACAACATGTCTACTCACCATAGACTCCACCTGCCCAATAGGGCTGAAAGGATTCACATGTTTCTCAAATCAAAAGGAATCTTACTGGCTCTGTGCAGTCATGCAGTACCATGAATGTTCTCTGATGCTAGTCTCTGATGCACATGCTTATTTCCTTCTCCTTGCTCCACAAACTTCGTCTCCAACACCCTGTACCTACTCCTCACTCCTCCTCATCCTCACACCCAACTTTGAGCCCAGACTCCTCTCCCCTTCTAACAAGCCCCACTACTGGGCCACAGAACCCAATTGCACGGAACCCTGTTGGCTGGCGTCTCACCTGCAGCTCGAGCAAGGCGTTCCTCCCCTGTGAAGGAGATGGCCACATCCTGGTCATCGTCCCCAGCCTGGTCCTGATTCTGGTCCTCGGCCCATAGCTCATCCTGGTCCTTGACTTCAGGCTGGTTCTGGGTGGGAACCTGGTCAGGTGTCTCTTGGGGGGTCCGAGCCTGGGCCTGGAGGGCCAAGAGGAGAAGGGCAGCAAGGAGAGCGAGGGTTCTCATGGTTGAGAGTCACCTGGAGCTGAGGGTCAGGTGAGAGGACAGGAGTGAGTGGTGTGGAGGGCACAGTCAGCCTGTATTTATAGTTTGGAGGGGAGGAGGCTCAGAGACACACTATGCAGGAGACAAGCTGTGCCTTTGGCCTCAGGCCAAGGCCACTTTCACCCTCAAAGCCCTTTGATGCTACTGTTCCTGGCCCTTCATCACAGCACCTGTCTGTGTGCTGATTTTCCACACTTGTTACAAGGTGATAATGATGATAAGGACCTGCCATGTTTTCTGTATCCTATCTGCTTGGATATGGACCTTCTGATGTTCAAAACACAGAGAACTGTGCTCTTATTGAGTAAGTAAGAGACCAGTGGTCTCTGCTTTCTGTTTGGGCGCTGCTCACCTCTGAGTCCCTGGCCCTGGAAATGGACCTTTCCCGATATAGTAGAGGGTCCATCCTGTAGGTTCAAGTCATTACACCCTGTGGGGAGCTTGTCAGGTCCTGGGGGTAGGCTCCTGTGGTGGAGGCTCAGTGACTCAGGCTCAGGAGGAGTGAGGGCAGGGGGACCTGAGGCAGGAGTTGGTCAGTGTGAAGCCAAAGGACACATTTATTTCAGGACGTCAGTGGGATCTGTACACATTGCTGAAATTACTACCCAGTTACTTGTATCTTTTTTTGAGAAACAATAAGTGCAATGAAGTTCCTGTTACTCTTCCCTAAATGTTCTGATCTTTTGAAATATGAAAAAAAAATCTTCAGTCTTACACAAAGGATAAAATTCAAAAGGTGAAAGAGAGGTGAGTGCAGCACAACAGTCTTCCCACCCAGCATCAATCTCCATCCTTTCTGCAGGAACTGTCACTGGAAAATAAAACAGGTTTGACTTCCTGTGGCAAAGAAAGCAGAACACCTGAAATAGGTGATTGTACACAAGGAAAGAGGTTTATTCAGGTGGCTGAGCGACTTGGGAGAATGGAGGACTCCCCTCTTAAAGATCACATCCCCTTCCTGCTCAAGCCAGCAGTTTATAGAGTTAACAAGGGGAGGACGTGTTTTTCTACACAAATATCTGGCCAGCATTTGGCATGCCAGGGTCCTGTACATTCACCTTGCAGTGTGTTGGGCCCTATCCATTTATCTTTCTAGCTTTGGGCACTCTGAGTGTAAGAAGCTCCCCCTGCACCATCTTGGCCCTTGGGGGAGACGCCCTGGTGCTCTGACTATGGCTCTTCAGAACTCTGGACCCTTGTCATCTTACAATAAATGAATGAAGGTCTCATCTTCTGCATTTTCTTCCTACTGTCAAAGGGGGAGTTCTTACCTATCCCTGGACCCAGAGAGTCTTACTGTCTTTTAAAAGAAGAGAGCATCAAGAATGGAGGGACGCCTGTATGGGAGGGTTGCTGTCTTTGGAAGGGGCATAGGTGGGGTCTAGAGGATGGCATTGCTGAGCAAGTGAAGTTGGTGCATTCCTTCATATTTCAAGAGCCGGTGTTGCTGATGGGCTTCAAAATGAGTCCTGTTGTACAGACAGGTGTTTAGTGACAAATGTTTAGTGAGGGAAATGCTTAGTCGTGCAGGGCAAGTTGTAGTGAAATCTGAGACTTCAGAGACTAAAGGATCCTCCTGATTATATCCTGAGCCAGGCTTTGGATGGCACTCCTAACAGTGGGATAAATTTCTGAAGAAGCCACTGTCCAGAGAATGCAGAAGAAAGTGGAGAGTAACATTGTCACTCAGCTTTGGGAAGTGCTGTCCCTTTCTGAGAGGAATTTTCAGTCTCCTTTGGGAATGCAGGTCCAGGTTTCCCTTGCAGTGTCAACAGCAGCAGCCAGATCCAGGTCCTCCTCAGTCAGCACTGCTTTAAAAGTGTGGTGGATGAAACGTTTGCTTCCCGTGAGCTTTAGGGGAATAGTGTGTTGTCAGCATGTTGTCCTAGGGTCTGGTCCATTGCTCAGCTAACTGCTGCTTAGGACTGTGATACTTCTGGGTGTTTAATAAGACTTGGTTGCCCAGTGGTCAGTAAACTCTTTAGTCAAAAGAGCCAAATATCCACAGTACAATGATTGAAATCTTTTGAGAGCCAATTTTTTTAAAATTTAAAATATATAGTTAGGTACATTTTTATTAATTTAATTAGGGTACTCCTAAGCTGGCCTTTCTAAAAACTCAAGGGGCCAAAGAGCCACATGTGGCTTGCGAGCCACATTTTTCTGACAACTGGCCTAGCTCCTTTGGCTCACTAGATAGAGTATCAGCCTGCCTAATGAAGGGTCCCGGCTTCAATTCTGATCAAGGGCACATGCCCAACTTGTAGGCTCAATCCCCAGTAGGGGACATGCAGGAGGCAACCAGTCAATGATTCTCTGTCATCATTGATATTTCTCTCTCCCTCTCCCTCTCCCTCTCCTTTCCTCTCTGAAATCAATAAAAATATATATATTTTTAAAAGATTTGGTCTCCTGGTTGAAGCAGGAGTCAGTCAGGTGGAAGATCCTGCAATGAGCAAACTTGTGCACAACGGTTAGTGTTTGCCCTAAATGCTGTTCATAGTATATGATTTTATGTTCATGTTCTCAATCTAAAGGGGTATTCCTAAAATAGGAACTTGGCAGAGTCTCCCATATCCTATTTCAAAAGGGCTTCATTTGTCATAACTGTTTTGGCTCAGTGGATGGAGCTTTGGCCTGTGGACTGAAGGGTCCCAGGTTCAATTCCAGTCAAGGGTATGTACCTTTGTTGCAGGCACATCCTCAGTAAGGGGTGTGCAGAAGGCAGCTGATTGGTGTTTTTCTCTCATCCATGTTTCTCTCTATCCCTCTCCCTTCCTCTCTTTAAAAAAATCAATAAAATATATTTTTAAATGGGGGAGATGGGGCTTCATTTAAGCCTGCTTCAGGGCACTGTCCTCATTTGAAGCAAGGCAAGAGGCAGTTTCTGGTCCCATTTCAAATGTGTTTCCTGGCATATTTTGCCAGGGTCATCTTTTTTCAGTCTTCTCCATAGATTGGGCTCTCCCAGATGCTTCCATTGAATCTGCAGTGTCTTTCCTATATTCTGGGAAATTTCAAGAGAATGGTGGTCTTTAAGGCTTTTTGACTGGCAAAATGGGGGTGTTGTAGGGAGACTGGCATAGCCAAACTAATCCTGATTTTAAGAATCTCAGCAGTAGAATGGTGAATTCCACCCAAAGCTCACTTCTCAATGGGGGTATTTTTTGTTTCTTGGTATCTTCACCTGTTCTAAAACAGGAGCTTGGTGGAGTATCCAATAACTATTTCAACAGGGCTTCATTGCCATAAATGTTTTGGCAAATGTTTAGGTTAATTTTGACAGGTTGAATGTTAATCTCCCTACATGGGGTTTGAGGGGCCCAAAGGGCTCAGTAGATCTGGTCATAGACCACTGGTAGGAAGAGTTCAATTACAGGTCAAGTCAGGAGCACCTGGATCTGGAGACCAAGTTAGAGCAAAATTTCTAAACTTAATTGCTGCTTCTCAGGGAAACGAGTTATTTATGCATGCAATTTAATTGTGAGTCTCCACCCAACTATGAGAAGGAGCAGTCTAGAGAGTAGAAAAAATGATGGATAAGTGTTTGATCCCCAAGCTTGCATGCTAGAGGTTGAAGAAATGCCTGTTTTTGTAATTACCTGATCATTCCAGTAACTGTCACCACAGCTGAACTTTTGTTGGTCATTTTTGTATTTAGCAGTGAGTATGTAGCTCCAACATCTACTAGGAAATCAAAGGCCGTGTTCCCCACTGTCCACTGTAGCCAGGCTCCTATGGGGAAACGGTAATAGGTCATAGGGTGTCTGTGAAAGCTGCTAGGCCTCCTCATTCTTCATCAGATTCATCATTCCTTCCTACCATTTCTTGTGAGGTTTCCTCTCCCTTTTATTTTTCTCCTGGGCTTCTAGGCAGTCCTTTCTCTAATGGCCTTCATCTTTGCCTAGTGAATCTTTCCCTTTCATTTCAGATCACGCCTCTTCTTCTGGTTTCCTGCACTATTTCTAAGAAAACGGTGGCCTGCTGTAATGTGCTTGTCTCCAGGCATGTTAAATGTTGAAGGCTCTATCCACCAGCTGGGTGGCATTCATGCCCTACACTCTGTCTATATGTCTGAGCTTCCTTCTTATATCTGGGGCACTTTGCCCAATAAAAGTTGTGTTTACTTCACCGGTTGCTATGGCTCAGGTGGTTGGGGGTCATCCCCTGCACCAAAAGGTTGTTGGTTCAATTACCAGTCAGGGCAAGTGCCCGAGTTACAGGCTCAATTTCCAGTAGGGGACATGCAGGAGGCAGTCAATCATTGTTGCCCTCTCCAATCAATGTTGATGTTTCTCTCTCACACTTCCATCCTTTCTCTCTCAAAATCAATATAGTAATGTTTTAAAAAATTATGTTTACCATCTTGATGGTTTTTAGTGCCCATGTGCCAGCATCAGTGTGCTTTCAATATTTCTTATATACCCTTTCTGAAAATTCAGGATATATGTTTAGTATCTGTTGAATGATCTGTATCATATTCAGGCTCTTTTGTTTAGATAGCTTTTTCTTAAGCCTTTCCTCTATGCACCTTTGTAATATTCTAGGAAGGAAAGGTCCCCACTATTTGGGTCCAAGTAGGGCTATGCCAAGGGGATTGCTCCTGTGAAGTTGGGGGTCCCATTAGGATTGTCTTGATGGAGGCGAAGAGGTTCTTCATTGGCCTTATTTATAACTAGCTGCTTTTCACCTGCCATTAGCATGATGTTAAGGAGAGCCTGTATGTCTGCCAAGTTTGAAAGATTAGTGGCAACATTGGAAGTGATACGATCTGTCATGTTCTGAGTGTCCTTCCTATATGAGGGGTTGGAAAGTTTCCAATTCAATGACACTGAAGTGGGAAATGGAATATGGGTCCAATAGGTAGTGGACTGGCCTCCTAGGTATCCCATCTATAGGGCATGGCCTCCAACAGAATTTCCCTGGCCTGAATAAAATGCTTTGTGGCATAATGGGGTGTCCTGCTAGGTATTGAGGGGAGACCACTCCTCTGGGCCCTATCCTAGGGTACCTAGAAGCTGGCAGGGGAGATCCTCCTACTGCTGATTCTGGGTCCTCATCTCCACATTTTTTCTTCTTCCTGTGTCTCACTACCAGGAAGTGGTTTTGAGACCAGTTTTCTTCTCTGCACAATTGGATTTCTCCCTTTCTTGGCCAAATCCTTGCTGTGTGAAGACATAGCGTCCAGACATAAGGGATTTCATCCCATTTCCTGTCAAACAATTCCTACTGCATGAGGGTGTAGTCAGTAAGGGAACCATTTAGGGCCATTCTTGCCTATTGTCTAAAGTACACACAGGCCAAGCAGTGCTACAGTAGAAAACCAGTTCCTCCTTAGTCATTGGGTCACAGTTGCACCTGGACAAATCTTGAAATTTAGGCCTTGTGGGCTCCTTTCTGGAGTTGAAACAGAACAACCTCATGGCTCCCAAGTACAAACCCCAAACCATTTCATCAACTCCTTTTAAATATTCCATAAAAACTTTTTTCTTTTGAGTTTTATTATGAAAAGTATTGATTTTGTAGGTTGAAATAGTCTAAATTAACAATTATGTTCAGTTTTGCTGGTTTGTTGTCACTGTGCGATACTTAAGCTGTGCATCACTGAAATGAAAGTCAGGTAGGTCAACTTACTGTTAAACCATCAGGAAGAATTCTGTACACAAGGTAACCACACACATGAGTCTTAAAGAAAGTAAATAAAAGCCAAACAGTGAGTTTAATGCTTAAAGTTTATTATGAAGAGAGAAAGAAGAAAAGCTTTAGGTACAAAGATTAAACCATTGTCTAGGTCTTCAGTTAAACCTCATAGTTATTGGGGTCTCAGTCTAGGAAGCTCATTTACAGCAAAGCTTGTATCTTCGGCGGTTGATCTTACAGCTTCCACTGCTACGCTCATAGAACTTGCAGAAACGTCGACATGTGCAGAAGATAGTGTTCTGGAGGTCTGTGGTGGGAAGAGGAGGGTCAGGCACAGTTGGGAAGGGGAGAGGGAGGAGAGGCCAGTAGCCTCATGGAGATCTTCTGAGAGACAACGTGTCTATTCACCATAGACAACACGTGCCTGGTAGAGCTGAAAGGATTCATGTGTTTCTCATAAATCACAAGGAATCTTTCTGGCTTTGTGGGGTCATGCAGGATCATGAATTTTCTCTGATCCTAGTCTCTGATGCATATGCTTATTTCCTTCCCCTGCTACTCCTCACCTACACTCATCCTCACACCCAATTATGAGCCCAAACTCCTCTCCCCTTCTAACAAGCCCCCCTAATGAGCCACAGAACCCAATTGCACAGAACCCTGTTGGCTGGCCTCTTACCTGCAGCTCGAGCAAGGCGTTCCTCCCCTGTGAAGGAGATGGCCACGTCCTGATCACCATCCCCAGCCTGATCCTGGTCCTCGGCCCAAAGCTCGCCCTGGTCCTTGGCTTCTGGCTGGTTCTGGGCGGGAACCTGGTCCGCTGTCTCTTGGAGGGTCTCAGCCTGGGCCTGGAGGGCCAAGAGGAGAAAGGAAGCAAGGAGAACAAGGGTCCTCATGGCTGATAGTCACCTGGAGTGAGAGTCAGTTGAGAGGACAGGAGTGAGTGCTGTGGAGGGCACAGTCAGCCTGTATTTATAGGTCAGAGGGGAGGAGGCTCAGAGACATGTGATGCAGGAGACAAGTTGTGCCTTTGGGCCCTCAAAGTCCCTTTGATGCCCATGTTCTTGGTCCTTCATCACAGCACGTGTTCGTGTACTGAGTTTCCACACTTGTTTCAAGTTGATAATGATGATAAGAACACTGATATGTTTTCTGTTTCCCATCTGCTTGGATATTGACCTTCTGAAGTTCACAAAACAGGGAAATGTTCATTGAATACGCCATGAGCCAGAGGTTTCAAGTTTCTGATGTGGACCCTGCTCACCTCTGAGTCCCTGGCCTTGGGGCCCCACCTTCCCCGAGGGAGTGGAGGGTCCATCCTGCAGATTTAGGTCATTACTCCCTGTTGGGAGCTTGTGAAGTCCTGGGGATAGGCTCCTGTGGTGGAGGGGCCAGTGACTCAGGCTCAGGTGGAGTGAGTGCAGTGGGACATGAACGATGTAGTTGGTCAGAGCCAAGCTGAAGGACAAATTTATGTCAGGACGACAGTAAGATCTATATGTATCCCATAAACTCTTTACCAGTTACTTGTGACATTTTTTTGTGGAAACAGTAAACACAAAGAAGTTTCTGTGGCATTCCTCTAAATTTTCTGATCTTTAAAAATGAATAAATATTAATTCTTACACAAAGAATAAAATTCTAGAAGAGAGATGAGTGAAATAGCAGTCTCTGCTTCCAGGATCAACCTTCCATTTTTTCTGCGGGAACTCCAACAAACCAAACAAACAAACAAACAAACAACCAAACAAATAAACAATGGTACTTCAGCTGACTGTGGCAGCAAAAGTCAAAGTTGTGAGGCAGGTGTTGGTTCAGAAGGAAAGCAGTTTATTAAGGTGCTGTGGACTTGGGAGGATGGTGGACTCCAGCCTCAAAACCCATCCCCCTTCCCTGCTGAAGCCTTTCTTCTTACAGGGATAGGGATGGGGAGGGGTTATTTCCTATCCAATTGTCTCACTAGTGTTTGGAGTAGAGAGTGTAGAAATCTCCAGCCGCATCATGTTGGACAATGGGGGAGACTCCAGGGCTCCAACTGGCTGTCTTTATATCCCTGGACTCTTGTGATCTTACAAGGGTAAATGAAGGTAGGTTTCATCTTCTTTAGTTTCTTGTTGTCAAAGGGCATAATCTTACTTATCCCTGGATTCAGAGATTCTTACTATCCACTAAAAGAAATGTGGGTCAAGACAAGCAGAGCTGGTAGATTCCTTCCTATTTCAAGAGCTGGTGTTGCCAATGAGCTTTAAAATGAGTCTTGTTGTGCAGACGAACAAGTGTATATTTAGTGCCTAGTAGTGCAGGGTGAGTTTTAGTGACATCAGAGATGAGAGAGACTAGAGTGCCTCATGATCTAAGCCTGAGCAGGGTGTTAGGTAGCACACCAAACAATATGATAAATTTACTGAGGAAGCCAATGTCTTGGAAATGCAAAATAAATTTTAAAATAACATTGTCACTTAGCTTTGGGAGGCACTATGACTTTCTTAGAGAGGAATTTTCAATCTCCTCAGCAGTGAGGCCCAGCTTTCTCTTGCAGTAGCAGCAGCAGCAGCTGGGAGATGAGTGTCCTCCTCAGGCGACACATTCATTGGTGCCCAGCAGCTCTTTCCCTTTTCCTTTTGGATCTTGCCTCTAATTCTGATTCCTAAAAAATGGTGGCCTTGTCTCCAAGTACGGTAAACTTGAAAGGCTCTGTCCACCAGCTGGGAGGGATTTATTCCCAATCCCCTACCTAAATATTTGCACTTCCTTCTGATATCTGGGGTACTTTGCCCAATAACAATCGTGTTTAGTGCCTTGGCTGGTGTGGCTAGTTGGTTGGGAATCATCCCATGCACCAAAAGGTTGCTGCTTCAATTTCCATACCCAGGTTGTGGGATTGATGCCCACTAGCAGTCATGAGGGAGGCAGTTGTTCAATGTTTCTCTCTCCCTCTCACTTCCTCTCTTTCTGAAAATCAATTTTAAAAATTCATGTTTACCATCCTGATATTTTCTGGTGCCCATGGGCCAGCATCAGTGTGCTTTCAATAGGTCTGACAGAGCTTTTCTAAAAATTCAGAAGGATTTGTGTTTGGTTCTGTTGAACAGCACATACCATATCAAGCTCTTTCCTTAGGTACCTTTTTCTTTAGCCTTTCCTCTATGCACATTTTGTAATGTTCTAGAAAGGCAAGGTCCCCACTATTTGTGTCTAAGTTGGACTCTGCCAAGGGGATTGCCCCAGCTACATTGGGGGTCCCTTTAGGATTGTCTTGATGAAGGCGATGAGATTCTTCATTAGCCTTAGTTATAACTAGCTTCCTTTCATCTGCCATTAGCAGGATGTTAAGGAGAGCCTGTTTGTCTGCCCAGTTTGAATGGTGAGTGGCAATATTGGAAGTGATAAGATCTGTCATGTTCTGAGTGTCCTCCCTATATGAGGGTTGGAAAGCTTCCAATTCAATGACTCTGAATTTGGACCCAATAGCAGCCAGTGTGCTGGCCTCCTGGGGTATCCCATCTACAGGGCAGGGCCTTCAACAGAATTGCCCTGTCCTGGATAGGATACTACCTGGCCAAATGGGGTACCCTGCCAGGTTGTGAGGGGAGACCATGATCTGGGCAGCTAGGGTAACTAGCAGTTGGGGTAGTGGTGGGGGAAATCCTCCTGCTGCTGATCCTGGGTCCCCGTCTCCACATTTCTCTTTCCTTCCAGTGTCTCACTACCAGGGAGCAGTTTTGAGGCCAATTTCTTTTTTGCACGATTGGATTTCTCCCTTTCTTGGCCAAATTCTTACTGTGTGAAGACATAGCACCCAGACATACGGGATCTCATCCCACTTCCTAGCAAACAATTCCTACTTCATGAGGGTGTAGTCATTAAGGGAACCATTTAGGGGCCATTCTTGCCTATTGTCTAAAGTACACACAGGCCAAGCAGTGCTACAGTAGAAAACCAGTTCCCCCTTAGTCATTGGGTTGCAGCTGCACCTGGGCCAATCTTGTAATTTAGGCCTTGTGGGCTCCCTTCAGGAGTTGAAACAGAACAACCCTCATGGCTCCAAAGTACAAACCCAATAACATAACATAGCATAAACCCAGACCAAGTGGGGAACTATGAACAAAACTTGTATCTATAAATCCATTATCTCTATATATAAAAGCTGAAGAGACAGTTTGACCATTTGACCTATTGACCATTGGACTAGTAGCTATGACACCAACTGATTACCAGGGGCAGATGGTCAAGGCAACAAAATATGGAGCAGACTGATGAATCTCAGAAGGAAGTGAGAAGGGAGAAGGTTGGAAGTGTTTAACCAAAGATCTTATGTTCATACTAGAGGCCTGGTGCACAGATTTGTGTACTGGTGGGGTCCTCAGCCTGGCCTGCAGGGATCAGGTCAAATCTGTGTACCAGGCCTCTGACATCCTCTGAGGGATCCCAGATTGTTAAAGGATGCAGGCCAGGACGAGGGACCCCACGAGGGTATAAATTCATGCACCAGGCCTCTAGTTACAAATAAGAACTCAGAAGTTGGTTCTTGTATCTTATCTCCTGTCAATCAATACTGTAGGTGGTTCTAAATGGGCACACATGGCATGACTCCCAAGACACAGAGATAGGTGACCCTTGGTGTGCATACTGGTTCGACTTATCTAGTCATGGAGTTCATCTGCTCCCCCAAGACATCTTTCCTTTCACCAGCCAAGAGTTTTAGGAGGCTGATGTCTTGAGAAGGAATGTAGGAAAATACCCCAAGAAAAGCTCTCAGTAGCTGCTGGAAAGTCCCCATAGTCCCACACTCTCTGGATCAGCCTGCCACATGTCCAGCCTGAACCCTCCAGGATTTACCAAGGTCCATATTGACCTGCATAATCACACACACACACACACACACACACACACACACACACACACTAAACCAAACAAAATGCCCCCCACCCCACATACACACACACACACACACAAAATCAACCACAAAACAAAACAAAAACTCCAGGGAAGTTTGGCTGCCATTGGCAATAAAGGCCAAACTTGTGAGGTAGGTGCTGGTGCCAAAGGAAAGCAGTTTATTAAGGTGCTGCATGACCTGGGAGAATGGTGGACTTACATCTCAAAGACCATCTCCCCTTCTCAAACTTGCCATTCTTAGAGGGTTCAGTAGGGAAGAGATGTTTTGTTTTTTTTTAATGCAATTATCTTAAGAGTTTTTGGCATTCTCAAATTATATCCTTTCATCCTTCTTGCTTTTGGTGTTCTCAGTGTAAGAACCTCCCTCTGCACCACCTTGCCAATGGGGAGACCTCTTGATGCTCTGTCTATGGTAAGAGAACCACCATGATCCATAGATTATGTGTTTGTTTTACTTAGCTCAGTTTTAACTCAAACATTGTCTGATGTTCCAGACTCTCTTGCAGATTGAAGCAGCCAAGAGACAAGAGTTCTGGCCAATAAAATATACCCCCTGGGTAGAGGGTACATTTAAAAATTTGAAAATTATGAAATGAATTACTGTTACTGCTCCTTATTTGTGCTATGCTGCTGTTTCATATATCCATCCCTATCTCTGTGGGGAGGCAAGGAGCCGTGGACCTGTGGCAGCTGGATTTGGACCGTGAAGAGGACACTTACTCCATACGGACAGTGGAGCAGGAGGATGTGAGAAGCCCGTCATTGAAGCCCAGTTGAGCCTTGTCACCCACCTCCTGGGCTGCCCACAACAGACTGTTGTGACTTGGGAAAAACACGCTCCTTACTTTTTGTAGCCACTGGTGGGTGGGATGCTGGGGTCCTGGTGTTGCTGCAAGCAGTGTGACACTTGGACTGGGAGGGTTGGCATCTTCCGCTCTGACAGGTAAGAACTGCCATCCCAGGGAGTCCTGGCTTTGCTTCTCTCAGGACTCAGGGCCACATGTGTCCACATCTAACAAACACCTGTATTTGTCTTCTCTGAATGTCCTTTCTTTTTTGGCATCTATTTTGGGAAATGCAATAGCTGGCCCATTTATTTCTGTAGAAATTTAGGATTTATTTTTAAATTTAGGATATTAGCTCTTTGAAGTCCTGCAAATCATTTCCAGAGTCTGTAATTTCTTTTTTGGCTTTTTCTCTTGTCTACACAGATACTTTGGATTTTTATGTAGTTTTCTTTCTTTCTTTCCTTTACTTTTTTCTAAATTTTTGTGTTTTGTTCCTCTGCTCCTCTCCACTAAAGTTTATAAAAGTTTGTGCTCTTGTATCTTGTTGGTGGAAATTGAGATTCTCAGGGAGAATAATAGTAAAGGTTTGAATAACACTGTTCATTATTTTGAGTCTTTTTAGTGAAAAAAATTTTTAATAGAAGGGGCCACAAAGCAAAGATGAATTCGAAGATTCTATCAGTTCAACCAATATTCAGCTTAGAATTTGAAACCTTGGTTTAGGATGTCTATGGCAACCCTGAAAGGGGGAAAGGAAAATAGAATGATACTTGTCTACTTGAAAGAAAGCTTTTATGCATCTTAGTGAGTTCACAGCAACCTGCCTGGCTGAAGGTCCTGTCATTAGGATTATTAAAAACATTATTTCTTGCCAGCATTTTATTAACACTTGTATGGGTTTAGTATAATTAGTAGGCTCAATCTCATTAATAAGAGTGAGTTGAGGCCAAGTCTTCCATTGGATATTGGAGTATTCTACCCTTTGAAATTTGGAGGTGCGGGGGGGCCACATCTATTTCACTGCTCATTGAGCATGACCATCTACACTGATTACTCTGTTCATTATTTGAGATACTGATGCTGGTCAGTACTCAGTCTTTGGTGTAGTGCTTCCTTTTCTCTGTTGGTGACAAACAGAACTATTAGTTCACTTTACCTTTACACATCTGAGAAAAATTTGAATTTTTAACTCAAATGCCTGCTAATCATGAGAAAATATCCATACACATCAATGCTCTCCTCCTTCTTAAAATTAATGAACAAGTAACATAGCTCATTGGATCCACCTGTCATGTACTTGGCAATACCTTCTGGACACTCTGCAGAACGGTCCTCGTGTATTCATTGTGAATGGATTGGTTTTGTAGGTAGAAATGGTTTAATCAGGAATTATGTCCAATTTTGCTGGTTTGTTATTGCCAGCAATGATGCTCTAGCTGTACATTACTACGTTGCAAAGGCAGCTGGATTTACTGCAGGCCATTCAGGACAGAACTCTCAGCACAAGGAAATCATGCAAATGAGTCTTATGGGAAGGAAATAAAAAGCCAGTGACTTTAATGCTTGAGGTTTATTATAGAGAAAGAAAGAGGAAAGGGCACGGTTAAAATGACTAAATGCTTTTCTAAGTCTTCGTGGAATCTCCCAGTGGTTTGGGACGTGCTCTACTCGGCTCAGCGACAGCAACGCTTGTATCTATAGCCATTGATCTTACAGGTCCCAGAAGGACTCTCAAAGGACTTGCAGAAGCGGTTGGGTCGGCACGTGCAGCGTCGTAGTTTCCAAAAGCCTGTGGAGGAAAGAGGAGGGTCAGGCAGAGTAGGGAATGAACAAGGAGGAGAGATATAGCTGGCCTCATGGAATCTTCTGAGTCACCAGGTATCTACTCACCATAGACAATACCTGCCAGGTTAGGGTGAGCAGATTCACGTATTTATCATAAATCATAAGAAATCTTACGGGCTCTAGGTTGGTCTGAACATGGACTCTGATGTAGATGCTTATGTCCGGTCCCTGCCCCACAACCCTCCTCCAAATTTGAATACCTACACTTCACCCCACCTAATCCTTTCACCCAATTTTGTGCTCTAACTCTACTATTCTCTCACAAGCCCTTCTAATGGGTCAAGACCCCAAAAGCACATAGGCTCTTGTCTCACCAGATGCCTCTCGAGCAAGGCGTTCCTCTCCTGTGAAGGAGATGGCCACATCCTGGTTATCATCCCCAGCCTGGTCCTGGTCCTCAGCCCAAAGCTCGCCCTGGTCCTTGGCTTCTGGCTGGTCTTGGGCAGGAATCTGGTCAGCTGTCTCTTGGAGGGTCTCAGCCTGGGCCTGGAGGGCCAAGAGAAGAAGAGTAGCGAGGAGAGTGAGGGTTCTCATGGCTGAGAGTCACCTGGAGCTGAGGGTCAGGTGAGAGGACAGGAGTGAGTGGTGTGGAGGGCACAGTCAACCTGTATTTATAGGTTGGAGGGGAGGAGGCTCAGAGATACACGATGCAGTAGAGAAGCTGTGCCTTAGGTGGCCTCAGGCCAATGCCACTGCTACCCTCAAAGTCCTTTGATGCTCCTGTTCCTGGCCCTTCATCACAGCACTTGTCTGTGTGCTGAGTGTCCACACTTGTTTCAAGGTGATAATGATGATAAGGACCTGGCAGGTTTTCTGTTTCCCATCTGCTTGATATATTCCTTCTGATGTTCACAAAACAGGGAACTGTGCTCACATTGACTAAGTCAGGGACCGGAGGCCTCAGTTTTTTTGATGTGGGCCCTGCTCACCTCTGAGTCCCTGGCCCTGGGGACAGACCTTCCCAGAGGGAGTGGAGAGTCCATTCTGCAGGTTCAGGGCATCACTCTCTGTTGGGGAGCTTGTGAAGTCCTGAGGGGCAGGCTCCTGTGGTGGAGGGGCCAGTGACTCAGGATCAGGTGGAATAAGCACTGAGGACACAAAGGAAGGAGTTGGTCAGAGTGAACCTGAAGGAGAGAGTTTTATTTCAGGACATCAGTGTCATCTATACACATAGCAAATACTGCTCACCACTTACTTGTGTTGTTTTGTTTTTGTTTTTTTAAGAAATAGCAAATAACAGGTTCCAAAAGTCAACATTCTGATATTTAAAAATGTCTGATATTTAAAAATAAAAAATATATTTTTGTACAAAAAACAAAATTCAAAAGGTAGAAGTGAGTGAAAAATAAACTGTCTTCCCTCCCAGAGTCAGCCTTCTTCCTTTCTGCAGGAACCATAGCTGAACATGAAAATGGACGTTTGGCTGCCTGTGTCGATGAAAGCTGAACTTGTGAGGCAGGTGCTGGTGCAAAAGAAAAAAGACTTATTCATGTGCTGTATGACCTGAAAAGATGTTAGACTCTCATATCTAAGACTATCTCTCTTTCCTGCTCATGCCTAGAGTTCTCATAGAGATAGGGATAATTGGATAGAGATATTATTTCTATCCAATTGTCTTGCTAGCTTTTGGTATGCTGGGGTCCTGTCCATTCATCTTCCTAGATTTCCATGCAATCATCTTCTGTCCATTCATACTTCTAGATTTAGTTTTTCTCCGTGTAAGAACCTCCCCCTGCAACATCTTGGCCAATGGCAGAGACTCCATGATGCTCCGATTCTCAGTCTATGGTAATAGAGCCACCACAGTCCAAATAGTCTGTGTTTGCCTTTCTCTGCCCAGGCTTAACTTGAACACTGTTACATCAGCAGATACAGTGTGACACCTGGACTGTGAGGGTTGGTATCTTCCCCATTTGACAGATAAGAACTGCCATCCCAGGGCAGTCCTGGCCCACGGGGTTCTGCACATTTGGGGTCTGTGGCCCATTAGGGGGTCTTGTTAGAAGGGGCGAGGAGTCCTGGCTTTGCTTCTCTCAAGAGTCAGGGGCCACGTGTGTCCATGTCTAACAAGTACCTGTACTTGTTTTCTCTGAGATTTTTTTAATTTACATCTGTTTTGGAAAATGAAATAATAGGCCCATTTATTTTTATTGAATAGTATAGTATATTTACAAATTCAGGAAATTAGCTCTTTGTCCCAAGAACTGCAAATCATTTCCAGAGTTTGGCCTTTTTCTTTTAGCCATTTCTCCTATGTACAGGATTTTCATGTAGTTTTAAAAAATTATGTTTTGGTAATTGCTGGATCTTGTGTTTTTTCCCACTGATGTCTATAGAGTATAGTTTTCCATGTGGTTGTGCTTCTATGCCCTGGTGCTAGAAGCTGAGAGGGGTCCATGGAGATTGATAATAAAGGTTGAAAATAAAATTGTTTTTCATTTTCAGTCTTTACAGGTAAAACACTATCTAAATGTAAGTGGCCACAGGACAAAGAAGAAATCAAAGGTACTACCAGTACAACACAGGTTCAGCGTGGAATACAGGTTGTGGCTGTAAGGACATCTGTGGCAACTAGAAAAGGGGAAAGGAAGGGCAAAAAGATTTTCTTTTCTTCTAGAAATATGTTTTCTAGGAATCTCAATGGCTTGACAGCAGCCTGCCTTTTGGGAGTGAAAGGTCAGTCAATGGTATTATGAAAAACATATCGTTTCTTAATAGAATTTTATTAAAATTACTACTGGTTTACTTTAACTAGTAGACTCGATCTCTTTAAAGAGAGAATTAGACCAATTCTTTCCTTGGACATTGAAATAATCTATCTTTTGGATTTAAAGTGGGACCCTTTCTTTCACTGGTCATTCAGCAAGATCATCTATACTGACTAGTTTCTGCACTCCTCTTTCTCTGGTCATTATTTGAGACAACTGGTGCTTGTCAGTACCCTTGCTTTTTGGAATTGCTGGTACACTGAACCACTATTTCACTCTGTCTTGCAGATACAGCTAGGAAAAATGTGTATGCTTATCATCAGAAAATATCCATACACATCAATGCCCTTCCACTACTTAAAATTAAAGAAGAAGTGACATAGCCCAATGGGTTCACCTAACCTGGAGTCAACAACACTTTCTAGACACTCCATAGAAACATTTCACTTTTGAGTTCCCTTATGAATGGATTGAATCTTGTAGGTTCAAATTGTCTTAAGAATTATGGTGCTGGCCAGGTAGCTCAGTTGATTAGAGCATAGTTCTGATACGTCAAGTTTGTGGGTTTGTTTCCCTGTCAAGGCACATAAAAGAAGCAGCCAACAGATGTATAAAAGTGGACCAACAAATCATTGTTTCTCTCTCTCTCAAAAATCAATAAACAAGAATTACGCTCATTTTTGCTGATTGTTGCCGTGTGATGCTGTAGTTGTGCACCACTAAGATGCAAAGGCTGATCAACTTACTGTAGACTACTCAGGACAGAATTCTCTATATAAGTGAACACACACACAAGTCTTATGTAAAACAAAGCAAAGCCAAACAGTGAGTTTAATGCTTGGAATTTATTATGATGAGAGAAAGAAGAAAAGGCACAGGTACAAAGACTGAAAGCTGCTTCAGGTCTGCAGTGGCATCTCAAAGGGCTTCGGATCTCTGTCCAAAAACCTAGCGACAGCAAAGCTTGCCTCGACGGCCATCTCTCTTGCAGGGCCCAAATGCTTTTTCAGGGAAATTGCAGTATTTCCTGAGTGTGCAATAGCAATAGGTTCCAGGTCCTGTGAATGGAAGAAGAGGGTCAGGCACAGTGGGGAAGGGACAGTGCGGAGAGGCACAGCCAGCCTCATGGAGATATTCTGAGAGACGAACTCTCCACTTACCACAGACAATACCTGCCAGGTTAGAGTGAAAGGATTCCTCTGTCTGTCATAAATCACAAGGAATCTTACTGGCTCTGTGTGGTCATGCAGGATCATGAATTTGCTCTGATCCTAGTTTATAATGTACTTATTTATGTCCTGACCCTTGCCTCACAACCCTCCTCTCCATCTTGAGGTCTTTACTCTCATCCCCCCCTCATCCTCACACCAAATTTTAAGCCCAGACTCCCCATTCCCCCTCACAATCCTCTCTATTGGGTCACAGACCCCAATTGCATGTTAGCTGATGTCTCACCTCCAGCTTGAGTGAGGCGTTCCTCTCCTGTGAAGGACATGGCCACATCCTGGTCATTGTCCCCAGCCTGATCCTGGTCCTCAGCCCAAAGCTGTTTCTGGGCAGAAACCTGGTCAGCTGTCTCTGGGAGGGTCCCAGCCTGGGCCTGGAGGGTCAAGAAGAGAAGAGTAGCGAGGAGAGCGAGGGTCCTCATGGCTGAGGGTCACCTGGAGCTGAGGGTCAGGTGAGAGGACAGGAGTGAGTGGTATGGAGGGCACATTGAGCCTGTACTTATAGGTCAGAGGGGAGGAGGCTCAGAGACACACGATGCAGGAGAGAAGCTGTGCCTTTGGCTGGCCTCAGACCAAGGCCACCGATGCCCTCAAAGCCCTTTGATGGCCCTGTTCCTGGCCCTTCATCACAGCATGTGGCTGTGTTTAGTGTCCACACTTGTTTCAAGTTGATAATGATGATAAAGACACTGATATGTTTTCTGTTTCCCATCTGCTTGGACACCTACCTTCTAATGTTCAGAAATGACAGGGAGCTGAGCTCTCATTGCCTAAGTCAGGGATGTTGGGCTGTCTGATGTTGGGCCCTGCTCTCTTATCTATACAAATACTTTGCATTATTTTATATTTTATAAAAAATCTGTCCTTCGCATAGGCTCTGACCAACTCCTCCCCTCATGTCCCACTGTCCTCAATCCACCTGAGCTGATTCACTGTCCCCTCTTCTTCCCAGGAGCCTACACCCAGGACCTATAAACTCCCCATAGGATGTGATGCCCTGAACCTGCAGGGCGGACCCTCCATCCTCAGGACCTGTACCTTGCACCCCAATGGACGTGTGTCTACAGCCCTGTTGTGCACTGTGGGCTGCACCCTCCTCTTCATTGGAGAGCACAGAGCACATGGCTTGCAAAACTGTGTCCAGGTGTAGCCCCAAGAAATTCTGGAGTCTAAGACCCTGATGTCTTGTCAGAGTGATGAGGCTGTGATTAATATGATGGGACTTGTCAGATGTCTTTGATGTGGACATGCATAATGAGCATGGTGGCCGTCCCACAGAGAGCACTGTGGGGCACAGAACACTCTGTTGCATAGAACACCCTGTCACTGGCCTCCTTCCCATTCACAACCCAGCTTCCCAGCCCAGCCTCCATGCCCACCGCCATCAGGGGAACTAATGTTTTTAAGCACCTGCTTTTTGCAGCATGCATCAGTGGGCATAACCCCTCTACTTGTTCCATCAACCTGGTGACGTAGGTTCTGTCATGTAGTTTACAAATGAAGACTGTGAAGCATAGGGTGGACTCTTAGAGGCAGCCTGAGGGTTCAGAGGCCACGGTGCTAATCTCTGGTCTTTGAGCCTATGTGAGTTCACCTCCTGCTCCCACAGAGCTGCAAGGAGCCTTCTTACACCCTTCTGTGAGGTGTGTTTTCATTGTATGGGTAACTACTTATGGGAGACTCTCCTAATAATGACAATCTTTCCTAGAGTATTAATGAAGAATGAGAGGAAAAATTTAAAAAAAAAATAGGAGACAAAAATGTGAAGTGAGGGAGTCATGTGATCATTCCTTTTTGAGCACTTTTAAATCATATTTTCACGTGTTATTTATTTGCTGTTTCCAACCCAAGACATGTTCAACCCACTTGTTTCAAACTTGTTCACCAACATAGCCCTAACAAAGTGCCCCAATTTAGTAGAAACGTATTTCCCCTGTCTCTCCCTCTTTTCCATGTCTTCCAGCTCTCATGGTCTCAGTCTCCCCTGGGACACAAACAGTTCCCAGTCTGGGTGTTCGCTAAGGCGGCACCAGATGCTCTGAGACACCTGTGTGCCCACTGAGCTCTCTGTGGGAGAGTCACTTCCTTGTCACCTTCCCAAGGAGCAGGACGGTGCTGGCCTCCGGCATCTCTGGGGCTCCTGTCCCTATAGACATTTGCTGCCTAGTCAAGCCCACTCACCAGTGCCAAAGGATGCCTGTCCTTGTCCCTGGGTGGCTGCCAGGACTGTGCAGCTCAGCTGGGAATCGCCCGCTCAATGGTTTCTCAGGTTCGCTTGCTGCAGTGTGAGCAGAACACCAACAGGACACTTGCCTCACCTTCAGAACAGCGATCTGAGAATGAAGAATCAGCTTAGCAAACAACCTGCTGCCTACAGGAGGGAGAAGAGGTGAGTGCAGACTGGGCAGGGTTTGGGACTGGCTGGAGGTCAAGGCCGGCTGTGTTGAGTCCCTAGAGTGTTGAGCAATACATCCCATTACACTGAGGCCAGCATCTGATTCCCGTCCCTTTCACTCCTCTGCCCTTGCCACCTGCACCCTGTCAGCAGCACCTGGAGCCAGGAGTCTCAGAACTGAGGAGGGGACTTGGGAAGTTGCTGAGGAGGGATCTGAGGCCCAGACCGGTGGTGTGACTTGTAAATCAGGGGCAGAGCCAGAACCTAGGAATCCAAAATCTTAGTGCACCTTTCCTTTTTTATTTCCTGTGTCATGTTCTCAAGCTTCCTGAGCAATTTCTGCGGCCAGGTCCAGGCTGCACGAAGCAAGGAGGTAGGTGGGACTCATGGAAGTTAGGGTCCCATGCGCGTGACCACCATCGTCCTGTAGCCTTGTCCAAAGAGCAGCGTCCTTCTACAACATTCTGAGGATGAAATGTCCACCCAGGGCACCTGGCACAATGCCGGGCCAGTGGTGAGGGCTCAATGGCACTTAACTTTGGGCACTTTTTTAAAAATACATTTTTATTGATTTTAGAGAGAAAGGGAGAGATAGAGAGAGATAGAAGCATCAATGACAAGAATCATTGATCAGCTGCCTCCTGCATGCCCCCTACTGAGGATCAAGCTTCCCCCAGGCATGTGCCCTTGACTGGGAATCAAACTGTGACCTCCCGGTTCATAGGCTGATGCTCAACCACTGAGCCACACCATCCAGGGAGGCTGATCCTGGGATTCATGGCTGGGCCACTGGCTTCCATATGCAGGTGGCCTGTTTCACTTTATCGGACCTAAAGTAAAGTACTGGGAGCTTGCGATGGCGTTTGTCAGGTTCTCGTGCGAAGCAGGATGGTGGCAGGTTGGCACGTGCTCAGCAGTGGACGACGGCCTCTGAGGGACCAGGTTCCTGGTGAGGAGCAGCTCTGGGCTCACAGGGTGGAGAAGGAGGCCCCAGCCAGCTTGGTCAGGGCTTCTGGAATCCTGGGCTCCATGGTTTTGTGAACAGTGTTTCCTGGTTTTAGGCTAAAGTTGTTCCGTCTGGTTCATGCCAAAGGAGACAAAGCCTAAACACACCCAGGCTGGGCCTTTCAGAGCCTTGTCATCTCATGGTGACCAGTGGGTCAGCAGGGACAGAGCACCAGCTGTCATGGTGAGGGGATGGCTCTGTGTTTGCCTCAGAGAAGCAGTTCCTCCTGTACACGTGGCCTGTCTAGTCAGGGCAATGCTCCTCAGTCAGAGAGTGGAGGGCACAGAGCAGCCTGGGCTTTTTTCTCATCAGGAAGAAGAGAAGTGACACTAAGGCAGGCTACCTGTTGGGGTCATTGCCCTTCCGGTTGGGCCGGTGGGGGAGATGCCCTGGTGCTCTAACTATAGCCCTTCAGAATTCTGGACCTGTGCCATCTTACAATAAATGAATGAAGGTCTCATCTTCTGTATTTTCTTCATGCTGTCAAAGGATGAGTTCTTACGTTTCCCAGAGACCCAGAGAGTCTTATTGTCTTAAAAAAAAGAGGTGGTCAGGAATGGAGGGACTCCTTTATGGGAGGGAGGAGGGTTGCTGTCTTTGGAAGGTGGCATAGGTGGGGTCTAGAGGATGGCATTGCTGAGCAAGTGAAGTTGGTGCATTCCTTCATATTTCAAGAGCCGGTGTTGCTGATGGTCTTCAAAATGAGTCCTGTTGTGCAGACAGGTGTTTAGTGACAAGTGTTTAGTGAGAGGCATGGTTAGTTGTGCAGGGCGAGTTGTAGTGAAATCCGAGAATTCAGAGACTGAAGGATCCTCCAGATCCTCCTTTTGAGAGCCAAATTTTTTAAATTTATACTATATAGTTAGGTACATTTTTATTAATTTAATTAAGGTTCTCCTAAGCTGGCCTTTCTAAAAACTCAAGGGGCCAAAGAGCCACATGTGGCTTGCGAGCCACATTTTTCTGACAACTGGCCTAGCTCCTTTGGCTCACTAGATAGAGTATCAGCCTGCCTAATGAAGGGTCCTGGCTTCAATTCTGATCAAGGGCACATGCCCAACTTGTAGGCTCAATCCCCAGTAGGGGACATGCAGGAGGCAACCAGTCAATGATTCTCTGTCATCATTGATATTTCTCTCTCCCTCTCCCTTCCTCTCTGAAATCAATAAAAAGATATTTTTTTAAAAAGACTTGGTCTCCTGGTTGAAGCAGGAGTCAGTCAGGTAGAAGATCCTGCAATGAGCAAACTTGTGCACAATGGTTAGTGTTTGCTCTAAATGCTGTTCATAGTATATGATTTTATGTTCATGTTCTTAATCTAAAGGGATATTCCTAAAATAGGAACTTGGCAGAGTCTCCCATATCCTATTTCAAAAGGGCTTCATTTGTCATAACTGTTTTTGGCTCAGTGGATGGAGCTTTGGCCTGTGGACTGAAGGGTCCCAGGTTCAATTCCAGTCAAGGGTATGTACCTTTGTTGCAGGCACATCCTCAGTAAGGGGTGTGCAGAAGGCAGCTGATTGGTGTTTTTCTCTCATCCATGTTTCTCTCTATCCTTCTCCTTTCCTCTCTTTAAAAAAATCAATAAAATATATTTTTAAATGGGGGAGATGGGGCTTCATTTAAGCCTGCTTCAGGGCACTGTCCTCATTTGAAGCAAGGCAAGAGGCAGTTTCTGGTCCCATTTCAAATGTGTTTCCTGGCATATTTTGCCAGGGTCATCTTTTTTCAGTCTTCTACATAGATTGGGGCTCTCAGATGCTTCCATTGAATCTGCAGTGTCTTTCCTGTATTCTGGGAAATTTCAAGAGAATGGTGGTCTTTGAGGCTTTTTGACTGGCAAATGGGGGTGTTATAGAGAGACTGGCATTGCCAAACTAATCCTGATTTTAAGAATCTCAGCAGTAGAATGGTGAATTCCACCCAAAGCTCACTTCTCAATGGGGGTATTTTTTGTTTCTTGGTTTCTTCACCTGTTCTAAAACAGGAGCTTGGTGGAGTATCCAATAACTATTTCAACAGGGCTTCATTTACCATAAATGTTTTGGCAAATGTTCAGGTTAATTTTGACAGGTTGGATGTTAACTTCCCTACAGGGTGTTCATGGGGCCCAAATGGCTCTGTAGATCTGGTCATAGACCACTGGTAGGAAGAGTTCACTTCCAGGTCAAGTCAGGAGCACCTGGATCTGGAGACCAAGTTAGAGCAAAATTTCTAAACTTAATTGCTGCTTCTCAGGGAAACGAGTTATTTATGCATGCAATTTAATTAAGTCTCCACTCAACTATGAGAAGGAGCAGTCTAGCGAGTAGAAAAAATGATAGATAAGTGTTTGATCCCCAAGCTTGCATGCTAGAGGTTGCAGGAATACCTGTTTTTGTAATTACCTGATCATTCCAGTAACTGTCACCACAGCTGAACTTTTGTTGGTCCGTTTTGTATTTAGCAGTGAGTTTGTAGCTCTAATATCTACAAGGAAATCAGTGACTTTGTTCTCCACTGTCCATTGTACCCAGGTTCCTATGGGGAAATGGTATTAGGTCATAGGGTGTCTGTGAAAGCTGCTAGGCCTCCTCATTCTTCATCAGATTCATCATTCCTTTCTACCATTTAATGTGATGTTTCCTATCCTTTTTATTTTTCTCCTGGGGTTCTAGGCAGTCCTTTCTCCAATGGCCTTCATCTTTGCCTAGTGAATCTTTCCCTTTCATTTCAGATCACGCCTCTTCTTCTGGTTTCCTGCACTATTTCTAAGAAAACGGTGGCCTGCTGTAATGTGCTTGTCTCCAGGCATGTTAAATGTTGAAGGTTCTGTCCACCAGCTGGGTGGCATTCATGCCCTACACTCTGTCTATATGTCTGAGCTTCCTTCTTATATCTGGGGCACTTTGCCCAATAAAAGTTGTGTTTACTTCACCGGTTGCTATGGCTCAGGTGGTTGGGGGTCATCCCCTGCACCAAAAGGTTGTTGGTTCAATTACCAGTCAGGGCAAGTGCCCGAGTTACAGGCTCAATTTCCAGTAGGGGACATGCAGGAGGCAGTCAATCATTGTTGCCCTCTCCAATCAATGTTGATGTTTCTCTCTCTCACTTCCATCTTTTCTCTCTCAAAATCAATTTAATTTTTTTAAAAAAATTTATGTTTACTATCTTGATGTTTTTTAGTGCCCATGGGCCAGCATCAGTGTGCTTTCAATAGGTCTGATGTACCTTTCTAAAAATTCAGGATATGTGTTAGGTATCTGTTGAATGATCTGTATCATCTTCAGGCTCTTTTGTTTAGATAGCTTTTTCTTAAGCCTTTCCTCCATGCACCTTTTGTAATATTCTAGGAAGTCAAGGTCCCCACTATTTGGGTCCAAGTAGGGCTATGCCAAGGGGATTTCTCCTGAAGTTGGGGGTCCCGTTAGGATTGTCTTGATGGAGGTGATGAGGCTCTTCATTAGCCTTATTTATAACTAGCTGCTTTTCACCTGCCATTAGCAGGATGCTAAGGAGAGCCAGTATGTCTGCCCAGTTTGAAAGATTAGTGGCAACATTGGAAGTGATACGATCTGTCATATTCCTAGTGTCCTTCCTATATGAAGGTTGGAAAGCTTCCAATTCAATGACTCTGAAGTTGGAAATGGAATTTTGGTCCAATAAGCAGTGTACTGGCTTCCTAGGTATCCAATCTATAGGGCATAGCCTCCAACAGATTTGCCCTGGCCTGAATAAAATGCTTTGAGGCATAATGGGGTGTCCTGCTAGGTGTTGAGGAGAGTCCACTCCTCTGGTACCTAGAAGCTGGCAGGGGAGATCCTCCTACTGCTGATTCTGGGTCCTCATCTCCACATTTTTTTTCTTCCTGTGTCTTACTACCAGGAAGTGGATTTGAGACCAGTTTTCTTCTCTCCACCATTGAATTTCTCCCTTTCTTGGCCAAATCTTTGCTGTGTGAAGACATAGCGCCCAGACATAAGGGATCTCATCCCATTTCCCTGGCAAATAATTCCTACTTCATGAGGGTGTAGTCATTAAGGGAACCATTTAGGGGCCATTCTTGCCTATTGTCTAAAGTACACACAGGCCAAGCTGTGCTACAGTAGAAAACCAGTTCCTCCTTAGTCATTGGGTTACAGCTGCACCTGGGCCAATCTTGAAATTTAGACCTTGTGGGCTCCCTTCAGGAGTTGAAACAGAACAACCCTCATGGCTCCAAAGTACAAACCCCAAACCATATCATCAACTCCTTTTAAATATTCCATAAAAACTTTCTTCTTTTGAGTTTTATTATGAAAAGTATTGATTCTGTAGGTTGAAATAGTCTTAATTAACAATTATGTTCAGTTTTGCTGGTTTGTTGTCACTGTGCGATACTTAAGCTGTGCATCACTGAAATGAAAGTCAGGTAGGTCAACTTACTGTTAAACCATCAGGAAGAATTCTGTACACAAGGTAACCACACACATGAGTCTTAAAGAAAGTAAATAAAAGCCAAACAGTGAGTTTAATGCTTAAAGTTTATTATGAAGAGAGAAAGAAGAAAAGCTTTAGGTACAAAGATTAAACCATTGTCTAGGTCTTCAGTTAAACCTCATAGTTATTGGGATCTCAGTCTAGGAAGCTCATTTACAGCAAAGCTTGTATCTTCGGCGGTTGATCTTACAGCTTCCACTGCTACGCTCATAGAACTTGCAGAAACGTCGACATGTGCAGAAGATAGTGTTCTGGAGGTCTGTGGTGGGAAGAGGAGGGTCAGGCACAGTTGGGAAGGGGAGAGGGAGGAGAGGCCAGCAGCCTCATGGAGATCTTCTGAGAGACAACGTGTCTATTCACCATAGACAACACGTGCCTGGTAGAGCTGAAAGGATTCATGTGTTTCTCATAAATCACAAGGAATCTTTCTGGCTTTGTGGGGTCATGCAGGATCATGAATTTTCTCTGATCCTAGTCTCTGATGCATATGCTTATTTCCTTCCCCTGCTACTCCTCACCTACACTCATCCTCACACCCAATTATGAGCCCAAACTCCTCTCCCCTTCTAACAAGCCCCCCTAATGAGCCACAGAACCCAATTGCACAGAACCCTGTTGGCTGGCCTCTTACCTGCAGCTCGAGCAAGGCGTTCCTCTCCTGTGAAGGAGATGGCCACGTCCTGATCACCACCCCCAGCCTGATCCTGGTCCTCGGCCCAAAGCTCGCCCTGGTCCTTGGCTTCTGGCTGGTTCTGGGCGGGAACCTGGTCCGCTGTCTCTTGGAGGGTCTCAGCCTGGGCCTGGAGGGCCAAGAGGAGAAAGGAAGCAAGGAGAACAAGGGTCCTCATGGCTGAGAGTCACCTGGAGCTGAGAGTCAGTTGAGAGGACAGGAGTGAGTGCTGTGGAGGGCACAGTCAGCCTGTATTTATAGGTCAGAGGGGAGGAGGCTCAGAGACATATGATGCAGGAGACAAGTTGTGCCTTTGGGCCCTCAAAGTCCCTTTGATGCCCATGTTCTTGGTCCTTCATCACAGCACGTGTTCGTGTACTGAGTTTCCACACTTGTTTCAAGTTGATAATGATGATAAGAACACTGATATGTTTTCTGTTTCCCATCTGCTTGGATATTGACCTTCTGAAGTTCACAAAACAGGGAAATGTTCATTGAATACGCCATGAGCCAGAGGTTTCAAGTTTTTGAAGTGGACCCTGCTCACCTCTGAGTCCCTGGCCTTGGGGCCCCACCTTCCCCGAGGGAGTGGAGGGTCCATCCTGCAGATTTAGGTCATTACTCCCTGTTGGGAGCTTGTGAAGTCCTGGGGGTAGGCTCCTGTGGTGGAGGGGCCAGTGACTCAGGCTCAGGTGGAGTGAGTGCAGTGGGACATGAACGATGTAGTTGGTCAGAGCCAAGCTGAAGGACAAATTTATGTCAGGACGACAGTAAGATCTATATGTATCCCATAAACTCTTTACCAGTTACTTGTGACATTTTCTTGTGGAAACAGTAAACACAAAGAAGTTTCTGTGGCATTCCTCTAAATTTTCTGATCTTTAAAAATGAATAAATATTAATTCTTACACAAAGAATAAAATTCTAGAAGAGAGATGAGTGAAATAGCAGTCTCTACTTCCAGGATCAACCTTCCATTTTTTCTGCGGGAACTCCAACCAACCAACCAAACAAACAAACAAACAACCAAACAAACAAACAATGGTACTTCAGTTGACTGTGGCAGCAAAAGTCAAAGTTGTGAGGCAGGTGTTGGTTCAGAAGGAAAGCAGTTTATTAAGGTGCTGTGGACTTGGGAGGATGGTGGACTCCAGCCTCAAAACCCATCTCCCTTCCCTGCTGAAGCCTTCCTTCTTACAGGGATAGGGAGGGGGAGGGGTTATTTCCTATCCAATTGTCTCACTAGTGTTTGGAGTAGAGAGTGTAAAAATCTCCAGCTGCATCATGTTGGACAATGGGGGAGACTCCAGGGCTCCACCTGGCTGTCTTTATATCCCTGGACTCTTGTCATCTTACAAGGGTAAATGAAGGTAGGTTTCATCTTCTTTAGTTTCTTGGTGTCAAGGGGCATAATATTACTTATCCCTGGATTCAGAGATTCTTACTATCCACTAAAAGAAATGGGGGTCAAGACAAGCGGAGCTGGTAGATTCCTTCCTATTTCAAGAGCTGGTGTTGCCAATGAGCTTTAAAATGAGTCTTGTTGTGCAGACAAACAAGTGTATATTTAGTGCCTAGTAGTGCAGGGTGAGTTTTAGTGACATCAGAGATGAGAGAGACTAGAGTGCCTCATGATCTAAGCCTGAGCAGGGTGTTAGGTAGCACATCAAACAATATGATAAATTTACTGAGGAAGCCAATGTCTTGGAAATGCAAAATAAATTTAAAAATAACATTGTCACTTAGCTTTGGGAGGCACTATGACTTTCTTAGAGAGGAATTTTCAATCTCCTCAGCAGTGAGGCCCAGCTTTCTCTTGCAGTAGCAGCAGCAGCAGCTGGGAGATGAGTGTCCTCCTCAGGCGACACATTCATTGGTGCCCAGCAGCTCTTTCCCTTTTCCTTTTGGATCTTGCCTCTAATTCTGATTCCTAAAAAACGGTGGCCTTGTCTCCAAGTACGGTAAACTTGAAAGGCTCTGTCCACCAGCTGGGAGGGATTTATTCCCAATCCCCTACCTAAATATTTGCACTTCCTTCTGATATCTGGGGTACTTTGCCCAATAACAATCGTGTTTAGTGCCCTGGCTGGTGTGGCTAGTTGGTTGGGAATCATCCCATGCACCAAAAGGTTGCTGCTTCAATTTCCATACCCAGGTTGTGGGATTGATGCCCACTAGCAGTCATGAGGGAGGCAGTTGTTCAATGTTTCTCTCTCCCTCTCACTTCCTCTCTTTCTGAAAATCAATTTTAAAAATTCATGTTTACCATCCTGATATTTTCTGGTGCCCATGGGCCAGCATCAGTGTGCTTTCAATAGGTCTGACAGAGCTTTTCTAAAAATTCAGAAGGATTTGTGTTTGGTTCTGTTCAGCAGCACACACCATATCAAGCTCTTTGTTTAGGTACCTTTTTCTTTAGCCTTTCCTCTATGCACATTTTGTAATGTTCTAGAAAGGCAAGGTCCCCACTATTTGTGTCTAAGTTGGACTCTGCCAAGGGGATTGCCCCAGCTACATTGGGGGTCCCTTTAGAATTGTCTTGATGAAGGCGATGAGATTCTTCATTAGCCTTAGTTATAACTAGCTTCCTTTCATCTGCCATTAGCAGGATGTTAAGGAGAGCCTGTTTGTCTGCCCAGTTTGAATGGTGAGTGGCAATATTGGAAGTGATAAGATCTGTCATGTTCTGAGTATCCTCCCTATATGAGGGGTTGGAAAGCTTCCAATTCAATGACTCTGAATTTGGACCCAATAGCAGCCAGTGTGCTGGCCTCCTGGGGTATCCCATCTACAAGGCAGGGCCTTCAACAGAATTGCCCTGTCCTGGATAGGATACTACCTGGCCAAATGGGGTACCCTGCCAGGTTGTGAGGGGAGACCACGATCTGGGCAGCTAGGGTAACTAGCAGTTGGGGTAGTGGTGGGGGAAATCCTCCTGCTGCTGATCCTGGGTCCCCGTCTCCACATTTCTCTTTCCTTCCAGTGTCTCACTACCAGGGAGCAGTTTTGAGGCCAATTTCTTTTTTGCACGATTGGATTTCTCCCTTTCTTGGCCAAATTCTTACTGTGTGAAGACATAGCACCCAGACATACGGGATCTCATCCCACTTCCTAGCAAACAATTCCTACTTCATGAGGGTGTAGTCATTAAGGGAACCATTTAGGGGCCATTCTTGCCTATTGTCTAAAGTACACACAGGCCAAGCAGTGCTACAGTAGAAAACCAGTTCCTCCTTAGTCATTGGGTCACAGCTGCACCTGGACCAATCTTGTAATTTAGGCCTTGTGGGCTCCCTTCAGGAGTTGAAACAGAACAACCCTCATGGCTCCAAAGTACAAACCCTAAACCATAACCACAGCATGAACCCAGACCAAGTGGGGACCTATGAACAAAACTTGTATCTATAAATCCATTATCTCTATATATAAAAGCTGAAGAGACAGTTTGACCATTTGACCTATTGACCATTGGACCAGTAGCTATGACACCCACTGATTACCAGGGGCAGACGGTCAAGGCAACAAAATATGGAGCAGACTGATGAATCTCAGAAGGAAGTGAGAAGGGAGAAGGTTGGAAGTGTTTAACCAAAGATCTTATGTTCATACTAGAGGCCTGGTGCACAGATTTGTGTACTGGTGGGGTCCTCGGCCTGGCCTGCAGGGATCAGGTCAAATCCGTGTACCAGGCCTCTGACATCCTCTGAGGGATCCCAGATTGTTAAAGGATGCAGGCCAGGACGAGGGACCCCACGAGGGTACAAATTCATGCACCAGGCCTCTAGTTACAAATAAGAACTCAGAAGTTGGTTCTTGTATCTTATCTCCTGTCAATCAATACTGTAGGTGGTTCTAAATGGGCACACATGGCATGACTCCCAAGACACAGAGATAGGTGACCCTTGGTGTGCATACTGGTTCGACTTATCTAGTCATGGAGTTCATCTGCTCCCCCAAGACATCTTTCCTTTCACCAGCCAAGAGTTTTAGGAGGCTGATGTCTTGAGAAGGAATGTAGGAAAATACCCCAAGAAAAGCTCTCAGTAGCTGCTGGAAAGTCCCCATAGTCCCACACTCTCTGGATCAGCCTGCCACATGTCCAGCCTGAACCCTCCAGGATTTACCAAGGTCCATATTGACCTGCATAATCACACACACACACACACACACACTTAACCAAACAAAATGCCCCCCACCCCACATACACACACACACAAAATCAACCACATAACAAAATAAAAACTCCAGGGAAGTTTGGCTGCCATTGGCAATAAAGGCCAAACTTGTGAGGTAGGTGCTGGTGCCAAAGGAAAGCAGTTTATTCAGGTGCTGCATGACCTGGGAGAATGGTGGACTTACATCTCAAAGACCATCTCCCCTTCTCAAACTTGCCATTCTTAGAGGGTTCGGTAGGGAAGAGATGTTTTGGTTTTTTTTAATGCAATTATCTTAAGAGTTTTTGGCATTCTCAAATTATATCCTTTCATCCTTCTTGCTTTTGGTGTTCTCAGTGTAAGAACCTCCCTCTGCACCACCTTGCCAATGGGGAGACCTCTTGATGCTCTGTCTATGGTAAGAGAACCACCATGATCCATAAATTCTGTGTTTGTTTTACTTAGCTCAGTTTTAACTCAAACATTGTCTGATGTTCCAGACTCTCTTGCAGATTGAACCAGCCAAGAGACAAGAGTTCTGGCCAATAAAATATACCCCTGGGAAGAGGGTACATTTAAAAATTTGAAAATTATGAAATGAATTACTGTTACTGCTCCTTATTTGTGCTATGCTGCTGTTTCATATATCCATCCCTATCTCTGTGGGGAGGCAAGGAGCCGTGGACCTGTGGCAGCTGGATTTGGACTGGGAAGAGGACACTTACTCCATACGGACAGTGGAGCAGGAGGATGTGAGAAGCCCGTCCTTGAGGCCCAGGTTGAGCCATGTCACTCACCTCCTGGGCTGCCCACACAGACTGTTGTGACTTGGGAAAAACACGCTCCTTACTTTCTGTTGCCACTGGTGGCTGGGATGCTGGGGTCCTGGTGTTGCTGCAAGCAGTGTGACACTTGGACTGGGAGGGTTGGCATCTTCCCCTCTGACAGGTAAGAACTGCCATCCCAGGGAGTCCTGGCTTTGCTTCTCTCAGGACTCAGGGGCCACATATGTCCACATCTAACAAACACCTGTATTTGTCTTCTCTGAATGTCCTTTCTTTTTTGGCATCTATTTTGGGAAATGCAATAGCTGGCCCATTTAGTTCTGTAGAAATTTAGGATTTATTTTTAAATTTAGGATATTAGCTCTTTGAAGTCCTGCAAATCATTTCCAGAGTCTGTAATTTCTTTTTTGGCTTTTTCTCTTGTCTACACAGATACTTTGGATTTTTATGTAGTTTTCTTTCTTTCTTTCCTTTACTTTTTTAGTAATTTTTGTGTTTTGTTCCTCTGCTCTTCTCCACTAAAGTTTATAAAAGTTTGTGCTTTTGTATCTTGTTGGTGGAAGTTGTGATTCTCAGGGAGAATAATAGTAAAGGTTTGAATAACACTGTTCATTATTTTGAGTCTTTTTAGTGAAAAAAATTTTAATAGAAGTGGCCACAAGGCAAAGATGAATTCAAAGATTCTATCAGTTCAACCAATATTCAGCTTAGAATTTGAAACCTTGGTTTAGGATGTCTATGGCAACCCTGAAAGGGGGAAAGGAAAATAGAATGATACTTGTCTACTTGAAAGAAAGCTTTTATGCATCTTAGTGAGTTCACAGCAACCTGGTTGGCTGAAGGTCCTGTCATTGGGATTATTAAAAACATTATTTCTTGCCAGCATTTTATTAACACTTGTATGGGTTTAGTATAATTAGTAGGCTCAATCTCATTAATAAGAGTGAGTTGAGGCCAAGTCTTCCATTGGATATTGGAGTATTCTACCCTTTGAAATTCGGGGGGGGGGGGGCGGGGGAAGCCACATCTATTTCACTGCTCATTGAGCATGACCATCTACACTGATTACTCTGTTCATTATTTGAGATACTGATGCTGGTCAGTACTCAGTCTTTGGTGTAGTGCTTCCTTTTCTCTGTTGGTGACAAACAGAACTATTAGTTCACTTTACCTTTACACATCTGAGAAAAATTTGAATGTAACTCAAATGCCTGCTAATCATGAGAATATATCCATACACATCAATGCTCTCCTGGTTCCTAAAATTAATGAACAAGTAACATAGCTCATTGGATCCACCTGTCATGTATTTGGCAATACCTTCTGGACACTCTGTAGAACGGTCCTCGTGTATTCATTGTGAATGGATTGGTTTTGTAGGTAGAAATGGTTTAATCAGGAATTATGTCCAATTTTGCTGGTTTGTTATTGCCAGCAATGATGCTCTAGCTGTACATTACTACGTTGCAAAGGCAGGTGGATTTACTGCAGGCCATTCAGGACAGAACTCTCAGCACAAGGAAATCATGCAAATGAGTCTTATGGGAAGGAAATAAAAAGCCAGTGACTTTAATGCTTGAGGTTTATTATAGAGAAAGAAAGAGGAAAGGGCACGGATAAAATGACTAAATGCTTTTCTAAGTCTTCGTGGAATCTCCCAGTGGTTTAGGACTTGCTCTACTCGGCTCAGTGACAGCAACGCTTGTATCTATAGCCATTGATCTTACAGGTCCCAGAAGGACTCTCAAAGGACTTGCAGAAGCGGTTGGGTCGGCACGTGCAGCGTCGTAGTTTCCAAAAGCCTGTGGAGGAAAGAGGAGGGTCAGGCAGAGTAGGGAATGAACAGGGAGGAGAGATATAGCTGGCCTCATGGAATCTTCTGAGTCACCAGGTATCTACTCACCATAGACAATACCTGCCAGGTTAGGGTGAGCAGATTCACGTATTTATCATAAATCATAAGAAATGTTACTGGCCCTATGTTGGTCTGAACATGGACTCTGATGTAGATGCTTATGTCCAGTACCTGCCCCACAACCCTCCTCCAAATTTGAATACCTACACTTTACCCCACCTAATCCTTCCACCCAATTTTGTGCTCTTACTCTACTATTCTCTCACAAGCCCTTCTAATGGGCCAAGACCCCAAAAGCACATAGGCTCTTGTCTCACCAGATGCCTCTCGAGCAAGGCGTTCCTCTCCTGTGAAGGAGATGGCCACATCCTGGTTATCATCCCCAGCCTGGTCCTGGTCCTCAGCCCAAAGCTCGCCCTGGTCCTTGGCTTCTGGCTGGTCTTGGGCAGGAACCTGGTCAGCTGTCTCTTGGAGGGTCTCAGCCTGGGCCTGGAGGGCCAAGAGAAGAAGAGTAGCGAGGAGAGCGAGGGTCCTCGTGGCTGAGGGGAACCTGGAGCTGAGGGTCAGGTGAGAGGACAGGAGTGAGTGGTGTGGAGGGCACAGTCAACCTGTATTTATAGGTTGGAGGGGAGGAGGCTCAGAGATACACGATGCAGTAGAGAAGCTGTGCCTTAGGTGGCCTCAGGCCAATGCCACTGCTACCCTCAAAGTCCTTTGATGCTCCTGTTCCTGGCCCTTCATCACAGCACTTGTCTGTGTGCTGAGTGTCCACACTTGTTTCAAGGTGATAATGATGATAAGGACCTGGCAGGTTTTCTGTTTCCCATCTGCTTGGATATATTCCTTCTGATGTTCACAAAACAGGGAACTGTGCTCTCATTGACTAGGTCAGGGACCAGAGGCCTCAGTTTTCTGATGTGGGCCCTGCTCACCTCTGAGTCCCTGGCCCTGGGGACAGACCTTCCCAGAGGGAGTAGAGAGTCCATTCTGCAGGTTCAGGGCATCACTCTCTGTTGGGGAGCTTGTGAAGTCGTGGGGAGCAGGCTCCTGTGGTGGAGGGGCCAGTGACTCAGGATCAGGTGGAATAAGCACTGAGGACACAAAGGAAGGAGTTGGTCAGAGTGAAGCTGAAGGAGAGAGTTTTATTTCAGGACATCAGTGTGATCTATACACATAGCAAATACTGCTCACCACTTACTTGTGTTGTTTTGTTTTTGTTTTTTTAAGAAATAGCAAATAACAGGTTCCAAAAGTCAATATTCTGATATTTAAAAATGTCTGATATTTAAAAATAAAAAATATATTTTTGTACAAAAAACAAAATTCAAAAGGTAGAAGTGAGTGAAAAATAAACTGTCTTCTCTCCCAGAGTCAGCCTTCTTCCTTTCTGCAGGAACCATAGCTGAACATGAAAATGGACGTTTGGCTGCCTGTGTCGATGAAAGCTGAACTTGTGAGGCAGGTGCTGGTGCAAAAGAAAAAAGACTTATTCATGTGCTGTATGACCTGAAAAGATGTTGGACTCTCATATCTAAGACTATCTCTTTTTCCTGCTCATGCCCAGAGTTCTCATAGAGATAGGGATAATTGGATAGAGATATTATTTCTATCCAATTATCTTGCTAGCTTTTGGTATGCTGGGGTCCTGTCCATTCATCTTCCTAGATTTCCATGCAATCATCTCCTGTCCATTCATACTTCTAGCTTTAGTTGTTCTCGGTGTAAGAACCTCCCCCTGCAACATCTTGGCCAATGGCAGAGACTCCATGATGCTCCGATTCTCAGTCTATGGTAATAGAGCCACCACAGTCCAAATAGTCTGTGTTTGCCTTTCTCTGCCCAGGCTTACCTTGAACACTGTTACATCAGCAGATACAGTGTGACACCTGGACTGTGAGGGTTGGTATCTTCCCCATTTGACAGATAAGAACTGCCATCCCAGGGCAGTCCTGGCCCATGGGGTTCTGCGCATTTGGGGTCTGTGGCCCATTAGGGGGTCTTGTTAGAAGGGGCGAGGAGTCCTGGCTTTGCTTCTCTCAAGAGTCAGGGGCCACGTGTGTCCATGTCTAACAAGTACCTGTACTTGTTTTCTCTGAGATTTTTTTAATTTACATCTGTTTTGGAAAATGAAATAATAGGCCCATTTATTTTTATTGAATAGTATAGTATATTTACAAATTCAGGAAATTAGCTCTTTGTCCCAAGAACTGCAAATCATTTCCAGAGTTTGGCCTTTTTCTTTTAGCCATTTCTCCTATGTACAGGATTTTCATGTAGTTTTAAAAAATTATGTTTTGGTAATTGCTGGATCTTGTGTTTTTTCCCACTGATGTCTATAGAGTACAGTTTTCCATGTGGTTGGGCTTCTATGCCCTGGTGCTAGAAGCTGAGAAGGGTCCATGGAGATTGATAATAAAGGTTGAAAATAAAATTGTTTTTCATTTTCAGTCTTTACAGGAAAAACATTATCTAACTGTAAGTGGCCACCAGACAAAGAAGAAATCAAAGGTACTACCAGTACAACACAGGTTCAGCGTGGAATACAGGTTGTGGCTGTAAGGACATCTGTGGCAACTAGAAAAGGGGAAAGGAAGGGCAAAAAGATTTTCTTTTCTTCTAGAAATATGTTTTCTAGGAATCTCAATGGCTTGACAGCAGCCTGCCTTTTGGGAGTGATAGGTCAGTCAATGGTATTATGAAAAACATATCGTTTCTTAATAGAATTTTCTTAAAATTACTACTGGTTTACTTTAACTAGTAGACTCGATCTCTTTAAAGAGAGAATTAGACCAATTCTTTCCTTGGACATTGAAATAATCTATCTTTTGGATTTAAAGTGGGACCCTTTCTTTCACTGGTCATTCAGCAAGATCATCTATACTGACTAGTTTCTGCACTCCTCTTTCTCTGGTCATTATTTGAGACAACTGGTGCTTGTCAGTACCCTTGCTTTTTGGAATTGCTGGTACACTGAACCACTATTTCACTCTGTCTTGCAGATACAGCTAGGAAAAATGTGTATGCTTATCATCAGAAAATATCCATACACATCAATGCCCTTCCACTACTTAAAATTAAAGAAGAAGTGACATAGCCCAATGGGTTCACCTAACCTGGAGTCAACAACACTTTCTAGACACTCCATAGAAACATTTCACTTTTGAGTTCCCTTATGAATGGATTGAATCTTGTAGGTTCAAATTGTCTTAAGAATTATGGTGCTGGCCAGGTAGCTCAGTTGATTAGAGCATAGTTCTGATACGTCAAGTTTGTGGGTTTGTTTCCCTGTCAAGGCACATAAAAGAAGCAGCCAACAGATGTATAAAAGTGGACCAACAAATCATTGTTTCTCTCTCTCTCAAAAATCAATAAACAAGAATTACGCTCATTTTTGCTGATTGTTGCCGTGTGATGCTGTAGTTGTGCACCACTAAGATGCAAAGGCTGATCAACTTACTGTAGACTACTCAGGACAGAATTCTCTATATAAGTGAACACACACACAAGTCTTATGTAAAACAAAGCAAAGCCAAACAGTGAGTTTAATGCTTGGAATTTATTATGATGAGAGAAAGAAGAAAAGGCACAGGTACAAAGACTGAAAGCTGCTTCAGGTCTGCAGTGGCATCTCAAAGGGCTTCGGATCTCTGTCCAAAAACCTAGCGACAGCAAAGCTTGCCTCGACGGCCATCTCTCTTGCAGGGCCCAAATGCTTTTTCAGGGAAATTGCAGTATTTCCTGAGTGTGCAATAGCAATAGGTTCCAGGTCCTGTGAATGGAAGAAGAGGGTCAGGCACAGTGGGGAAGGGACAGTGCGGAGAGGCACAGCCAGCCTCATGGAGATATTCTGAGAGACGAACTCTCCACTTACCACAGACAATACCTGCCAGGTTAGAGTGAAAGGATTCCTCTGTCTGTCATAAATCACAAGGAATCTTACTGGCTCTGTGTGGTCATGCAGGATCATGAATTTGCTCTGATCCTAGTTTATAATGTACTTATTTATGTCCTGACCCTTGCCTCACAACCCTCCTCTCCATCTTGAGGTCTTTACTCTCATCCCCCCCTCATCCTCACACCAAATTTTAAGCCCAGACTCCCCATTCCCCCTCACAATCCTCTCTATTGGGTCACAGACCCCAATTGCATGTTAGCTGATGTCTCACCTCCAGCTTGAGTGAGGCGTTCCTCTCCTGTGAAGGACATGGCCACATCCTGGTCATTGTCCCCAGCCTGATCCTGGTCCTCAGCCCAAAGCTGTTTCTGGGCAGAAACCTGGTCAGCTGTCTCTGGGAGGGTCCCAGCCTGGGCCTGGAGGGTCAAGAAGAGAAGAGTAGCGAGGAGAGCGAGGGTCCTCATGGCTGAGGGTCACCTGGAGCTGAGGGTCAGGTGAGAGGACAGGAGTGAGTGGTATGGAGGGCACATTGAGCCTGTACTTATAGGTCAGAGGGGAGGAGGCTCAGAGACACACGATGCAGGAGAGAAGCTGTGCCTTTGGCTGGCCTCAGACCAAGGCCACCGATGCCCTCAAAGCCCTTTGATGGCCCTGTTCCTGGCCCTTCATCACAGCATGTGGCTGTGTTTAGTGTCCACACTTGTTTCAAGTTGATAATGATGATAAAGACACTGATATGTTTTCTGTTTCCCATCTGCTTGGACACCTACCTTCTAATGTTCAGAAATGACAGGGAGCTGAGCTCTCATTGCCTAAGTCAGGGATGTTGGGCTGTCTGATGTTGGGCCCTGCTCTCTTATCTATACAAATACTTTGCATTATTTTATATTTTATAAAAAATCTGTCCTTCGCATAGGCTCTGACCAACTCCTCCCCTCATGTCCCACTGTCCTCAATCCACCTGAGCTGATTCACTGTCCCCTCTTCTTCCCAGGAGCCTACACCCAGGACCTATAAACTCCCCATAGGATGTGATGCCCTGAACCTGCAGGGCGGACCCTCCATCCTCAGGACCTGTACCTTGCACCCCAATGGACGTGTGTCTACAGCCCTGTTGTGCACTGTGGGCTGCACCCTCCTCTTCATTGGAGAGCACAGAGCACATGGCTTGCAAAACTGTGTCCAGGTGTAGCCCCAAGAAATTCTGGAGTCTAAGACCCTGATGTCTTGTCAGAGTGATGAGGCTGTGATTAATATGATGGGACTTGTCAGATGTCTTTGATGTGGACATGCATAATGAGCATGGTGGCCGTCCCACAGAGAGCACTGTGGGGCACAGAACACTCTGTTGCATAGAACACCCTGTCACTGGCCTCCTTCCCATTCACAACCCAGCTTCCCAGCCCAGCCTCCATGCCCACCGCCATCAGGGGAACTAATGTTTTTAAGCACCTGCTTTTTGCAGCATGCATCAGTGGGCATAACCCCTCTACTTGTTCCATCAACCTGGTGACGTAGGTTCTGTCATGTAGTTTACAAATGAAGACTGTGAAGCATAGGGTGGACTCTTAGAGGCAGCCTGAGGGTTCAGAGGCCACGGTGCTAATCTCTGGTCTTTGAGCCTATGTGAGTTCACCTCCTGCTCCCACAGAGCTGCAAGGAGCCTTCTTACACCCTTCTGTGAGGTGTGTTTTCATTGTATGGGTAACTACTTATGGGAGACTCTCCTAATAATGACAATCTTTCCTAGAGTATTAATGAAGAATGAGAGGAAAAATTTAAAAAAAAAATAGGAGACAAAAATGTGAAGTGAGGGAGTCATGTGATCATTCCTTTTTGAGCACTTTTAAATCATATTTTCACGTGTTATTTATTTGCTGTTTCCAACCCAAGACATGTTCAACCCACTTGTTTCAAACTTGTTCACCAACATAGCCCTAACAAAGTGCCCCAATTTAGTAGAAACGTATTTCCCCTGTCTCTCCCTCTTTTCCATGTCTTCCAGCTCTCATGGTCTCAGTCTCCCCTGGGACACAAACAGTTCCCAGTCTGGGTGTTCGCTAAGGCGGCACCAGATGCTCTGAGACACCTGTGTGCCCACTGAGCTCTCTGTGGGAGAGTCACTTCCTTGTCACCTTCCCAAGGAGCAGGACGGTGCTGGCCTCCGGCATCTCTGGGGCTCCTGTCCCTATAGACATTTGCTGCCTAGTCAAGCCCACTCACCAGTGCCAAAGGATGCCTGTCCTTGTCCCTGGGTGGCTGCCAGGACTGTGCAGCTCAGCTGGGAATCGCCCGCTCAATGGTTTCTCAGGTTCGCTTGCTGCAGTGTGAGCAGAACACCAACAGGACACTTGCCTCACCTTCAGAACAGCGATCTGAGAATGAAGAATCAGCTTAGCAAACAACCTGCTGCCTACAGGAGGGAGAAGAGGTGAGTGCAGACTGGGCAGGGTTTGGGACTGGCTGGAGGTCAAGGCCGGCTGTGTTGAGTCCCTAGAGTGTTGAGCAATACATCCCATTACACTGAGGCCAGCATCTGATTCCCGTCCCTTTCACTCCTCTGCCCTTGCCACCTGCACCCTGTCAGCAGCACCTGGAGCCAGGAGTCTCAGAACTGAGGAGGGGACTTGGGAAGTTGCTGAGGAGGGATCTGAGGCCCAGACCGGTGGTGTGACTTGTAAATCAGGGGCAGAGCCAGAACCTAGGAATCCAAAATCTTAGTGCACCTTTCCTTTTTTATTTCCTGTGTCATGTTCTCAAGCTTCCTGAGCAATTTCTGCGGCCAGGTCCAGGCTGCACGAAGCAAGGAGGTAGGTGGGACTCATGGAAGTTAGGGTCCCATGCGCGTGACCACCATCGTCCTGTAGCCTTGTCCAAAGAGCAGCGTCCTTCTACAACATTCTGAGGATGAAATGTCCACCCAGGGCACCTGGCACAATGCCGGGCCAGTGGTGAGGGCTCAATGGCACTTAACTTTGGGCACTTTTTTAAAAATACATTTTTATTGATTTTAGAGAGAAAGGGAGAGATAGAGAGAGATAGAAGCATCAATGACAAGAATCATTGATCAGCTGCCTCCTGCATGCCCCCTACTGAGGATCAAGCTTCCCCCAGGCATGTGCCCTTGACTGGGAATCAAACTGTGACCTCCCGGTTCATAGGCTGATGCTCAACCACTGAGCCACACCATCCAGGGAGGCTGATCCTGGGATTCATGGCTGGGCCACTGGCTTCCATATGCAGGTGGCCTGTTTCACTTTATCGGACCTAAAGTAAAGTACTGGGAGCTTGCGATGGCGTTTGTCAGGTTCTCGTGCGAAGCAGGATGGTGGCAGGTTGGCACGTGCTCAGCAGTGGACGACGGCCTCTGAGGGACCAGGTTCCTGGTGAGGAGCAGCTCTGGGCTCACAGGGTGGAGAAGGAGGCCCCAGCCAGCTTGGTCAGGGCTTCTGGAATCCTGGGCTCCATGGTTTTGTGAACAGTGTTTCCTGGTTTTAGGCTAAAGTTGTTCCGTCTGGTTCATGCCAAAGGAGACAAAGCCTAAACACACCCAGGCTGGGCCTTTCAGAGCCTTGTCATCTCATGGTGACCAGTGGGTCAGCAGGGACAGAGCACCAGCTGTCATGGTGAGGGGATGGCTCTGTGTTTGCCTCAGAGAAGCAGTTCCTCCTGTACACGTGGCCTGTCTAGTCAGGGTAATGCTCCTCAGTCAGAGAGTGGAGGGCACAGAGCAGCCTGGGCTTTTTTCTCATCAGGAAGAAGAGAAGTGACACTAAGGCAGTCTACCTGTTGGGGTCATTGACCTTCTGGTTGGGCCTTCACAGGGGAGCAGGTGGGGGACCTTTATTGTCTCCAAAAGTGAGGAGAATTTTTATAAGTTTCACATTACCTCCCCCATTTCTTTCTCTCCTCTTCTTTCTCTCTCTCTCTCTCTCTCTCTCTCTCTCTCTCTCTCTCTCTCTCTCTCTCTTTCTCTCTCCTCTCCTCTCCTCTCCTCTGTCTCCCCTCTCTCCTTCCCTTCCTCCTTCCCTCCCTCCTTCGCTCCCTCCTTTCTCTCTCTCCTCTCCAGCCCTGTTTCCCTTCCTCCCTTCATTACTATTTTCTTTCTTTAAAAGTATCAGCTATCCTTACCTTAGACAGTTTCTCTCACCATCCTTACATATCCCAGAGCTTTCTCTCGGGGCTTATAAACGGTAGTGGCCCAAATTCATGTCCCCAAAGTGGATTTTCTCAGATGCTACCTTGTCAATAAAAAAAATCTCAACTTGGCCAAAACCGGTTTGGCTCATTGGATAGAGCGTCAGTCTGCGGACTGAAGGGTCCCAGGTTCAATTCTGGTCAAGGCATGTACATTGGTTGTGGGCTCATCCCCAGTAGGGGGTTGCAGGAGGCAGACGGTTGATATTTCTCTCTCATGGATGTTTCTAGCTTTCTATCCCTCTACCTTCCTCTTTGTTAAAAATCAATAAAATATATATATTTTTTAATCTCGACTTGAACTCAGCTGACTCAATTTTGGGTCATCAAAGAGTGGCGGATTCAGTCCAAGGGTCACAGTCTCGGGGTTTTGTGTTGTCATTAAAATTCTCCCGGGTCCTTCACTGGTTGCTGCCCCATTTCTGAGCCCCCAAGACGTGGCCTGACACTGCAGCCTGTACTTCATGCATGAGTTGAAAGTCTTCATCATGTTCTGGAATAACAATCAAAGGTTTTTTTCCGAAGAAATCACATTAACAAAAAAGGGCTGAAGCGTTAGTTTAAAACAAAAAACAAAACAAACAAACCAAAAAACAAAACTTTATTTTTAAAAACTACATTTGATAAAATCTTGTTTGGTTCTTTTGGATACTAAGGAAGTCTATCTTTGACATGAGAAGGGAGAGTAAGAGAAACAACAGAGTAGAAGCTGAGGGATGGGGACAGATAGGGAATTTTTTATTGTGGTCCCAGAGTTCTGCAAAGTCAGGGGTCTTAGCCACAGGCTCACCGCATGACATGACCGTGACTTCTGTGGTTTGAGGTTCACTCCATGAAGTGAAAGGTGGGTTATGCCGAAACCGGTTTGGCTCAGTGGTAGAGCGTCGGTCTGCGGACTGAAAGGTCCCGGGTTCGATTCCGGTCAAGGGCATGTACATTGGTTGCAGGCACATCCCCAGTAAGGGGTATGCAAGAGGCAGCTGGTCGATGTTTCTCTCTCATTGAAATTTCTAGCTCTCTATCTCTCTCCCTTCCTCTCTGTAAAATATCAATAAAATATTAAAAAAAAAAGAAAGGTGGGTTATGTGGTTTCCAAAGACCAGAGATTGTTAGTCACTGCAATTCGATGAGAAGAAAACTACAGGCCTTTACCTCATGGTCAGGAGGTTGATGAATCATTATTAGAGTTGTGACTTGATGATCAAAAAACCATTGAGAAGTAACCACACAAAAATAAAAAATAAGAATTCAACCCATGGACAAGTGACAAAATCATTACACAAAATCTTTCTCTATGCAAATGGGAGCCAATTATAGAGTACAATGAGAGAAGAAAGTGACTCAAATAGAAAAAAAAGCACAATCAAGAGAAGTTTTTACAAAACACATCCCAGGCTGCCATGAAGAGCTTCTTTAAGGACATAGCCATGTGACATGAAAAGAGGACAAAAACATGGAAGGTGAGATTTTATTTTTACAAAGATTGCATCATCCGTGGGATTTTTCTTAAATAAAACCTGGAATATCTAGGCAGTGTTAGTACAGCAATAGAATTGGTTTAGACGTGCTGAAGGAACCAGAAGTTGCTTTGTAAGAGAGTGGCCTTGATGAATGTGGGGAATGGCTGAGAGGGAGCTCCCACCACCAGGAGCGCCAGTACCTGGGACAGTGAGGTCATGCCATGCTGGCTGGGAATGCAGGTGAGACCAGAATCCACGCTGTGACCCGAGACACCTGGGCATTGCAACCTGACAGGCTGGGTCTCATGTGCTCTGAGTATGCAAAAGGTCCCATCTTTCTCTCCAGGTGTCCCACTGTTCTCAAAACATCAGGGTAGCCCGCCTAGTGTGGCTCAGTGTTTGAGGGTTGACCTATGAACTAGGAGGTCACGATTCAATTCCTGATCAAGATACATGCCTGGGTTGTGAGCTTGATCCCCAGTAGGGGACGTACAGGAGGCAGCCGATCCATGATTCCATCATTGATGTTTCTCTCTCTCTCTCTTTATCTATCTATCTCTATCTCCTCTCTCTCCTCTCTCTCTGAAATCAATAAAAAAGTATTTTTAAAAAAAAAAAAAACCCACAAAACATCATGGAGGCCCTGCTCATCCAGTTCCTTCCAATCGTGTATGATTTTGTCTCTCTTCTGTGTAAGACTCAATTTTTTTAAGGGAACAGGGCATGAACTCAGCTGTTGCCTGTTATGAGAGTCTGTGGGCTAGAAGAGCATTGCATTCCTGTGGACTCAGCAGTCTCCTATTTCTGGGCTAGAAAACGTTTTCTTGTCACTACCAGGAGCTCAAGTCTGTCACAGCTTTTCACAACAGGCTCCATCCCAGGAGTAAAAGGGTGAAGGACAAACTGATCTGGAATAGAGACAGAATTAGGTAAAAACAAAACATTTTTATAATGAGAACCAAACATGAGCAGAATAAAAAGTGATCATTTAGGGTCGCCATAAATTTGGGCTGTTAGATGAGCGAGCATAAAGTAAAAGCAAACCAGAGGCAATCCTTGTAATGAACTGACATGTGCTTGGGGTTCTTAGAAATCAGTAGGAAAAGACAAGTAGGAATATAGAAAAATGGATAAAGTGCATGGATAGGTAAGAGAGAAAAGTAACCAATAAACACCTTAAGAATGCTCAACCTCAGTAATAATATTTTTAAAAAACAATATTGAAGCAAACAAAGTGTTTTACTCACTTATATGATTTTCAAAAATTAAAACAATTGACAATAACCAAAACTGATGGACTATCAACAGTCAAAGGATGTTTTTGTGCATTGTCGATCAGACGATCAAGTGGCCCAGGCATTTCTGTAATGGGCAGTTGGGCAAATTGCCCATTGCTACTTGGAGTCTGCATCTATGTGCCCATTCCATTCCCAGGGATTTATGTGTAAGTCATTGCTACACAAACTTCTAAAGACAGAGGGGTAGTCATGTAAATATATGGGGAAAGTATATCTGAATGGATAGATACTCAAGAATTCCAAAGATAATATTTAAGTGGGAAAAAATGCAATAGAACTGACTATAAAGTATGATTCTATATGTAAAATAAACATTTACATAGTTTTAGGTGTAAAGTCATAGAACTAAAATACTTTGAATTGGAAATCGTGGCTATAATTAGAGGGGGGTTTAATCTTTTACATTTCTTCATTATTTGGAATTTTTCAATGTGGAAGTATTATCAGAAAAATAATAGATTTAAATGAAAGTAAGTTCTACAGATGATTAGGTACGTTTTCCCACTCATCTTTAACTGCTGTGGACACTATCCCTTTAACATGGGTTCTCTAGGCAGGTTAGAGCTGACCCCAACATTCTGGATCTTTCATGTAAGGAGCCCTGGCCTCAGAATCTTCTCTGAGGAGCTTCCTCGCCTGTGAGGGACCATCCTTTTCTCTTTTTGCGACAGCCTGGCTCTCTGCTTCCACTCATCTTCACACGCCTCTGCAGCACCTTGTCACCATCCCTGTGCTGGGGCCTGTCAGGTGCCTCAGGCAAGGCTGGTGCCTGCCTGGGGTGCAGGAAACAAGATCACCATGCTGTTGGGAGGAGCAGGGCCTCGGGCAGGGAGATGCTCATCTCCATGTCCATCCGCTGACACTGCGAGCTCCTGGGACAGAGAACCTGGGCACTGACCTTGTCTTCCGACCCTTCCCCAGGTCTCAGGCACCACGGCAAGTGACAATGAGACTCCTGCACATCCTCCTCACTGCTCTCCTTACCATCTTCCAGGTACTGCCCGGTAAATACCAGCCCTGCTGCCCTTTCCTACCACCTATTTGCTGTTTCTTTCCCCTCAATCAGAGCTGAGAGCACAGACTCACGGAGCTGCCAGCGGGCACCTCCACCCGCTCCCCTAGGGAAGTTAGAAGAGCTCTGAGCAGGTGGTGTGTCCTTACGCCACTGCAAGCCCTGCAGGTGGTGATCGACCGCCTCCCCTTTCCGCAAGTGACCTGGATGGCTGAGAACCCAACCAGTTATTCCAATCACTTGGTTAGTGTAACCTGGAGTGAGACAAAGATTAGATGGACCCTTACCAGAGACCTCATGCCGTTCATATCACAGGAGTGACCGAGAGGGTATCTGGGCAAGGCTTCTTCCCTTGAGACTGTGAGAGTTGGGTTGGGTTTTGTGTGGTGGGACAGGTGAGATAACTGGTGAACAGATGGGCAATCATTACAGACTCAGCACACCTCCCCGTCCAGGTCCAGTTCATGCCCAGGTGTTCCCATGGCAGAAAGGACAGTTTGGCCAGAGGTTGTATCAGTATCAGTGGGATCTTGAGGAAGGATGTGAGGTGACGAGAAGAGCGACTACGGCTGGTGTTCTATTGAGAGGGATGGGTCTGTCCGATGGGGAGGCAGGTCTCAGCTCTTTCGGGACGACAGCCTCACACAGACTTCACTTCCTTCTTACAGACAGCACCGTGGCTTTCAATTTTGAAAGGCCCTGCTACCTTCGTGGCGGGGTCTGCCTGAAGCGGGGCACCCCAAACTGTGAGCCCTTCCAGGGGCCCTGCCGAGCTTTCACCATCTGCTGCCACATAAAGAGGAACTGATGAGAGTGCCCTGGGGAGGGAGCCCGGCCCCGGGCCCTGGCATGTGGCTCCTCTGAGCTAAATAAAAGCGCACAACACTCACGTCTGTCCACGATCATTTTGTCTTCAGGGTTGATTAGAACATCATCTTCCTAGAACCGGTGGTTAGGAGGGAATCAATGGTAAGAATTAAGTGCATGTTCCGCTTTCCGTTCTGCAGGCATTTTCATGAGAACCACGCTGGGTTAGCAGCCCCACACCACAGATGTAGAAACTGAAACCCAGCCAGGTGCAGCAGCTCACTCACGTGAGGAGCCAGCACGAGAAGCAGCGCCATCAAAGGCTGCAGTTGGTTCCAGAACTCTGTCTGCCTGGTGGGAAGTTGTGGTTTCCTCTGAAACCTCTGGGAGTGTGCACAGGAGAGAGCTCTCTGTAGTGGGCAAGCCATATGAGGACAGCGCTTGGTCCTGGGCCCGCCGCTGCCGTGGGAAAGGAGCTGGGGGACAGCACAGGGCTCCGGTGCTGTTGGGGACATGCAGGACGAAAGCACAGTGTACAGAGACTACCCAGAAAGGACTCTCAGTGGCAGGTCAGAAGGTACCCGCTCCAAGGTGGAGCCTGGGTTAGGGTGATGTTTCCTGTCTTCCTGCTCACTGTTCCTGTCCAGGTCATGAACCTGCTGCAGCATTGTGAGTAAATGATCTCTCCACTACGCCACACCCTGCCTTTGGTGAGGAGCCAGCCTGGGGATCAGCATCACCACCTGCAATTTTCAGCACAAGTTGGGGAGGCGAGGGAGGAGGCAGCAGGTGCCCAAGTGCCCAGGAAGTTGGGAGACAGAGAAAAGATAAGTTATTCTTGCCTTCTTTCAAAACCTAAACAGTCCATGGAGAAGAATGGAACTTGACTGGCACTGTGATGAGTAACAGTCCGGGCCGACCTTATGGATGGGTCCCATCAATGAGTAACCACTAGGACTCAGCTCAGTGTGCGGATGCACAATGGGCTGTCCCTGCTGCCAGTCAGTGTGGGTGAAGACTTTGGACACAGACAAGAGTGATTCCCTGCTTCCTGATCAGCACTGGCCTCCTCACAAGTCTGTGGATGGGTCATCGCAGTGTTTGCTGTGCCCAGTGTCTGTGGGGAGCATCCTTGTCCTTGAGTGGGACAGTCTACCATCACCAGGAGAACTTAGGGGCCTATGTGTGATTTAAAAATAATTCATTTTCTAATTTTTGTTTCTTTAATATGAAGTCAAAACCTTCTTTGTTTTGTCACATATTTCTCCCATCATTTTCAGAGTCACTGACATCTCTCTGTCCCAAAGTCTCTGGACAGCCCCATGTAGCCCATGCCTCTGTGTTTCCCTCTTCTGTTTCTTCTTCCTTTTTTAAAAAATACATTTTTATTAAATTTGAGAGAGGAAGGGGGAGAGAGAGAGAAACATCAATGATGAGAGAGAACCACTTATCAGCTGCCTCCTCATGCCCCACACTGGGGATCGAGCCTGCAACCCAGGCATGTGTCCTGACTGGAAATCAAACCATGACCTCATAGATTGATCCTCAACCACTGAGCCATACTGGCTGGGTCTCCCATTTCTTCTTGATTCAAGCTCATAGGGGTGGCTTGGAAAAACAGAGAAGAATCCAGGGCGAAATGGAGGCCAGGGACCCTGGTGGGCATGCTGGGAGTCATGTTCATGGGTGGAGAAAGAGCAGAGGTGGGAGCACCAGGAGTGAACACTGTTGGTGCATGTGGTCCCAACTCCAACAACCTCTGTCAGTGGAGTGACATGTGATCCATATTTGGCTGCCCCTGTTGTTTGACTGATTATGTCAACTTTCATGCATTCATTTTTTTCTCAATAATTTATTTTTAATTTTAAATTTTAAATATATTTTTATTGATTTCAGAGAGGAAAGGAGAGGGAGAGAGATAAAAATATCAGTTATGAGACAGAATCATTGATTGGCTGCCTCCTGCTCCACAGCCCCCACTGGGGATTGAGCTTGCAACCGGGGCCTGTGCCTTGACCAGAATAGAACTGTGACCTCCTGGTTCATAGATCAACACTCAAACACTGAGCCATGCCAGGCAACAATTCATTTATTGAGCAGTGAACAAAACAGAAAAAAGACATATTTTAACCTGCATGGTGCATATATCCTAATGGAGAAAAAGACAATAGAAATAAGTAACATTTAATACCCTAAATATTGATAAGTGCAAAATGCAAACTACAGATGGTGAGTTATAGAACTGTAGACTTAAAACTTACCTTGTTAACCAGTGTCAACCCCCATAAACTTAATAAAATTTAAAAAATGGGAAGCAAAGGTAATGGGCAGAGGCTCTGCAGCACTGAGTGGTGTGTGTGGACAGGGGGTGAGGCAAGGCCTCATGTGAGTGACCAAGGCCTTTCAGACTCTGGACAGCCACCTGTCGGTCCGTGTGGGTTAGTGTTTTGAGCCTTTGCTTAAAAGAATTCACTAAAGCCCTGCTCCCTGAGTTCATTTCACCCTCTATTTCCCAGGTTCTAGAACCTGCTGGAACCCATCGACACATCGAGCCACTCAGAAGGATCCACAGTGAGTGCTCGCATACAGCAGAGATGACCAAGGGCCACCTCAGCTGCCACACTGCTCTGGGGCAGCGTCCAATGAAAGTACTAGCCTGTCTTGCCCTAGGACAGTTCCCACAGTCCCTCCCGTGGCTCCCGAGTTCCAGTAAGAAACGTGTCAGGGAGATGGAGCCACCCATGAGTCTGGTTCAGGTCATGTACCACCTTCAGTTATGCTAAAACAAACCCTCAGCAGAACCAGAAGCAAGGGTACAAGCACAGATGTCCCTTGTCTCATGAGGACCAACATCACTAGAACCCAGGGGGCAGGGCATGCAGGACCTAAGGGGACAGTTATAGGATGTACCCCTCCCCCCAGAACGCTCCAGTTCAGCCCCAGGGATGCCTGTGGGAACGTGGGCCCAGAAGAAACAGGGACAAGAGCTGGGCTCTCATACATTCCAGGTGTTAACCAGCTCTGCAAGCACCTGTTGGGAACCCAGTACTTTCCTTGTGTTGTTAATCCTCACCCAAGGATATTTTTCATTGTTTTTTAGAGAGAGTGGAAGAAAGGGGGAGAAACACAGAGAGGGAAACATTGATGTGAGAGAGATACATTGACTGGTTGCCTCCTGCACATTCCCTCACCAGGGCCAGGTGTTGAGCCTGCAATGGAGGTGCATGCCCTTGACAGGAATCAAATCCAGGACCCTTCAATTCATGGACTGACACTGAGCCAATCCGGCTAGGACAGAAACCTGGTACTTTTTTCTCTTCCTGGGCCAATGCCACATGTTTCAAGCCTCAACATCATTGTATATTATTATACCTGGTGGTGGAAGTCACAATTTGTCACTGTTTATAAAAATAATCTTGTTTATTCTTGCATCTTTCCCCCATTACAGTGAATTTTTAAATATGTTCGTTAATATCACAAAAACCTTTATTTTGAACCTCAAATTTCTAAATTCTCATGGGTCAATGGAACATTATCAACCAATTTATTCTTCTTAGATATGAATGATAGTCACCGTGGTCTGAAGCTGATCCCCGTGTGAAGGGACTAGGAGTCCCCCTGCAGGGGACCAGGCTAGAGCTCTGGTCTGGGGCCTGTTTCTTGATTCTAATGCAAACTTCACCACCACAGGAGGGTCTCCAGTCTTCCCTTCCTCATGTGTGCACTTGGAAATGCCTTGGGCGCCTGGGTGAAGCAGACGGTGGGCCTCTGGCTGCAGGAAGGCAGACGCCCCTCCATGTGCTCTTCTAGGTCAGCCTTTTATTACAGAAACACACGTCGGACATCAACCATTACCTGGAAATGAGAGGTAAAGGCACAGAATGTCTGCACTGACCACTTCTGAAGATGCTTGCTGTGGACGAGTTCAAGGTTCCTTCAGAAAGAAGAGCCCCGGATTTTCTGGTTAAAAACAAGAGAAACCTCACCCCCAGCTCCCTGGGTCTCTAAGGTAGGGTTGGCGGGCCACACCAGGGACAGAGGACAAACCCAGCAGGTGAAGTCAGATGAGGGGCCTGCAGACCAGGGCTTAGCGTGGGAGGAGGGCCAGTTTTCACTCTGTCCCTGGGTCAGGAGGAAAGCCCCTTTGCCTGCACCTCCCCAGAGCTAAGCCAGGCATCTCACACAAGGGCCATGGCCACGAGGTTGATGGGTCATGAGATCTCATGGAGGCCTCGATATGACCTGAGTCAGCAGGGTCAACCTGGGACGGAAGGCCGATGTCATTGGTCAGACCAGGCAGGACTAGGCTCCCGTCAGAGCACATGACCCAGTGGCACGGCTTCTCTGTGAATACAAGAGGCTGCAAGGATCTGAGGAGGGAGTGGAGCTGGGAGGTGAGTCTGAGAGGTGAGTGACGGCTTCGTTCTGCCGAGTGCCAGAACCCTTAGTGAGAAGATGGGAGGTGCCATGGGCACTGTGTGTGCCCAAGTTCACGCAGCAGATCGTCCAAGTTCCAGGAGAGTAAATGGGGAGAAAGCCATGTACTTGTCAGCACATTCATGGCAACATCTACCGCTGCAGCCATTCTTTCACCTCCATGACCACTGCTGTGCTTGCCCTGTCCTTGGCGGGACAGAGGGCAGCGCCCAGCTCTGCATGGAGCTTGCTCACCATTGTGCATGTTCATTTCACAGGCTTCGCTGCTCACTGTGCATTCAGCGAGTGCTCTGGCCAGAACTGGGCATTCTCTCCCGCAGTGAGTTGCCTTGGTCAGATCTGTATGGGGAAGCTTTGAGCTACTTTTTATCTGATAGACTGGTTATGCATCTGTTTTCTCCTCCCAGGAGTTCCAAAAGTGGTCCCCACAGAACCGACCCCATGAAGCTGGTTTATGTCCTCATCTTCACTGTCTTCTTCCTGTCTCAGGTGACACCAGGTAAGCCCTCGCTGGCACCGCCCTCTCATATCTGAACCCCATGTCCTTCCTCCCACCACTCCACTCCCAGAAGGATCGTGTGACAGGAGCCAGCATAGGGATGCTCACACGGGAACAGCGAGGGAAGGGCAGCCTCTCAAGCGAGTGGCCGGATTAGCACCTTCACGCCCACATCTGGGCACCTGTCAGTGAGGTCCACACCTGGGCCCACATCTGATGGCGCCCTTACATACACTCTCTTCAGCTTCTGCCTCCGCTATGGGTGTCGTGTTGGCTGGCTGGCTGCAGGAGCAGAAAGAGAAGCTTAGAGGTTTTGCAAAAGCAGGCAGTTCGCATACTTAGAACTGAGGCACTGGTAGAAATGGGGGTATAGGTTGCTCTGTATCTTGATCCAGGGCTGGAGGGATGAGCAGAGAGGGAGGCTGGGGTCTGCCCCCTGCCTGTCGTTCCCTGCAGCACAGAAGCCCTAGGGTTGTTGTGTGAGCACACCTGGATCTGGAGAGAAAGGTGGCTTGTGAGGGCTCAGCCTATGGGGTAAGGCAGGGCACTGAGGGCCGCTGTACACTGTGCTCACCCCCTAGTCCTTGTCCCCCCATTCTGTTCCTCCCCTGTGTACTGCACTAATAGAAACCTATTGATCTAATCACATGTTTCCTCATATCAGAGCACACGGCTCCAGGTGCTAATTCACTTTGACAGACAGGAGCTGACTGGAGCTGGAGGGAGGGGCCTGTCTCTGGCCAGCTCCCCTCGGCTTTCGGTTAACAACCTGTTCACTGTGACCACCTGGGAGTTTTGATGGGTTTTGTTGTGATACTCAGAATAGTGACCCCATCAACTTCCTCGCTGGGCTGCCTTTCCATCAAAGAGAGGGGAAGTTGATTGTGGGGGGCATGCAGGGGCCCTCTGGGGAAGCACAGGGAAAGAGCTGGCAGGGTGGTCCTTTCCCAGCAGCTTCCGGCAGGAAGATGGGCTACAAGGACCACTGACAAGCACGTCCTGAAGTTCTGCTAAAGCCTGGCCATCACACTCCCTGGCAGCATATGGGTGGGACAGGGCAGGTGCTATCAAGGACACAGGGCTGAGGTCTGTGAGTGAGTAAAGTTGGGGAGCGAGAGCCTCTGGCCCTATGGCCAGTCTGAGGCCAACAAGAGCCACCCCAGGACCTCTGCCGCCTGGATCCCAAAGGTGGTGACTTCTGCTGATGCGTGTAGCAAGCAGGCTGGACAGGGGACTGCTGAGACCCTTCCTCCTTGGGGCTAAGTACAGCCCTCTCACCTTCTGAGAGGCAGGAAAAGGAGTCTTTTCCAGGAGGCTTTGAGTTAAGTGCAATGTTTTCTCTCTTTTAGAAACCTCTGACCTCAGCTCATGCCCCCAATTCCTCTGGGTCTTTTTCTTTAGAGACATAAATTTTAGATCTTTAATTTCATTTTTAAGGCATATCTGTTACATCCTGAAGGCTGGGGGGGGGGGGGACTCTACATGCTCTGGGGAGTGTCATGTGTGTTTACATGTTGGAATGAACATACATGTAGCTCCTCTATTCCCAGAGGAGGGGGTTGTAGTGTCGTCTTATTCTCAGTGGGATTCTCGCCAGGAAGTTGGGGACACCGATGTTTGTGTTTGCATCTAAAGGACATGGCTGACCACTCCACAGTGACAGCCGCCAGGGCACATCAGGGTCTGGGATTATCACCCCAAAAGGGCGGGGACAGTGCCTCCTCCCAGATCCCATGGCAGCACAGACATTTCTGTCATGGCCACCCTGAAGTCTGGCCTCATCCTCCTACCCAACAAACATGAGGAAAGGGCAGATGGGAAGAGGGGGTGCCTCGGACAGAATGGGTTTTTGAGCAGTCAGGTTTGGGGGTTTCTGGTTGGACTGAATGGTTCCTTCCCCTGCATGGGAGCTCTGCCTCCCCACATTTTGGTTCTCTCTTCAGGCTGTGGGTATAGCGACTTGCACGGGTTCTGCGACTCCAGGATAAGCGTGTGCCTAAGGAGGAAGAAAAATTGCATTTTCCGCATACCAGGGCTCTGCCCTGGGAGGAGCTTCTGCTGCATCCGAGTGAAGTGAGCCGAAGGGTCCACCTGCGATGTGTGGGCCCTGCATTAAATAAATGAAGACTTCACCATAACCTTCTGCTCTGAGTAATTCGAAAGGCTGAGACCTGATAGTGTTTTCTTAACTCGGTGGTTCATTTACTTTGTTGCTACCCAATGACTGCCTGCTCCCATAGGTAGCTGGAGACATGGGTTTGAGGTCTCCTCTGCTGAGACACTCACAGCCATGGAAGTCTTATCTGAGTTGGGTGAGTCAAGGAATGTTCCCAGCATGGTGACTAGAAGCTGGATCTTTAAAAATGGGTAAGAATTAGGCAGGGAAAGTGGAAGGAGGAGTGGCATAAATTCCAAAATGGAGAGAACAAAATGTGCAAGGGCATGGCACTGGAGACATGACTGCCCTCGGTTAGGAGTGGGTCTTGAACCAGAATATGGTAAGAGATGAAACTAGAGAAAGTGTGGCCAATGGATGGGGGACTCTAAAGACAATTTTACCTTTTAAGATGCAGGGAAACATGGGAGAATTTTAAATGAGGGTATGAAGAGGAGATGGAGAAATGAGAAATCCATAGGCCACATAGGATATTATGCAACAATTGAAGTGGAAATGTTGGAGGTGAAAGTAGGAATCAAGACATTGCCAACGACAAGCAGGGGAGGTCAGTTATAGACAAGACACTCGGGAATAGAAGTGTGAGGAGTTAGTCCTTGGAGGTGGAGAGGGAGGGAGAAGAGGTTGTTGTTACATTTGACTCATTGGATGTCGAGGGTTTCCAGGAGTGGGTCCCTGTCTAGAGTCTTCAGATCAAGAATGGAGATCGTGGTTTAGGAGACATCAGGAGGGATGGAGTAGTGGTTGTGGACCCAGAGGCCAGGCTTCCAGCAAAGAATTAGGGGATCTGAGATGAGAGAGACTAGAAGGTGGAGATGCCAAGGAAGCCTGGGGGTTGGGGTGCAGCCTATGGGCACCTCCTCTGCAGCCATCTGGTAAACTGCCCTTCTCGTTCCATGCTGGCAACACCTTCATCTGTTCAAAATTGCCCAAAGTCTCCAGGGTTCAAGCCATTCTGATTACCATTTCAGCCCTAAAGTCTATTATAAGGATCACATCTAAGGTAATAATTAGAATAGACTTTTTATTTTAACTCCATAATTAATTAGACTCAGGGTGCACATTATCTGGGCCATTACATATTGCCCTTTGGCCTCTGATAGTCTAACTTCCTCAATGACATCAGTGGTGGGATTTCCCCATGTCCCATGATTCTAGAGGACAAGCACTATAGACTTTTTCTCATGAACGAGTTGCTGATGCCTTTGTGAAGGGAACATCCTTGGGGATCTCTCAGGGACAGCCAGAACGTGCTCCGTGGTCACATGTAACAGATAAATTTCCATGTTCCTCCCTATGTCCTGGGTTCCTTTCTCTGTGGTGTATTTCAGATGTCCTGACACCCCAACTTTCTTTAATGTATCAGTAAGTTAGGGTATCAGTCAACTAAGCATCTCTTCTAGCCACTCCGAGCATCCTGAGCCAGATTGTTTAAGCCAGAATCACTAATCACCCTACATATGCCCATTAGTATCTCCTTATTGGCAATTATGAAAAGGCTGCCATGAGCGTTTCTCACAGGTTTTGAGTCAGAGCACACATTTCACTTCTCCAGGGTAATACCCAGGAGGAGTGAATGAGCCCTGTGATCAGCATGTTTCACTTGCCAGCTGTCTTCCCAAGCAGACTTTCAATTTCGAATTCCCTGGAGCGTGAAATGTGTGAGAGGTTGATTCATTACAAAAAATGAAGTCACAAGAATAACTGTGGCCAAGAAACTATGTCCCCACCATTTCACACTCTGTCTCCATGGGTGGATTGTGTTTCCCAGTCTGAGCAGCAGACTCTCCTTTACAATTCAGATCCCATCCTGTCTGGAGATGATTTCTTGGGTTTAACAGCCTGGTTTTAAAGGAACCTCGCTATTTGGACAGTGCTTTGAGGGAGAAGAAAAGAATCACTGCATCTGGCCTGGCTGGCATGAGCTCAGTGGTTGAGCTTTGACCTATGACCCAGGGAGTTGCAGTTCGATTCCCCTGGCACATGCCCAGGTTAAGGGCTCCATCCCCAGTGTGGGGCATGCAGGAGACAGCCAGTCGATAATTTTGTTTCATCATGGATGTTTCTATCTCTCTCCTTCTCCCTTCCTCATTGAAATCCATAAAAATATATTTTTTAAAACCACTAGGTCTCTCAGTCTTGATTCTCTGTGGAACAACAGGCTGTGTTCTGCAATCTCTGGTCCTATGGGTGATGCCTACGTGCCAACTGAAAGCTTTCTGCTCCTCGGGGCCCCAAACTAGTTTGCTTCCCTAGCTCCCAGTCATCAACTGGGAGCCAAGGCTTGATAGCCAAGAGCCACTGAGGGATATGAAAATGAGAACGCAATCTAAGGGACTTCTCCACACAGCTCGCTCACACACACCTCTCTCTCTCTCTCTCTCCTCTCTCTCTCTCTCTCTCTCTCTCTCTCATCTCTCCTCTCCCTCTCTCTCAGCTCTTACCACAGCTCATAGGTATGCAGACACATGGACAGGCTGCAGGTGGCTTGGAGAACAACAGTGTCAATAGTTGTATGTACAGAGACTGAGACTTAGAAAAGGAACAGCGAACCTTGTCTGAGGTCAACCAGCTGGTTAGTGATGTAAGCAACCTTAGAACTTAAGTGTTCCCCCCAAGACCCATTCCAGGACCCTCAATAGTGGTACACCTTTATTTTGCGGAGTCAGCAGGGTGAGCTGCAGGGCTCAGCAGGTGCCATGGCGTGGGGGCTAGACTCTACAGCAATGCTTGTTCCGACTCTTGCACTCCGCAGGCAGGATGGAGCACCCGTGGGTCTTCTGGTGCTTGCAGGCGCCCCCCATGTATTCACATTCCTTGTTTTTATTTCTTTTTTCATAGCCTGTAAAGCAGGGGAGGTGAGGGAAAAAACAAAGTGAATTATAGGCATGGTTCCCCAAACTGCCGGAATTCACCTTGCACAGAAAGACTCTGCAAGTCACATTCTCAGGGCAAAAGCCCTCCACCTGCTTCACGTGACCTTAGTGTGCTTTTCATATGTTTTAAATGAAAATGGCATGAAATTCAAATGTAAGTATCCATCACAGACTTAATTTTATAGGAAGATGAGTGGCTCCTTGTTTCCATATTGTCCATGGTGCCTTGAGTCTACAATGGCAGAGGTGGGCAGTCCTGACAGAGACCTTATGGCCCTGAAGCCTGAAATACTTATTTCCTGGCCCCTTTCAGGACAAGCTGTACCAGGAAAGCTTCCTAAAGCGCCTCCTTCTCTGTCAAAAGGGCAATCCTGGCATGTGCCCCAATCAGGAATCAAACCATTACCTCCTGGTTCATAGGTCAATGCTCAACCACTGAGCCATGCTGGTCAGGCACGGCTATTTTCTCGACACAAAGTGGGATCTACCTTTTGTGTAATGGGTGGTTCCATGATGCTTGTTTAATGGATTTTGAGCAGAAGTGGCATGCCCCTCCGGATCGTGGGACCCTTGGAGTGCTTCCTCAGACACGGAGACAAACGGCATCATGGCGGCGGCGGCTGCTGCCTTTTGTATTTATTGGTTTATGGATCTTTTATACATCTGATGAAAAGCCAGCCATAGCTCACCTGACACCGTCTGTGAGAAACACACAAGGAGGAGAAGGGGAGGAACAGGAGTCTCAAGGTGAATGGATTCCTGGGGTTATGAGATGACCTGGTGGTGCCTGGTGGTGGCTGGAGAGCCTTGCTCCTTTGAAATACCAAGAGTCAGGTATCCTTGTCACCACAGCGTAGCCTGGTACAAGCTGATAAATGCATCAGGTCACCAGGGGAGACACAGGAGTCCCTGTTAAGTTTGAATTCCAGATAAACAACAACAAATCTTTTAGTACAAGGATGTTCTGTGCATTGTCTGGGCCATAGTCATACTAAAACATATTCATTGTTTTCATGTAATCTAATACATACATGTACATTCTGGGCTTGTTGACTGTTTAATGAAAACATGGCCTTTGGAACCAGAGCCACTTGGACTTGAGTTAAGGGCTTCACTTCATACACTCTGTGTGATTGCGAGCACTTACTTCATTTCTTATTCTCTTCTGTGAGACCTGCCCCATCAATGTAAATGCTGCCATGCAGTGGGATAGGAGGGGAAAGGTTTTGTTCGGGTGTTTGGTCAAGAGAAGCAGTTAACAGTGTTTGTAAGCTGTAAAGCTCCCTGTTTATAAGCTGTTAAAGCCCCCTGTATATATTATCTATCACCATGGCTAGTTATGGGTTTATTACTAACTAGTAATGAAGGGCAGCTGTGGGAAAAATCTTTTTAATAAGTGGCAGGTCAAGGTCTTTGTACTACACATCATTCAGCTACGATCCTCGTCGGTTGTTACACATGTCAGTGCATCCTTGGATTAGGAACCAGCCGGCCCTCTCTGCTCCCCAGCTCCAAGATCAGCCACCATGTTACCCTACCAGCTGGATCCACAGCTCACCTGACACCATCTGCGAGAGACAAACGAGGAGGAGGAGGAAGAGGAATAGGAGCCTCATCATGAGTGGATTCCTGGGATTATGGGATGGACAGGTAGTGTCTGGCTGTGGCTTGTTCTTCAGTGCACATCCACGAAGTGGGTGACCTGGGAGAGAGTTTCAAACATTCAGCAGGAGGGGAAAGCTTGCATTCCCAATGAAGATGCTCAGCAAGGGGTTGAGTGTCATTTGAGAATGTTTTCTCTATAGACAGATCCAAGTTTGTGGCTGATGAAAAGGAAAAGACCTCTATGGTAAGTCAGCATTTTCTAGCTGATTCTCACTTCTGCTTATGACTTTGAGATTTGGTGCTTTTTCTGTTTGAGGGGGAAAATAAAGAAAAAAACAGTTGCTTTGCAAATCATCCAGTTATTCATTCATCCTTATTGCATGTCAGCTTCCCTTTCAGGAATATGAAGAAAATCTCCCTTTTTAGAAGGTAAATAAGGAGGAGACATTTTGTAAATGAAAATTATCTTTCCTTTTTACGCTCAAGTAACTTTCTTGTTTCCTATTTAAGAGAAAGTTGTTCCATTCTGGACAAGTTCGTACCCATATCACCTCTTGCATAGATCACAACCAGGTGAGACTTTGGGGACCAGAGTATTTCTTTTTCTTTTTATGTTAAATTTTTTACGATGAAATTATTGGGCTGGTGTTGGTTAAATAAGATCACATGAGTCTCAGGTGGGCATTCCTATAACATCATCTTACATGGCATGTGTCTCACCATGTAGGGGTGAGTCTCCTTCTGTCACCATATAGTTGACCCCTTTATCCTCTTCAACCTCCCCAACCTGCTTCCTTGGTCACCACCTTACTGTTGTCTGTGTCCATGAATTCGTTTGTTTTGTTTGTTCATTGGCACATTCGTTTTATAGCCCACATGTGAATGAAATCATACAGTTCTTTTTGTTTCCCATCTCCTTGGATTCACTTAGCATGATACTCTCAAACCCATCCATATTGTCCCAAATGACAGTATTTCTCTCCAGAGTATTTCTTTTTTAAAAAAATATTTTTATTTATTTCAGAGAGAAAGGCAAAGAAAGCAGGAGATAAAAACATCAGTGATAAAGAGAATCATTGATGTGCTGCTTCCTGCACACCCTTCCCCCCCCCCACACACACACACACTCTGGGCATCAAGCTTGCAACTAGAGCATGTGTCCTGACTGGGAATGGAACCATAACCTCCTGGTTCATAGGTCAACACTCAACTACTGAGCCATGCCAATTGGGCCCAGAGTATTTCTTAATACAAGTTTGATATCAAGGCATTATTGTGGTAAAGCCAGAAGAATACAGAGTGAAATATTGAAATTCTTCTCCATCTCAGTTTTATTTTATAATGCTCATGACTCTATGTTTCACTATGCTGTGGATTACTAAAGTAACAAGTCCTACTATTATCTCACATTCTCAGCACTTTCAGCAGTGGGTGGGCATAGAGAAGGTAGTCAAATATATGTTTAGAGTCCTGAGAGATGGGACAGAAAATGGCGGAAGAATAGGTAGGCAAGTTCTGACCCGGGTCCCGAGGAGGAAGGAGAGAGCGCCCGAGGGTCGCACTGGGAGTGCCTGTCAACAAGCCAGGAGAAAGGTGAACACCTGGGGAGACTGGGGGGCGCCTGATCAGGGTGGCCCTGACAGTTAAGCACCCATAGCCCGATCCATTCCTGGAGCGACCTAAGGGCGAAGACGGGGAAATCTCGCCATCTTGACGGGAGGAGATTTGGATTAGAGGACAGAATATCCACGGCCGTAAAGACCACCAAGTAGCTGTTCACCCCTAAATGCTGACCACAATCAGCACGAACGCTTGGATTCAAAGGACTGCTCCACCCCGATCTCCCGAAAAAATCAGATTTTGTGGAGATCGGGTGAGTTCCCACCGCGGCGCGCGCATCCCCCGAGCAGCAGCTCACACACAGCAGCCCGCGCGCACCAGGCGCACAGAGGAGTCTGTGTTTATAAGAAACCCAGAGCTGGGCTGGAGGCAGTACCATTCTCCTTCCTGAGTCCTGTCTCAGAATCAGGGACATCAGGGGAGTCAGTGGCTGGCCAGTCCCTTTGCAGGCAGAGTTGTGGTCTAGCTAATATTTATGCAGGGGGATCAACCCAATCTAAGAAGGGCTTCCTAGGTGACTTCTGGGTCCCAGAAATCACAAAGCTGTTAGCTTTTTCCATCAAGAGCTGGAATATCTCAGAAAACCACTGCAATTTAAAACTTGAATTTGGCCAAATTGTGCCTTAGTTGAGCCCATGACATTAGAAGCTGGTAGTACAACTTTTGTCATTTCTGGAATGTAAGGAAAAGATGGTCTAAAGAAGAACCTAGAACTGTAGTAAGTACACCCAATTCCCCACTAAACTTCACTTATTATATGGGACCATGAATGTATAAGTTTATATAATCTCTCCCATTCTCTCTTACTGGAGCAAAGTTTAAAGGAGGCTTCTGAATCTTTGCATCAGCGTCTGAATTTTTCACTAAGTAGATACCTATTGTAGTTTGGTGATATTCACCTAGAAATGGACTAAGTGTAGTAATCTGTTTAATTCTACATTGTAGCTGTGAGGCTTTTACTTTCTTGACCCCAACAATAATAATTTAATCATCATCATCATCTACCTAATAAAAGAGTAACATGATAATTTGCCATATCTTTGTGACACCCACCAGCCAATCAGGAGTGAGTATGTAAATTAACCCAACAAAGATGGTGGGTTAATTTACATATACATGTGCCAAGTGGTGGTGGTGGAGCAGGACGGGACACTTGCATCATTGCCATGGCAATGACACAGGCATTCTGCACCACCCCAGCCATTCCAGGCCTCTGGGCAGCATAGGAAGGCAGAAAGGTGGCTTTGGGCTAGAATGGAAAGGTGGTTCCAGGACAGAGCAAAGGCAGTGCCGGCAGGCAGGGGAAGGAAGACCCATGCTTGCACAAATCTTCATGGATCAGGCCTCTAGTAATAATAATAATAGAAAAGAAAGTATAGATGGAAAGCTTTTGTCCACATTCTCGTCCCCCATGCTCATAAACTAAAAGCAATCACTTCTATAGACTCCCTTAGATGTTAGGCTTATAGTCCCATTTTTTTTTTTTTACCATCCATGGTTCTCCTAAAAACCTACCTTGCAATGGGTTCCTTCACTCTTCTCAGGTGGTCTGCTGCCTATCCCTCTGGCAGGACCCCTAAGGCAGCTAGCTGCCCATGGCCACACAATTAGAGGCCAGATCAGATCAACAATGGGCAGAAGAAGGGCTGAGTGAGGTCATGCAGGGTGCATTATGATCTCGTTGGTGGAGAGGTGTGAGCGAGTCAGACTTGAATGCTATCAAACCCCTGAGAGCTGGATGAGGGGAGGTGGGGATGGTGCAGACACTCCTTCCAAAAGGTTTTGCTAAAAAGCTGGGCAAAGATAAGAAGCAATAACTAACAAATGATAGTCAAAGAAAGGTGTGTTTAGTTTTTACAGAGAGCAGGTGAGCCTTGTCCATCCCTCAGCAAGAGAAGGAATCCAGGACTCAATGAAAGGTTGGCCTTGGGCTGGAGCATGAGCCCATTTGTTCATGACTCATAGAAAAGACGTCCTCTTCTGGTGACTGGTGGGGAGAGCATCTTTCCCATGCGAGACTCAATTTAAGGCACTTGGGCATATTATAGCAATAAAACTACCAGATTCTGTAGGGAAGAAATTAGAACAAATAATTAAAATTACAGTGAAGAAGATAATGAGTGCCAAATAAACAGTCAAAACAAATTATAATTAAAATAAAATACTAGTTTTAATAAACTAGTGATAATAAAATGAACTAAAATAAAGAATACATGAGATGTAAGACATGAGTATTAGATTAGCATAACACAACCAATTAGATGAATTTCACTCGTATGTGGAAAATAAGACTGAAAACAACAAAAACTCATGGACACAGACAGTGCGAGCATGTCAAACTCCAAGGCTAACATGGGCCACATAAGGTTTAAGTTTATGTGGGCTGCCAAAAAAAACCCCAGAAGCTTCAATTTTCATAGAAATGGAGGTTTATTTCAATAGAGACATGCTGAATACAAAGGGATGAAATAAATGAGTAATTGTTAATATAAAATAATAGAACATTTTAATCACAATTAATATATTTTCTTGAATATTAACTTACCAGACACTGAATAACTGCACAAAATAATAAGTGTAATGCAAATAAGCCTATTTTTCCTTGTTCTCCTAAAGTGAAATATTTCCTGTTGCTCACACCAAACAAGTCAGTCCAAGACTAATGACATAGTAATCAGCTGCTAAAATATTCGCTGCTAGTATTAGTGGAGAGAAATGACGCACCTTTGTGTAAGGTGTGTAAGAGAAATGAATTCAATGCAATCAAAATAATAAGTTATTAGCCAATGTTGCAGTTCATTATTAATAACTAGAGTCCCAATTTTGTACACAGGTGGGTCCCTTGGCCTGACCAGCAATCAGGCTGATTGAGGCCATTTTGCCCAGTCCTGGTGGGGGCAGATTAGGCTGGCCAGGGGAGGGAACTTGGGAGATTGGCAGGTCCCAGGAGGTTGGCTATGGGAGCATACTGACCACCAGGAGACAGCTCCTACATTGAGCGTCTGCCCATTGGTGTCAGTGCACGTCATAGCTTATGGTCAACCAGTCATTTATTCATAACGCTTGCGTAGACTTATATATATGTACACATTATGTATAACAGGATATTGTAAAAATTAAGTTATGAACTTTTTATTAACACTTTTCTTACATACCATTATATTGGCTGGGCTGCAAAAATATTTGTTGTGGGCCATGAGTTTGATATGCTTGGTCTGGAGGTTACCAGAGGGAAAGAGGAGTGGCATGTGTCCAGGGAAAGAGCAAGCCAGATGAAAGCTTGGGGCCATCAGAGTCTCCTTGGCATCACTTTGGCCATCCTCTTGGTTGAGGTGGTCCCAAAGGGACCCCCAGCTCAGGATGGGGATAGAGTCTTGAAGGGAGGGCACAGGATCTCCCAGAGAAGGGCACAGGGCCTCTGCCTCTTGATGGGAGAACTGCAGGGCTATGGAGAAGCATATTTGGAAAACACAAGGTACTCCAAATGCAGAAGGGGAGTGGAGGCAAAAGTGCCAGTAATGACCCTGAGATTAGCCTTTTATGTCCAATTCAAGTAAAGCTGCAGCCCCTATAATGCAGGTAAATAGACATCTCTCAGGATTTCCGATTGGTGCTTATTCTCACAACATCGGGTCCAAATCCCATTTCCATCTTCTGCATGACCTTCTCAGCGATTCCTACCCATTTCCTGCTGGCAACCACCCTCCTTTCCGTAGTTTTGCACCAAGCACGACAGAGGCTCCCCCAGTTCCCAAGGTTTGATCACCAGAGAGCCATTGAGTGAAAGGAGATTTTGTGAAAACCTGAAGATTAAGGTTGGATAGTTGCTGTGTGGAAGTGCCCGGAAAATAAAATTAAAAAGCAGAGTGCACTTCCTTGGACTTTCAAAAAGGACTGTTTTCTTGACTCCCATCCTGTCCACCTGGAGAGCAGCACTTTGTCCACCACCGCATTGCCATTTGACTGATAACAATGCTTGAGGCAGTGCTTCTTTCAAAGACTTTTTTTTTAAAGTGACTAGATAAAGTCCACTCCCTGTGCAGATTTGTAGCCCTGTGGAGAATTAGAACATGACCCACGTGATTGAGAGGTGTGGGCCAAAAGAAAGTGAGCACTGGGGCAGCGTGGAGGAGGGAAGGGCCACTTCCTGTGGAGACCAGGAGTGGTGTCCCGAGGAGGTGTTGTTTGATGGGGACTGGGGGAGGGAGGCTCGTGCTGAGTGCGTGAGGCAGGTGAGGGCATGCAGGATGGGAGAAGCAATGCAGAATGTACAGGGAGGACTGGGGAGCTCAGGTGACTCTAAGGACACCAAAAACCTGGAAAGCACAACAGGTCCCCCACGGGGGTCCCTGAAGGTCCACAGGGGAGCCTGAACAGGTCCCTCGGGGTTTCAGAGATGGGCTTGTGTGACCACGCACCGCGCAGCAGCCGCCGGGACAAGAGGGCGAGATTCTGAGTCTAATGTGAGTTAATTTTATTTAAATGTCACATCTTTGTGAAGGACATGCTTCTGTCACCATCAGTGACCGCAGCTTCTTCATCTCCACTTGCTATACGCTACAGCATTTGATTCCTGGGAAGCGGCAGCCGCCTATTTGTCGTCTACCGCCAGAGCAACGAAATGCCATGCAGATTCCACCTTTCTCGTTGCAACTACGACCAGCAAGCCGAGCAAAGCCTAAAATGAAAATATAAAAGAAGAGAGTCGGACATCAAAGCCCCATTTCAGAGAGGACCATGGTGTCAGAGTACCTGGAGTGAAACCTCGGGCGATGCTTACACCATCGAGGTGAGAAGAGGTGAGGCTGTGACACTAGGATCCAGTCTTCCCACAGAGACTAGAACTGCTGAGGTTGGAGAGGTTTCTTAAGTTTCCAGAACCAGTGCTGACAGGCTTAGAGTGGTGGCTGAGGGACAGGACAGGCGGACAAGAGTCCGTACCATTTCCCTTCCTCAAAGATAGAGAGAGTGATCAGGAAGTCAAGGTGACAGCAGGCAAGTGCTTTTAGGATGGGGCATGGCCAGCAGGAGTCAGTGTTACTCCATCATTTCCTCAGTGAAGTGTTGGAACTGAGATGCCTCTTCAGGTACAAGGATTGTTTAAGGAGAACTTAATGTCTAAGTGCCTCACAGTAGAAAATAAAGGTAGTTTTAAAAACCTCTTTCATGCCCTGGCCAGTTTGGCTCAGTAGATAAGAGTGTTGGCCTGTGGACTGAAGGGTCCCAGGTTCGAATCTATTTAAGGGCACATGCCTGGGTTGCGGGCTCCATCCCCAGGGGGAAGGTGCTGAGGAGGCAGCCAATCCATGATTCCCTCTCATTGAAATCTCTTTCTCTCCTTCTCCGATCCTCTCTGAAATCAATAAGAATATGTGTAAAGAACCCTCTTTTGTGATGGTGTCTCTCACTCTGACCTGGTCCAGCTCTCACAGGCCCTGGCCCTCCCAGGAGGCTCTTCCCACCTTCCCTCTCATCTTTCTGCTCCTCCCACCTCCCCAGGCCATGTCCCCTCTCTGCCTCCCTCCCTGCTAAGGCTTGTCTTGGAATTCACCCAAGAAAGAAAACAGATGAAATAAGAGCTTTCCAACATAATTTAAGGTCTACTCCATGCCTCCCACTTCTCACTCCCTCCTCTCCTTCTGGTCCTTTTCCCTAACACGAATGAGCAAAGACAATGCTGGTATCCAGGTTTCAGAGCCATGGTGCCAAGAGCAGTGGTGACAGGAGTATATCCAGAGGACCTTCGAGCTGGGAAGATGGGGCACAGAGGTGCCCCAAACAATAGCTCCCCAGTCCAGGCTGGGCCTTGCTATTCTCTGGGTTACCAAGGACTCCCACTTTAGTATAAAGATCTGTACAGTGACATTCTGCACTTCTGGGATGGAACCAAATCAAAAAATAATTTTTTTAAAGAAAGAGTGGAAGAGAGGGAGTGGGGAGGAGAGAGAGGGAGAAAGAGAAAGAGGAAGAGAAACATTAATATGAGAGAGACACATCGATTGCTTGCCTCCTTCACGTGCCCTGTCCCAGGCCAGGGATGGAGCCTGCAACAGAGGTATGTGGCCCTGACCAGGAAATGAACCCACAACCCTTGAGTAACTGGCTAGGGCATTATTTCTTGCTTTTATTGAATGAAAAAAGCCAGCTGACCAAGATGTCCCTGTTAGAAGCACCTGGTCCTGGAGCCCAGAGGCGAGCTGGCAGGTATGCCCTTGCTAGAGCCTTGGGGAGTGCAGAGTGGTTGTGCCCAGCAGGATCAGACTCTGTGCTTGTGTCCATGGCAATGGGTGGGGTGCTTGCATCTCATAAGCAGTTCGGTCTCTTTGATCCAAATTGTGTGTAGAAGCAGAAGAGAGAGAGAGAAGAGAGCGATGGAGAGGGAGAGAGGGGAGCACAGAGAGAGAAGTCCTATCCTGTCTGTCTATCACCCTCTTACCTGGGACAGGCATCAGGAACATGAAGAGGAACGAAAGCAGGAGAAAGTGGAGTCTCATGCTGAGCCGGGAGCTGAGCTGCTGACAGGGAGCCGCGCTTCGCTCCTTATAAAGGGCCCAGGTTGGCTGCAGCCTTGGGAAACCCAGAGCAATTAAATTGTTCCTCTTGCCTGTCCTATGTGTCATGAGAAGGGCCTCGGAGCACAGGGCACACCCATCATTTCTTGCAAGTCCGTATGGGAAAACCCCAGGGAATCTGTCTTTCTGTTTTTCCTACTTGCCCAGCACAGGTGGGGAACAGACTGAGGCCAGGCTTTTCCGTGTGGGAAGCAACTTTCTGGAGCTCAACTGCCGGCCCCAGGGCCTTTGAATCTGCCTGCATCTCATTTGCTGAGCATCTGGGGACAGTCTCAGGCCACACCAGGAACTAGGCCGGTGTCACTGGGAGGGATAGGAGACATGGGTCCCGAGCCTCCCTCAGTGCCCATGAGGGTGACAATCAGGGAAATCTCCTAAAGTTTAGCATTGCCCCGGGCAGGTGAGGGGAAAGGGAGGTCCTGTGTCTCTTCCTCAGAGAAAGAAAGGGGGATGTAATGGGGACAGACCCAGCTCCTCAGTCTCCATGTCACAAAGCAAGGATGGCCTTGGGGTCACTTGTCAGCCTGGGGTCCCTCTGACATTCAGGCCACAGCCAGCCCTCCCTGCATCAGTGCCAAGAGCCCATGGTTTGTGCTCTTCTCAGACCCATCAGCTCTCATGGCCCTGAGACCTGAGATCCTGGGGGACTCCCTGTGGGAACGGCAGCTGCCCCAGGCCCTCCCCCTTGTCAGTGGGACCCCGTTCTGAAGGCACCCAAGACCCCAGGCTCTACAAGCTCTCCACTGTCTCCCACAACTTCACACTTGCTTTGAGACCCAGAGAAGGTAACAGTGGCCCAGGGACTGGACCAAGCCCAGTGCCCCGTGTTCAGGGGGTAGCTTTTTCAAAAGCAAAGGAAGGTGCATTCGTTGTGAGTCCTTCCCCTTTAGTCCAATGATGCTCGAGAGCAATAGACATGTTAATCATTATAATCACCTGCAGAGAATACACTCAAGTGTAGCTTATCGATTTGGCTGGCAATCTAGGGTCTTTTTTTTCCATTTATGAATTTACTTGTTTGTTTTTATCCTCACCCGAGATAAAAATTGATTATTAGAGAGTGGAAGAGACTGGAAGAGGCAGGGAGAAATATCAATATGAGAGAAACACATCGATTGGTTGTCCCTGCACAGGCCTCAACCAGGGTCCAGGCTGGGGAGGAACCTGCAACAGAGGTATGTAGCCTTGACCAGAATCAAACCTGGGACCCTTCTGTCCACAGGCTGGCTCTCTATCCACTGAGCCAAACCGGCCAGGGCCAGGGTCATTTCTAATGAGTGCTCTAAGAGGACTTGGGAGGAAGGAGTAGAACCTGGCCACGTCCCCTCTATCTGTCATTTAAATGCCAGGTTGACACATCCTGGTGACACCTGGCGGAGATGTGCTTCCAGAAAGCGGGTTGCCCCTGGGTGTGGGGATGGTAGTGGACGTCTTAGGGGGAGTTTCAATGGCTGTGACCGAGGCGGTAGCCAAGATCTACTCCCAGGAGCCACCATGACTCATGGCCCTGGTGGCCACCTTGTTTCCGTGTGTGGAAAGCAGATTTGCATGGAGCAGGTCACTGCAGTCCTGACCCTAAAACTCTTCCTTCCTGACTGGTAAGGGGACAGAACAATTGAGTGTGAGAGAGAGCCTACTATGTACTAGTATGTTCCACCTAAGTTAGTGAAGTTTTAAAGCTACTTCTCTGATCTTTTTATTTATTTTTTATTAATCCTCACCCACGGATATGGTTTCCATTGATTTTTCGAGAGAGTGGAAATGGAGGGGGAGAGACAGAAAGAGAGACATCACTGTGAGAGATACACTTCAATTGGTTGCCTCACGCATGAGCATCAACTAGGGTCAGGGATGGAGCCTGTAATCCACATACATGTCCTTGACCAGATTTGAACCCACAAGCCTTCAGTTCGTGGACCAACGCTCTAACCACTGAGGACCTGGCCAGGCTATTTCTCTCTTCTTTTAAAGGAAGATGCTGACATTGTGGCCCTGTCTCCTAATGATAGCATTGTGTACCCTGAAGAATAGGAACGTTCTCACATAAGTCACAGCACCATTTACACACATTGAAAAAGGGCAAACATGACTTAGTGTCTACTGAGTACTCACATTTCCCCACTGGTTCCAGGAATTGCTCTGAAGCTGTGGGTTCTATTCCTGCTCCATTCTGAATCGAATTGGGTTGCTGGTGTCTTTGTGGCTTTAAGGAAGATTCTTCAGGAAATGCCACTCACTGCTCAGGGCTGAGAGGAAGCTGCAGGGAGTGAGAGGTTTTCATACTTTTCCTGTTCGGGCTCAGTCCTGACTCTTGCTTGCAATTAGAAGGATAGCATGGCATTGCTGTTGTGAAGTTCACTGGAAGAGGGGACATTCCTCCACAATCATTTTTCAGCTCCAGAGAACCGGCCACAGCATTTTCAACTCATTTTATAGAGAAGTAACTGACATATCACATCCTATTTCTTCCAGGTTACAACAGGAAGATCTCATCTTTGTATGTTTTATAAAATGATTATCACAATAAGTCTAGTTAACATCCATAATCACAGCAGTTAAAATATGTTTCCTTATAATGAGAACTTTTAAGATGTACTCTCAGCAGATTTCAGATATACACACAGTGTCATTGGCTTCAGTCACCTTGCCATACCTACATCGTCCCATGTGTGGAAAACAGATTTGCATGGAACAGGTCAATGTAGTCGTGACCCAAAAACTCTTTCTTGTAAACTGAAGTTTGTACCTTCTGATCCCCTTTATCCATTTCGCTCCCCTCCGCCCTCCTCTGAGCAATCACATATCTATGAGTCGGTGTTTTTAGATTCCACATAAAGTGTGATTATACAACATTTGTCTTTCTCTGCCTGCCTTATTTCATGGAGCATAATGCCCCCAAGGTCCCTCTGTTGTTGTAAACATAAGATTTCCTTCTTTTTAATGGCTGAATAAGATTTCCTTGTGTATATCTACTGTTTTTCTTTTTCTGTTAATCTGTTGATGAGACTTTCCACGTCTTTGCCCTGTAAGTAATGCTGTAGGAACATGGGGTGCAGGTGTCTCTTCAGGAGAGTGTTTTCAGCCCAGCCAGCATGGCTCAGTGGTTGAGTGTCAACCTATGAACCAGGAGGTCATGGGTTCAATTCCCAGTCAAGGCACATGCCCAGATTGTGGGCTCTATCCTCAGTAGGGGGCATGCAGGAGGCAGCCCATCAATGATTCTCTAGCATCATTGATTTCTCCCTCTCCCTCTCTGAAATCAATAAAAAATATTTTTTTAAAAAAGATAGTGTTTTCAGTTCCTTCGGATAAGAGCATCTGTGTTTGTGTGTTCCCCCCCACCCCCATCTCTCCTATATAAATATACACCACAATATATTTATTCAGTTATCTGTCGACAAACATATAATTTGTTTTATATCTTGGCTACTCTGAAAAATGCTGCAGTGAGCATGAGGGTGCAGAGAGCTCTTGAGGACCCAGACTCCATTTCCTTTAGGTGTGTATTTAGAACTGGGATTGCTGGATTCTATGGAAGTTGCATTTTTAGTTTTGTAAGTGTTAGGTTAGATCAGGCAATTAAATTGATACTTCCCTGCTCCGGGAACTGGCTTTTCAGATCATTTCACTATGGGCATTCCCTTTGCTGAGACCACACTTCACTGTGGAGACCACATTCCATTATCTCCCCTTCTGGAATGCATAAAGAAGTCTCCACCTAGAACAAAAGCCCACCAAATGTCCTTTTAAAGCCTCTGACTCCTGTCCCTGCATGCTCGAGCCACCAGTCTGTGGATGACCACTCTGGCCTCACCCATTCCTCCTTTGGTGACCTGACACTGAGGAAGCTCTGTACTGTTTTCCATAACGGCTATACCCATTTACAGTCCCACCAACAGTGAACAAAGGTGCCTTTTATCCACATACTTGCCATCATCTTTTTAAAATATATATATATTTTTATTCATTTCAGAGAGGAATGGAGGGGAGAGATAGAAACATCAATAATGAGAGAGAATCACTGGTTGGCTGCCTCCTGCATGCCCCCAACTGGGGATCGAGTGTGCAATCCAGGCATGTGCCCTTGACCTGAATCACATCTGGGACCCTTCAGTCCATAGGCTGATGCTCTATCCACTGAGCCAAACTGGCTAGGGCTTGCTGTTTATCTTTCCTTTTTCTTGGTAGCTGTCCTAACAGGTATGATATAATATTGTGGGCTTGATTTGTGTTGCTTTGGTGAATAGTAATGTTGAGCATCTTTTCATATCCTGCTGGCAAAGGAAATAATCAACAACATGAAAAGACAGCCTATGGAACTGGAGGAACATTTGCAAACCATGATCTGACAAGGAGTTAATATCCTAAATATATAAGGAACTGGTGGAGCTCAAGAGCAAAAAACAACTTGATAGATGGGCGAAGGAACTGAACAAACATCTGGCCAAAGAGGTCGGGCAGTGGTCGTTTGAGTTTTGATGGGGATTGCATTGAATGTGTAGCTGCTTTGGGTAGTACGCCTTAAATGTAAGACAGCAAGGCATGACCTTGAGGGAGGTGGTGAATGAGGGTGCACATTACTGCCACCTTGTGGCGTTGCTTTGTCTAGTCATCCTGAGGTGCAGAGCTATTGTTGCCCCTGCCTCCCCGGAGCTTAGGTTCTGCCTGAGGCATTCTCTAATTTCCTTTTTTCTCCTTCAGGGCCTAGTGACAGCTCTTCCAGTTGTATGGATACTCTAACAGAATCTGTGGCTGTTTTTAACTCTCTACAGTGTGCACATTTTCCTTCATCCCTGTTCCTGTTGATGTAGGTTTGCAGCCTTTTATCATGGTTTTTTAAGGTAGAAATTGAGTTTATTGATTTGTGAGGCTTTCTCATTTCTACTAGAAGCACATTTAAAGGTATAAATTTATCCCTAAGCACTGTGTTAGCTGCATTCCCACAAATGTTGTTATGTCATCTTTTCATTTTTGTTTTTTTGGTTTTTTTTAATTAATTTTTTAATTAAATTATTATCTGTGTACATATATTACCATTGCCCCCCCCCCCAAAAAAAAAAACATTCCCTCCCTCCCCAGAGTTTTGTGTCCATTGGTTATACATATATGCATGTGTACAAGTCCTTCGGTTGACCTCTTATTTCCCTCATATTTCCCTCCCCTCCCCGTTGTAATTAGACAGTCTGCTTGTTGCTTTACTGTCGCTATATTTAACTTATGGTTCATCAGTTTATAATGTTCTTTATTATTCATAAATGAGTGAAGTCATATGGTGTTTCTCTTTCATTGACTGGCTTATTTCACTCAGCATGATATTCTCCAGTTCCATCCAGGTTGCTGCAAATAATGAGAATTCCTTCTTTTTTATGGCAGCATAGTATTCCATTGTGTAGATGTACCATAGTTTTCTGATCCAATCATCTGCTGACGGGCACCTAGGCTGTTTCCAAATCCTAGCTATTGTAAATTGTGCTGCTATGAATAAAGGGGTGCATATATCCTTTCTGATTGGTGCTCCTATTTTCTTGGGATATATTCCTAGTAGTGGGATTACTGGGTCAAATGGGAGTTCCATTTTCATTTTTTTGAGGAAACTCCATACTGTTCTCCACAGTGGTTGCACCAGTCTGCATTCCCACCAGCAGTGCACAAGGGTTCCTTTTTCTCCACAACCTCGCCAACACTTGTCATTTGTTGATTTGTTAATGTTGGCCATTCTGACAGGTGTGAGATGGTCCCGCATTGTTGTTTTGATTTGCATCTCTCGGATAAGTAGTGACTTTGAACAGTTTTTCATGTGCCTCTTGGCTTTCCTTCTGTCTTCTTTTGAGAAGATTCTATTTAATTCCTTTGCCCATTTTTTAATTGGCTCATTTATTTTCCTTTTACTGAGTTGAATAAGCTGTTTGTAGATATTGGAGATTAAACCTTTATCAGTAATATCGTTTGCAAATATGTTCTCCCATGCAGTGGGCTTTCTTGTTGTTTTGTTGATGGTTTCTTTTGCTGTGAAAAAAACTTTTTATTTTGATATAGTCCCATTTGTTTATTTTCTCTTTAGCTTCCATTGCCCAAGGGGCAGTATCAGTGAAGAAGTTCTTTTGGCATATATCTGAGATTTTGCTGCCTATGGATGCCTCTAGTATTTTTATGGTTTCCCGTCTTATGTTTAAGTCCTGTAACCATTTCGAATTTATTTTTGTGTATGGAGTAAGTTGGTGCTCTAGTTTCATTCTTTTGCAAGTATCTGTCCAATTTTCCCAAAACCATTTACTGAAGAGACTGTCTTGACTCCATTGTATGCTCGTGCCTCCTTTGTCAAATATTAATTGAGCATATTGATTTGGGTTGATATCTGGATTCTCTATTCTATTCCATTGATCTATATGTCTGTTCTTGTGCCAGTACCAGGCTGTTTTGAGCACAGTGGCTTTGTAATACAGTTTGAAATCTGGTATGGAGATCCCTCCTACTTTACTCTTCTTTCTCAGGATTGCTGATGCTATTCGAGGTCTTTTATTGTTCCAAATGAATTTTTGGAGAGTTCTTTCTAGGTCAGTGAAATATGCCGTTGGTATTTTGATGGGGAGTGCATTGAACCTATAGATTGCTTTGGGAAGTATGGACATTTTGATGATGTTGATTCTACCAATCCATGAACATGGTATGTTCTTCCATCTGTTTACATCTTCCTCTATTTCTTTTTTCAGTGTTGTGTAGTTTTCCGTATATAGGTCTTTTACCTCCTTAGTTAAATTTATTCCCAGGTATCTTAATTTTCTTGGTGCGATGGTAAATGGGATTGCTTTTTTGGTCTCTGTTTCTGTAAATTCATTGTTGGTGTACAGGAATGCCATCGATTTCCTGGCGTTAATTTTGTATCCAGCTACATTGCCAAATTCATTTATTAAGTCTATTAGTTTTTTGATGGAGTCTTTTGGGTTTTTTATGTACAATATCATGTCATCTGCAAATAAGGATAACTTTACTTCTTCTTTTCCGATTTGGATGCCTTTTATTTCCTCTTCTTGTCTAATTGCAATGGCAAGTACTTCCAGTACAATGTCAAACAAGAGTGGTGAGAGTGGGCATCCCTGTCTTGTTCCTGTTTTAAGAGGGAATGGCTTTAGTTTTTGCCCATTGAGTATGATGTTGGCTGTGGGTTTATCATATATAGCTTTTATTATGTTGAGGTATGATCCTTGTACTCCCACCTTGTTGAGAGTTTTTATCAGGAAAGGGTGTTGGATTTTATCAAATGCTTTTTCTGCATCAATTGATATGGCCATATGATTTTTATCTTTCAATTTGTTTATGTGATGTATCACGTTTATTGATTTGCGGATATTGTACCATCCTTGCATTCCTGGAATAAAACCTACTTGGTCATGGTGTATGATCTTCCTGATGTACTGCTGGAGCCGATTTGCTAGGAATTTGTTGACTATTTTGGCATCTATGTTCATGAGGGATATTGGCCTGTAATTCTCTTTCATTGAGTTGTCTTTATCTGGTTTTGGTATTAGGGTGATGCTGGCTTCATAAAAGGAGTTTGGAAGTGTTCCTTCCTCTTGAATTTTTTGGAATAGTCTGAGGAGGATAGGTTTTAGTTCTTCCTTGAATGTTTGGTAAAACTCTCCTGTGAAGCCATCTGGCCCTGGGCTTTTGTTTGCTGGCAGCTTTTTGATGACTGTTTCAATTTCTTCCCAAGTAACTGGTCTGTTGAGATTTTTAGATTCTTCCTGATTGAGTTTTGGAAGGTTGTATTTTTCTAGGAATATGTCCATTTCTTCCAGGTTGTGCAATTTGTTGGAATAGAGTTGCTCATAGTATTTTGTAACAATCCTTTGTATTTCGGTGGGGTCTGTTGTTATTTCACCTCTTTCATTTCTGATTTTGTTTATTTGGGTCCTCTCTCTTTGTTTCTTGGTTAGCCTGGCTAGAGGTTTATCAATCTTGTTTATCCGTTCAAAGAACCAGCTCTTGGTTTTGTTGATCTTGTGTATTGTTTCTTTGGTCTCTATGTCGTTTATCTCTGCTCTGATTTTTATTATTTCTTTCCTTCTGCTTACAGTGGGCTTTTCTTGTTGCTCTTTTTCTAACTCTTTGAGTTTTAGAGTTAGATAATCTGTTACCTTTTTTCCTAGTTTTTTGCAATAGGCTTGTAGAGATATGAACTTCCCTCTCAAGACTGCTTTTGCTGTGTCCCATAGATTTTGGATTGTTGTGTTTTCATTGTCATTTGTTGCCAGGATGTTTTTAATTTCTTCCTTGATTTCTTTGGTAATCCAGTCCTCGTTTAATAGCATGCTGTTTAGTCTCCATGTGTTTGATTTCTTTGGATTATTTTTATTGTAGTTAATTTCCAGTTTTATGCCACTATGATCTGAAAAGATGCTTGATATGATTTCTATCTTCTTGAATTTGAAGAGACTTTGCCTATGTCCCAACATGTGGTCTATCTTTGAAAATGTCCCATGTGCACTTGAGAAGAATGTGTATTCTGTGGCTTTGGGGTGGAATGTTCTGAAGATGTCGATTAATTCCATCTGGTCTAGTGAGTCATTTAGGATTGATATTTCTTTGCTGATTTTTTGTTTGGGTGATTTGTCCAAATGTGACAGTGGGGTATTAAAATCTCCTACTATGATTGTATTACAATCAATCTCTCCCTTCATGTCCTCCAGCAGTTTTTTTATGTATTTGGGTGCTCCCACATTGGGTGCATATATGTTTACCAGGGTTATTTCTTCTTGTTGGATTGCTCCCTTTACTATAATGAAGTGGCCTTCATTATCTCTTTTTATGTCCTTCGCTTTGAAATCTAATTTGTCTGATATAAGTATTGCTACCCCAGCCTTTTTTTCATTTCCGTTCGCCTGGAAAATCTTTTTCCATCCCTTCACCCTCAGCCTGTGTGCATCTTTTTTTCTGAAGTGTGTTTCTTGTAGACAGCAGATGTATGGGTTTTGCTTTCTTATCCAATCTGTTACCCTATGTCTTTTGATTGGAGCATTTAAACCATTTACAGTTAAAGTAATTATTGATAGGTAGGTATTTGATGCCATTTTTATTCTATCCCCCTGTGTTCCTTCTTCGCTTCCTATTTCTTTATTTTTACAGTAGACCCTTTAGCATATCTTGCATTGCTGGTTTGTTGGAGATAAATTCCTTTAGTCTGTTTTTGTCAGTGAAGCTCCTGATTACACCTTCAATTTTGATTGACAGCCTTGCAGGGTACAGTATTCTTGGGTTCATACCCTTCCTTTGCATGACTTTGTATATGTCATCCCATTCCCTTCTGGCCTGATGAGTTTCTGTTGAGAAATCAGTTGCTAATCTGATGGGGGTTCCTTTATATGTAACTTTTTGTCTCTCTCTGGCTGCTTTTAAGATTCTGGTTTTGTCAATGTTTTTTGCCAGTTTAATTATAATGTGTCTGGGTGTTGATCTTTGGGGGTTCATTTTGTTGGGGACTCTTTGAGCATCTTGGATTTGTGTCAGTTTTTTCTTCTCTATCTCAGGAAAGTTTTCTGTCATTATTTCTTGAAATACTTTTTCCATATCTTGCTCAGTTTCCTTTCCTTCTGGGACCCCTATTATTCTAATATTGTTTTGTTTTGTATTGTCCCAAAGCTCCCGTAGGCTCTCCTCCTGTTTTTTATTTTTTTTTCTAGCAGCTTCTCTAATTGGGTATTTTTTTCCACCTTGTCTTCTAGCTCACTGATGCGGTCCTCTGCTTCTTCTAGTCTACTCTTGATGCTTTCTATTGAGTTCTTCATAGAAGTGATGTCATTTTTCATTTCTTCTTGGGTCGCCTTCATTTCCTCTTGGTTCTTCTTCAGATCCTCTTGGTTCTTCTTCAGATCCTCTTGGTTTTTCTTCATTTCCTCTTGGGTCTTACTCATATTGTCAAATTTGTCTTCCATTCTTTTTAGCCATCCCATGATCATTACTCTGAATTCTTGCTCTGGTAGGTTGCTTGCCTCTAAATCATTTACTTCCTTTTCTGGTGATGGCTGATTTTCTTTCATAGGTGGGGTGTTTCTTAGCCTCCCCATGATCTTTCTATTTTAAGATGCCTGTATATGTAGTTCTCTCTCTCCTGCTTAGATTTAAAGGTACAAAATACAACACAACCAGGTACAACACACAAGGCAGTGAATAGAAAAGCGTTTGCAATATTAATATCCTTCAATAAAGATGACTAGAACCCAGCTAACAAAATCATACAATCAAATACAAAGAATAAGCGAACCAATCTTACAAAAAAGCATACAACTTTGATATAGTTAGCATTTAACATACAACTACAAAGGGGTGGAGAGAAGGATTTTTTGTTGTTGTGGGGGTTTTTTTTGGTTTTTTTTTTTTTTTAGGATAGCGACAAGTTAGGTGTGAGTTGGCTTGGAGTAGGGGGTTGGGAGCCAGATATACACAGGAAGGGTGAAATTTTAGGAGAGGGCAAATAGAAAAAAATAGGGAAAATCTAGAGCAATAAAGAGTTAAGATAAGCAGGACATCAAAGGGAAAGGGTTAGGAAGAGAGTGATGGCCTAAAGGTAGGGATGAGTTAGAATAGAGCGTTGGAGAAGGAAAGGTATAAATAGTCTGTTGAATAGTAATCCCAAAGGGGAAAAAAAGAGAAAAGAAAAAAAAATTTTAAAAGTATATAATATGGCACTTAAAAGATAATGATAAAAATAAACAAAAGAAAATAAGATAAAAAAGATAAAACGAGCAAACTACTAGTAGTAATAATATTGATTACATATAAAAGTGAGTTAATTAAAAAGGTAAAATCAAGTGAGGAAAGATGAAAAAAAATATCTTCTTAAGTAAACTTTGCAACTAATGTAGCTTAAAAAAAACAGAAAAAAATTAAACAATTAGAAAATCAAAATCAAAAATTAAATAAAGTTTGCAGTAATGAAGGTCATTCACTTCCTCTGTTGCTCCATCTAGCTCACCAGTTCCCAGTCTGGGCATTAATTACAATTCCCAGTGTTTCTTCCGTGTTGTAATCGGGTCTTGTTTTTTGAAGCAGTTCTAGAGTCCATATGCACTGCAGCCTCTAGGTGGCGGTGCCTCCTGGTGGCAGAGAGCCAGGGCTCCTCGGCCCCTCCTGTTTTTTTTTTTTTTTCCTCCTGTGTCCCCGATCTATGGAGGAGTGGGGGTTGGGCAAGAGGAGCCGACCACGCTCGCCTGCAACTCCCTCTGAGTCAGAACCAGACTTACTGCTCCTTAGGGGCCCCGACCGCAGTCAGGGGTGGCTCCAGCACAGTTCTGGGTTTCCTACAAACACAGACCCCTCTGCGAGCGCGCGCAAGCTGCCAGCACGAGCTGCGGCTTGGGGGAGATGCGCGCGCCGCTGGGGATGTGCGAGCCGCGGCAGAAACTCACCCGATCTCCGCAAAGTCCGATTCTTCACCCTGGGGTAGAGCACTCCCTCCAATCCAAGCGTTCGCGCTGACTGTGGTCGGCATCCAGGGGCGAACAGCCACTTGGTGGTCTTTACAGCCTGGCTATTCTGTCCTCTAATCCAAATCTCCTCCCGTCAAGATGGCGCGATTTCCCCGTCTTCTCCCCTAGCTCGCTCCGGGAGAGGATCGGCCGCGGGTGTTCAATTGTCAGGGACACCCCAATCAGGCGCCCCCCAGTTTCTCCAGGTGCTCGCCTCTCTCTTGGCTTGTCGACAGGCACTCCCAGCGAGACCCTCGGGTGCTCTCTCCTTCCTCTTCGGGATCCGGGTCAGAACTAGCCTACCTATTCTTCCGCCATTTTTCCGCCTCCCCCCCATCTTTTCATTTTTGAATCGTTTAAAATATTTGCTAATTTCTCATGTGATTTCTCCTCTGACCTATTAAAACATGTTAATTTCCACATATTTTGAGATTTTCCAGATACTTTCCTGTTGTTCATATATGTGTAAATTTCACTGTAGGTATTAACAGACATGAAATAATTTGAAAATGCTTTGCTTTTTGGGACTTGCTTTATAGCTCAGCTTGATCTACGTTGTGTAACATTTTAATGTGTTGGGTGGAGTGTCTTATGGATATCAATTAGATCACAGTGGATGAAAGTGTTGTTCAAGCCCTCTGTACCTTTGCTGAATACTGATATTTTGTTTGCCATTTCTCAAGCAGAGAAATGTTCAAACATCCACTTGTAATTGTTATTTTGTCTGTTTCTTCTCTCATTTCTGTGAGTTTTTCATTAAAATTTTTGAAATTCTGTTATTAGGTACATTCTGATTTAGTATTAATATGTGTTTCTGGTGAATTAACCACTTTATCATTGGGAAAAATTCCCTGTTTATCTCTGGTAATACTCTTCATTCTAAAATCTATTTGACTTCTAACCAATTAGCCAATAGAGTCCATTTTCTTTTCAGATGAATATTTCCATAGCATATCTGTTTCCATCCTTTCATTTTTAATCTGTCTATTTATGTATGATATCTCACATGGTTCTTTAAAAAAATAAACAACGTGCATCTGAGTCTTATTTTTCACTGAATTGACAACCTCTCCTTTAAGTGTCTAGAATCTTAGTAGCTGGGTTTGTTCCATCACGTAGAGCCAAATTCCCATCAGGCATCATTTTTCTTCTGCCTGAAGAGTTTTTTGTTTGTTTTTTAATAGTGCAGGTTTTTCTAATGAGGAATTTTCTTAGCTTTCTTTTTGTTGTCTAAAAAGTCTTAGCCAAAACCGGTTTGGCTCAGTGGATAGAGCATCTGCCTACAGACTGAAAGGTCCCGGGTTCGATTACGATCAAGGGCATGTACCTTGGTTGCAGGCACATCCCCAGTAGGGGGTGTGCAAGAGGCAGCTGATGGATGATTCTCTGTCATCAATGTTTCTAACTCTCTATCCCTCTCTCTTCCTCTCTGTAAAAAATCAATTATATATATATATATATATATATATATATATATATATATATTTAAAATGTTTTACCTTACTGCCCAGCCAGTGTGTCTCAGTGGTTGAGCATTGACCTATGAACCAGGAGGTCATGGTTCCATTCCCAGTCAGGGCACATGCTCAGGTTGCTGACTCAATCCCCAATGTGGAGTGTGCAGGAGGCAGCCAATCAGTGATTTTCTCTCATCCTTGATGTGTCTATTTCTCTCTCTCTCCCTTCCTCTTTGAAATCAATTTTAAAAAACAAGCAGACTGCCAAATGAGGAGCAGATTTTATTCATGGGGTCCTGAGATGGTCACCATAAAACAAGCAGATTGTCAAATGACAGTGGGGAGGGGAAGGAGACCTGGGGGGAGATAGGAGAACAACCGAGGGACTGGTATGCATGAACATAAGTACAACCAATGAACACAGAATTCTGGGGAGGGAGGGCATAAATGGGAGGTGGGGGGGGGGGCAATGGTAAACTATGTACACAGAAAATACCTTAATAAAAATTAAAAATAAATAAAAATAAAAAAATAAAATCTGCTTTCCAAAAAAAAAAAAGTTTATATTTTAGAGTAATTTTAGGTTCACAACAAAATTAAGAAGATACAGAGATTTCCCATATGTACCTTCTGCCCAACATCCAGAGCCTCCCCCATAATCAACACCCCCACCAAAAGCTACGTGTGCTTCGACCAATAACCCTACACTGATACTCACTATCACCCAGAGCTCATTTTACCTTATGTTTGAAACATATTTTTCTAGTATCGAATTCTAGGTTGACAATGTTTTTCTTTCTTTTTCTTTGTAAGATTTTTTTTTTTAATTCTCACCTGAGGATATGTTTATTGATTTGAGAGAGAGAGAGAGAGAGAGAGAAAGGAAGGGAGAGAGAGAAACGTCGATGTGAGTAACTGGTTTGTTTGCCTCTCACATGTGCCTCGACCAGGGTTGGAACCTGCAACCTAAGTATGTGCCCTCATGGGGATGAACCCCTGACTTCCGGGGTATAGGGACGACCTTCCAATTGACTTAGCCACACCAGCCAGAGCAATGATCTTTTTCTTTTGGTGCTTGCAGGTATTGCCACATTTAATTCTGGCTCTTATAGAACCTGGCGAAAAGTTTGCTGTAATTCCTCCTCTTGTTCCTCTGACTTTAATGTGTCTTTCTCTCAAGCTACTTTTTGAGATTTTTCTCTTGACCCACTACGTTGATTATAATATGCTTAGTGTGGTTCTCTTTATGTTTACTCTGCTTGATTTCCTTGAGCACCAAATGTTTTGGTTTAATAGTCTCATCAGATTTGGAAAACGGCAGGCCATTTTTCTCCAACTATATCCTCCCTCACCCATTCTCTTTATGACTCCAAACACATGTACAAACTGCTTAATATTTTCCTATAGATCACTATGAACTTCTCTCTCTCTCTCTCTCTCTCTCTCTCTCTCTCTTTCTCTCTCTCTCTCTCTCATTTCTTCATTTTGTTTGTATTAACATAGGCTCAGGCTTACTTATCATTTCTTCGGTAATGTCATATGCCGGTATATTTTTTACTCAGGTATTTATTTTGATTCTATGTAGGGTTCATTTCTCTCCTTATTATGATGAGATGTTTTGGTTTTTTTCCTTAAATTTTGCAAACATTTATAAGATTTGTAACCATGCTAATCCTATCATCTTTGTCACGGGGGCGGGTCTGTTTGTACTGACTGACTTTTCTCTTGATTATAGACCATATTGTCCTGTTTTGTTGCAAACCTATTTCTGATTGGATTCAGTCTATTATAAGCTTATCTAGTTGAGTGATGGACTTTGTTGTTTTCCTTCAAAGAATGTTAGATTTATTCTGGCTCACATTTAAGTTGTTTGCAGATCAGCTCGATTCTTTCAGGAAGGGTTTTATAAAAGGTTGTCAGAGCAGTTTCATTTAGAGCTCAACAGCCCTGCTATGAATGCCAGTGTTTTCTGAGGACTTTATCCTGGTGTCTCCACTTTGCTGGTGGGAATTCATTTTCATAGCCTTGTGTGTGATTTTGGATTTGTTTGTCTAAGCCCTGCTGGGTGTTTTCCTCTGGTTCCTGAAGTTTTACCTAAGAGAACTCAGATCAAGACTCAGGCCAAGATTCCTAGGCCCCCACTGCTCCACCACCACCACCACCACCACCACCCCCGCCCAGCTGTCCCTTTCTGGCTTCCTGCCCCGGAAATGGGGGTCCCTCTTGCTGCTGGAAACCTCAGGTGCCTTGACCCAGAGGATCGCTGGTCTGTGGGCCTGGCACCCAGCAGGCTGGAGACATTGCCCATCTCTCCTCAACCACAGCCCTGCACTGCTTGCTGTCTATGTCTGAAACCCTTGAGTCACACCTGGGTCTGGTTCTCCAGTTTCGAATTGTGGAAGGAAGTTCCCATAGAAGGTAATCCTTCTGTGGTGCAAGGCCCTTTACTAGGCAGGCGGAACTGATGAAGACAGGTCCTGGCACTGGTCAGCATGGCTCAGTGGGTTGATGTCCCATGCACCATTGCCAGTTTGATTTCCTTCAGGGCATGCACCCAGGTTGTCTGTTTGAGTGCATTCTGGAGGCAACTGGTCGATGCTTCTCGCTCACATCAATGTTCTCTCTCTCTCTTCTCTCTCCTCTCTCTCTCTCTTTCTTCTCTCTCTTCTCTCTCTCTCTCTCTCTCTCTCTCTCTCTCTCTCTCTCTCTCTCTTCTCTCTCTTCTCTCTTCTCTCTCTCTCTCTCTCTCTCTCTCTCTCTCTCTCTCTCTCTCTCTCCTCCCTTCCTCTCTCTGTAAAATCATAAAAACATAAAAAATTTTAAAAACAAGTTTATTTCCTTTAACAATTGTGTCGAACTTAAAGATTGGAAACATGCAAACATTTATGATGCAAAAAATCAGTCAAGATTCCTAGATAAAACCTTCCAGTGAGAAGGGAAGATATCATTTGTGTGGGAAATGAGCTGCATTGTCAAGAAGGAGATGGCTCCAGAGGGAAGGGCTGAAGCTTAGAGGAAAAGCCAGGAGAGAGCTTATACGTCAGGTGTGAGGTCAGCCGGAACAGAGGCATGGCCGAGAAGAAAACAGGAGCATCTGAAGGAGAGTCAGGCCCCTGTTTCTCTGAGGTGTCAGGTGTTCATAAGGACTCGGAGGGCCCCTTAAAATGCACTGACGTCTTAGAGATGGGTTACACGGGGAGGAGCCATGTAAGGGAGAGGAATGGAAAGCTCAGACATGGGTGACAAAAAGCAAAGTGAGTGCCAGGACAAATACAGAGTCCTATCCCCTGGGGCATAAAGTTGTCAAAAGAGGACTGACCCTTGGAAACTCAGCCCAGGTCCCTGCAGATTCCCCTACAGGTTAGACTTGTCTTGAATGAAAGGAGAGTCAGTGACACTTTCTAAGGAGCCGCAACCACCACAAAAACCAGGGTTTTATAAACACAATCAAACTTCTAGGTTTTTTTGAAAAAAAATATTTACTGTGATTTTGCTTTTATAAACTCCACACAGGAGTCTTCACACGTGACAACATTCTCCAAGTGTCCGGGACCTTCACTTCCTCCTTCGGCAGCACTTTCGACCACTTATCGAGCAGCTGCCTATGTGCTCCTCCTTGGGGAGGCAGCTCACCAAGGCGCAGCGGCCACTCCTCACTTTGCAAAAGTACCTCTGCACTGTACTTATGATCCCTCCGTGGCCTGCAAGGAGAGAACAGAATACAGGGAAGGCTTTAGGAAGGCTTGGGTATAAATGCAAGGTTTTAGGAATTCCTCAAATAGACTGTTTTGCTTTGTTTTGTTTTGTTTTGTTTTGTTTTTTGTTTTGTTTTAAACTAGAGGCCTGGTGCACAGATTCATGCACCTGTGGGGTCCCTTGGCCTGGCCTGTGGGGATTAGGCTGAAACCACTCTCCAACATCCCTCAAGGGGACCTGGATTTCGAAAGGACAGTTCTCAAGTGATGCACCCCAGAATCGGGCTCCCTCCTCTCTGGTTCCTGGTGTATTACCTGTGAACTGCAGCTTGTCAGTTCTTGCATTGAGCGTCTACCCTCTGGTGGTCAGTGTGCATCATAGCTACCAGTTGGAGCATCTGCCCCCCTGTGGTCATTGTGTGTCATAGCTACTGGCCTGTCATCTGGTCACTTAGACTTTTATATAGAGAGATATCTTTCTTTCTTGTTCTATGAAATCAGGAGTGAAGTAGAAGGAGCACCAGGCATTCAGTCAACAAAGTATCTAAGGGCTGCAGCTCAGCTGTAGACCACGTGGTGCTGGCAAGTGTGACCATAGGAAAGTATGATGGGGGTAAGAGGGACACATGGAAGGCTGGCAATGGCCCAAAGACCCTCCCTCCCACAACCAAGCTAATACAATTCAAGTCTGTGCTTGTTCTCAGATTTAATCAACCTTTTCTTTTGGTTCTAAAATGTCTGTGTCACTTCCTTCATGTCTCATTAACAGGGATAACAGTCTTCTCATTAAAGGGTGTGCGTTGGGAGCTACTTAGTCTGCTAAGAGGGGCAGGGTTGGGGCTGGTGTAAGCAGAGAAGGGACTGAGAAGCACAAATTGTGACCCAAAGCAGTCATGAGGAAGCAGGCAAAGCTTAGGAAATAACATTAATAATAATTGAGATGAGTATGGATGGTGCCAGCTGGGGAACATCTAGGGGATTACTTTCTATAGAATATGATTATCTCGTGCGCCTGAAACCAATACAAAATAACATTAAAGAAAAGAAAAGGAAAAAAACAAAACACAGAAATAAAAAGAGTGGAACAACAAAGGTTGGGAACCTGCTTTCAGGTTCTTGATCCTTATCAGGAACACAAATTGGTGCAACACATCTCCCTGGTCTACAGCATCCTGAGGAATGAGGAGAGGCTAGCTCTGATGGGCATACCCTCCACCCTCACCACCCGCACCCCAGCCCAGCTTACCTGGAGCAGGCACCAGGCACAGGAGAAGCAATCCAAAGACCAGGTAAGAGATCCTCATGCTGACGGCCTCACAGCACGGGAGACTGGCCAGGAAGCTGTGCCTGTGGACTTTATAAAGGTTCCTGGTCCACAGCCATGAGGAGCGTGAGCCATGAGCCAGGGCGGCAATTCCTGTAATATCACGGTGATGACAACATGACTAGTTCCCAGTGATTCGTGCCAAAGCTTCTTACCACACAGGCCACACCCACTAAGCCGGACGTTCATTGCAAACCCGAGGGGGGGGGGGAATGGAGGCTGATAGGAGCCTCCTGCTGTCCTGAGGCCCTTGGGTCTCCCATCGGGTTGTAGGTACAGGTGGGAAGGGCCCACCTCCTCTGGGAAGCCATCCTTGGGCATGTCGCCGGGCTCTGACTGGAGCCCACCATGGTTCTTCCAGGCATCTGCCTTCCTCCTAAAGTCCTAGGGTGTCTGGGGCCCACTTGGCAACCCCATCAGCCCAGCCTTGATAATTCAGACTCTGGGCTGGATCACCCCTGAGCCTGCACAGGTACCTCTGAAACTGAGATAAGACAGGGTCAGCTTTCAAGTGATGAAGAAAGGGAGGAAAAAGGGCGGCCTTCCCCAGTCGCCGACCCTTTGTCTCTCAGCCATCACGGGACCCTGTAACTTGAACAAAACACAGCTTAAACGTCGTCATTGTCTGAAAACTGCCCGGTTCATGACTCAAGAAGGTGTCTCATCTTCCTCCATCAGAGAAAGAGAATGCGGGTGATATACTGGATGGACTGGCATCTGCTCCTTGTTGGTGACACTCCCCATGCAAATGAGGGGCTTAAGATGATGACCTTAGACCTCTGTTACTCATGGCTGATGGGATCCAGGGAGTCCAGGAAGCAGGTGATGTCCACCAGACACAGAGTCAATGTTTCATGGGCTGACTGCTTTTTACAGTTTTATCAGTGATTAGACTTGAATATTAAGGAGTCCAGTCAATGGGTTATTGCTCAACAGGTGCAGTGGGAGCTGAAGAGACCCTGGCTGTGCCTGGTGAGTGTAGTTACAGGGCTTGGCCTACCTCCAGGGACGTATTGGTTCAGGAGTGTGGGATCAGGGACCTGCTGCACCTGTCAGATTCTGTAAGCAAATTCCTAACACCTGCTATAGATAGAAAAGGTTCCATGTGCTTGGGGGTAAAAAGAGGATGGAAGGGGGTGAGATTCACAGAGGGACCAGGCCTGGTTCTCTCTCTCAAGCAAAGGGTTCTTTCTCTCCCACAGAGGTAAAGGCAGATGGACATGTGGTCAAAGAAACCAACAGGCCGAAACCGGTTTGGCTCAGTGGTAGAGTGTCGGTCTGCGGACTGAAAGGTCCCGGGTTTGATTCTGGTCAAGGGCATGTACATTGGTTGTGGGCACATCCCCGGTGGGGGGTGTGCAGGAGGCAGCTGGTCAATGTTTTTTTCTCATCAACCTTTCTAGCTCTCTATCTCTCTCTCTTTCTCTCTGTAAAATATCAATAAAATATATTTTTAAAAAAGAAAGAAAGAAACCAACAGGTTGGAGTTTGATGAGTGTCAAGCTGAGGTCTGTTGGGGAGCACAAGAGACTTTGTTGGAAAGTTTGAAAGGAGATGGATAGCTCAGGTGCCCAGTGTGAATAAAGCCTGTGCTTCCCCTCCTTCACTTCTCTAAGTTGAGAAGTAGGTTTCTGACTTGGGTTTGGAGAGAAAGACAGTATCTTCTAGAGCAAGACACTCAACCTCTCTAAGCCTGTTTACTCATTTAAAACTGATAGTGCTTACCTTTGCATCATTACAATTTATACAACGGTGGCGATGCCATGATTAAAAGGGCTGAGCCAACCTAAAACCATATTAAGGTATAGAGTAGAAACCTTGGTCCCGGCTGGCATGGCTCAGTAGTTAAGTGTTGACCTATAAACCAGGAAGTCTCAGTTCGATTCCCGGTCAAGGGCACATGCCCAGGTTTCAGGCTTGGTCCTCCAGGGGGGTCTGCAGGAGGCAGCCAATCAATGGTTCTCTCTCATATTGATGCTTCTATCACTCTCTCCTCCCTTCCTCTCTCCAAAATCAATAATAAAACATATATATATATATATATATATATATATATATATATATATACTAAGTGATCAGATTATTATGATCTATGAACGCATAATCATCTGGCCACAATCATTAAGTTTCTTGAAACTGAACCAGTCCTCATTCATTATTTTTGCTGTGGGCCACAGGGGTAATCTGTGGGTCATGTGGCAATTTGCAATTTACAAGTGAATGTCTCATCATTAACTCCCAGGGCTTTCACTGTGGGCAACATAAGATAGCTATTACCTCTGAGCCTTACTGCTGAGGGGCCATCTTTCCATTTGTATCCATGCTATAAGAAAGTAGGTACTCAACTCTTGCCAAAACTGGTTTGGCTCAGTGGATAGAGCGTCGGCCTGCGGCCTGAAAGGTCCCGGGTTCGATTCTGGTCAAGAGCATATACCTTAGTTGCGGGCACATCCCCAGTGGGGGATGTGCAAGAGGCAGCTGGTCGATGTTTCTCTCTCATCGATGTTTCTAACTCTCTATCCCTCTCAATTCCTCTCTGTGTAAAATCAATAAAAATTTTTTTTTAAAAAGAAAATAGGTACTCAACTCTTTATGGCATCCATCCTTTGAATAATGGAGATAATCTCAAACTAGTAAACAGTATCACAAAGGAGAACTAACCCCAGTTTTAGGGCAGAGAAAGGATAACAGCAGGTAATGCACGGTCAACAAAAAATTTACAGCTGGACAAGTTTACATTTTAGCAAACACTCATAGCAAAGGTGATATGGGGGACAGATTAGAAGATGGATTAGAGGGCTTTAAACTCAAGGCCAGAGGTCTGAGAGCAGAAGGAAAGGCTGTGCTTCCAGTGTCAGTGGGATGAAGAGGCAGACTTGGGAGCTGGAGCCTGGGAACGAGAATCAAGGTCAACATGATAGAAAAAAAATGAAGTCTCACCATTTTCGATGACATGGATGGACCTAGAGGATGTTATACTCAGTAAAATAAGTCAGACAGAGAAAGACACATGCCATATGCTTCCACTTACATGTGGAATCTAAAGAACAGTATAAATGCACAAACAAGCCGAACCCGGTTTGGCTCAGTGGATAGAGCATCAGCCTGCAGACTGAAGGGTCCCCCGTTCGATTCCGGTCAAGGGCATGTACCTTGGTTGTGGGCACATCCCCAGTAGGGGGTGTGCAAGAGGCAGCTGATGGATGATTCTCTCTCATTGATGTTTCTAACTCCCTCTCTCTTCCTCTCTGTAAAAAATCAATTAAATATATATTTTTTTAAAATAGTGTTTAAAAAATTTTTAAATAAAAAATAAATAAATGAACAAACAAAACAGAAACAGATTCATAGACACAGAGAACAACTGAGGTTTGCCAGAAGTGAGGGGGGTGGAGAGATGGGTGCAAAGGGTGAAGGGATTGGTAAGTGCACATTGGCAGTTACAGAATAGTCATGGGGATGTCAAGCACAGCACAGAGCACATGATGTTGTAATAACTATGTTAGCTGTCGGGGGAGGGGAGGTGGGGGGGGTAACCATACTTACTGAGGGAATTACCTTGTAAGTTATATATGCTACAATGTTGTACACCTGAAACTAATATAAAATAATATAAATAATATAAAATAATGTAATATAATGTAATATAAAAGATCTACACTAATAAAAGAGAAACATTGAAATTGGCTGTCACTTCATGATGCCCACCAGCCAATCAAGAGTGAGTATGCAAATTAACCCAACAAAGATGGTGGTGGCCCCGCTCCCCCAGCCACTCTGGGCCTCTGGGCAGCATGCATGCAGGTGAAGAGTGGCTGCGCAGGGCAGTACGCCTGCTATGAGGGGGGGGGGGGGCGGGGGAGGTGAAGGGAACTATAGGAGCGGCCTGGCCAACAGCATGACTGCAACTTCATGAAGCCTTTATCCAGAAGCAACCTGAGTCAGGCAAGGCATCCACAGCCACAGAAACAGTCAGGTCATCAGTGTTGTTTTGAGCCACTAAGTGTTGGGGTCATCTGTTATGCCCCAATGGGTAACTACTGTAATAAGGTGTCATACAAACAACATTCTTCAAGGGATTTGCAGACTTGTACATTTGTGTGGCAAATGGACCGTGTGAATTTAGGTTAACGACAGACCCTCTGTGCCTGCACAGGGACAGGGATCACAGTGTCTGAGATTAGCACAGCCTCTCCCTGTAGTTCCTTAAACAAGTCAAACTGGTTCTTGCATCTAAACCTCAGACATGGATTGGAAACTCATAGATGGAATATAGTCCCTAACTTGTGATATTAATTGCCAACATTTAAAGATTTTGAAAAAAAATCCATATGTGTGGCTTCTTTAGAAAAATGTGAGGGTTGAGCCAAGAGGGCCCATGTTCCTACATGGGAACACTGGATCACTCATGCCTTTCCACAGATCCCAAGGCCTACCCACCTTTCCCTGACCTGTCTCTCTTGCATGATGGATGCCTGGCTAACATGGACTTTAGGGAGCTGCTTAAAATATACTTCATCTTGCTTTCAGATCTTCCCAAAAACAGAGCCATGGTTCTCTCCTACCTCTGGTCACATCTTGAGTGCAGGACACTGGCTATTTGAGAAAGGCCCTTTGTGTTCTAAGCTCCCCATGGACCTTGGAGGACCCAGCGCAGAGCTGGGCACAGGGCACACCTGGTTCTCTACAGGGCCTACAGTCTCCTCTGTCCCCGCTGCTCACCCAGAGGCCCCTGGTCACTCCCCTGTGAACTCACAGGCATGTGCACACACAGGATTCACTGCAGCTCATACAGAGCCCACCTCAGTCGTCTGATCCCTCTGTTCCTGATTTGAGAGCCCAGAAACGCTTCCCCTTTTCCACCGCCTGCAGGACCTCACTGCCTCACACATGATGGAACTTACCCTCAGACACAGCCCTGATTAATCCTTGATTCTCTGCCTTTTGCTCTTTCCTGTTCATTTTTTCTCTTTCCATTTTCTTCCTTTCAACCCCCAGGTCCTCCCTTAGAACCATGGCACACACATTTTTTTTCTGCTGACCTCTTTTGTTTGCATTTTTATTCTCATTCTTTTGCATGTTAGGCACTAGCCCTCATGAACAATACTGTATGTAGTGTATATATGTATGTACATATTTAAGTGACTGGGACAGAATATTTATTTTGTGCCATGAGACTATTTGTGCTTTGTTATAAGCACATTGCAGAGTCAGACTTCAGGAAACTGTTCTCAGCTCGATCAAGGTATAATTGACCAAATGATGAGATACTAAAATTGCACGGCCTGATGGATGTCCCCCAGGTAGCCAGTGATACACCCTTCCCCTCACACCGTTATCTGTTTATCTCTTTGGTGCAAACCTTCTTCCTTTTTTTGTTTTCTAACTTTGAACACCAATTTCAAACTTGCCCCAAGTGGCACCTGTTCACTGAGGTAGCTCCACAAACTACCAAATCCTCCCCAAGCCTTTCAGACCCCTCCCTGCAGGGGGAGCCTTAGGCATTATACACGATTCCTAAGAGCTGCCAGGGTGACACTGAGAGCCACTGGCCGGAGGAAGGCAATTTCCCAGGGGGGAGCGTTCACCTGGTGAGACGTAAACCTGGCCTGGTGCTGGACACCAGCTGTGCTTCTTGGGCTCCCCTGTGGCTGTGCCAGGATAGCAATCCAGTGGAACTGTGGCTTTTCCAGTTCCTTTGGCCTTGCTGGTCTGTGACTGCATGCACCACACCCAGCGCCACGCCTGAGCATTCAGTTTCCTGAGTCATCGTGATGCTTGGCTGTCAGCTGCTCAGGTGGACGAATGCCAGGGCCTTGCCAGGTGCCACCCACTGGGCGTGCTCTCAACTTCCTTCCTTTCTTCCTTCCTTCCTTCCTTCCTTCCTTCCTTCCTTCCTTCCTTCCTTCCTTCCTTCCTTCCTTTCTCTTGTCTTTCTCTCCCTCCCCTTCTTTCTTCTCTCCCTCCCTGCCTCCCTCCCTCCTTTCCTCTCTCCTCCCTCTTACCCTCCACAGCCATGCAGTGGACACAGAGTTAAATGTTCAAGAAAAAGGGTTGCATATGAGACAGGCTCTGGCTGTGAAGGAAGTGGGTGAGGGTTCTGAGTGAAGAGGTGTCCGAGCCCCTTGGGGTGTCAGGAGGGAATGCCTGTCACTCGTTCCTGGTTGCTCCCCGAGTCACTCAGAAGAGGAAGTTCCTGGAGAGACAATGGAGATAATTATACTTGTCTCTGGATGAGCCACTCTGGGGAGAATGCAAACCTACCCAGCATTCACCACTGGACCCTGCTGGACAGAGCCCGGTCCCTGCCCCCGACCCCTGCTGGCTCCCTGGGCCCCAGACCACTCCCACAATGCCAGCCCCTCCTAGGTCGGAGAGGGTGCATGACCCTGGGCCATTTCGCCCAGGATCAGAGGCAAAGTCCCTGGTCTGCTCACAGCTCCTCCCACCGAGAGCTGCAGGGGATAGAATGTACAGTGATACCCCCACAGGTCTAGCACCAACCCGACACCCCACACAGGGCAGTGTCTTAGAGCAAGGACAGGCAGGTGGGTCTCCATAGGGAGCGGAACCAGGGTCCCAGGTAGTGATGCAGGGAACACAGCTCTTGCTTTCTACTTATTTGTCTGCTGGTGATCCTGTTCCAGTCCCTGTAGAAACCTTGGGGGAAGTGGCCGTGGGGCACAGCGAGTGGCAGACCTAGGCAGCACCCATGGGTCCTCCTCTGAGCCAGTGATTTTCGCTGCTTTGAGCTTCCTCCCCACACCTGAGGGTGCTCAGTGCTGAGCCCTGGGGCATCTCAACTCCATAAGGGGCAAGGGCAGGCTTGGCCCTCGCTGTCCACTGCGCTTTGCTGGCCTGGCCCCTTTCCCAGATAGGAAGAGGTGAACAGTGATGCTTTAATGGTAGCCTGACCCATGCAGTCCGCACACCTGCAATGTAACTTGGATCTGGGAAGACACCAATGAGGCATTCCAGTGTTAACTCCTGCCAAGAAAGACAGGCTAGGCATGCTGTGAAGTCAGGCTCCCTCGGGCACAACCTGACTTTGATTCCCAGCTGCTTCTCTCTTCATTTTTAATTTTTTTTGTTTTATATATTTAATTGATTGCAGAAAGGAAAGGAGAGAGATAGAAACATTAGTGATGAGAGAGAATCATCAACCAGCTGCCTCCTGCTCAACCCCACTGGGGATGGAGCCTGCAAATCTGAGCCTGTGCCCTAACTGGGAATCGACCCCTGACCTCCTGGTTCATAGGTCAATGCTCAACCAGGGAGCCATATGGGCTGCCTAATTTTTTAGGTTCTTAATTACATTTGACATATAATGTTATATTAGTTTCAGGTGTACAGAATAGTGGTTAGACTTTATAGTGGGCCCTCTGTTGGCTATTATAGAAATGGATAGGCTGCATGTGGCCAAGATAGTTTCTTGCTTTGAAAATTGGCCAGCATTTGTGCGTCTTGTTCTCTTAGAGCCACACCAGGGCTTCTTAGGACCACATTCAATTCAATACTTTAAAAAAAAGGGGGGGGGGATGCTGTGAAGATGAAGGGACTTATTCCATATTTCAGAGAGGCAGTGCAAACACTGGAATCCAGGATGAAGTAAAGGGTCGAATTGACTCCAGTGCAGCCACTGAAGACACCTGGCATCGCCCTTCCTTCCCTGCCTAGCACCTTTGCCTCCCGAAGCCCCAGCCAGTGCTCTATTGCCAGCCAGCGCTGGGGCACCGCTTCCTTGCTATATCTGACAAGGTATACCAGCACTCCTGCCAGAGAGCCTGAGGCTGTCACCACCAGGCCTCCTTTTCACCAGAAAATGTTCCTGTTTCCATCGGGAAAGGTAAACGGTGCCGAGGAGGCCTCGTGCAAACCTCCTGCCAGTGGGTCCTGGGCTCTGCCTGGGGCCCAGCAGGCTGTCTGCCACCTGACCCTCCATGGACAGAAGAGCCTCTCCTTGCCTCCCTGATGGAGCCCCACCCCCAGGACCACTGCTGTAGTGCTGAGCCTGCTCTACAGCCTGGGAGCTGTGAGGGTCCAGTGTCTGGACCAGCTGCCTCGTTTTGTTTTGGAGGAAAATTAGGCCAAAGAAGGGGCTGGCTGCCAGTGGCACCTTCTCAGCAGAAGACAGGGACCTCGACCCTCTTCCCAGCATCAGGGCCTGACTGTCCCCCTCGCCCCCCTCCCTCCTGCCCCAGATTTTGTTGGGTTTTCCTCGGGGAGGTGGCGTGTGGAGTGGTGGTGCTTTGGGCAGAGCCTGTGTGTGCCCACCTGTTAGGGCAGGAATAGAATATTGGGGACCAGATAATTGTAAGAAATAGTAATCTTGCTCTGTTAACAGTGATTGTATTGTTCTAATTAAAGAAGGTACATTCTAACCTGCCCTGGATGGGACCTGAGAGCTCACCTAGAGTGCAGCCCATCCTCCCCACCAGGAAGCTGCCTATTATCATGGAAAGATTAACCTGTTTCAGAAACCAGAGTTGCCAGCCCATTGAAAACCCCACCCCTTTGCATATCACTAGCCTTTGAAGACCCCTACTCTGCATATCCACAGGCCATTGCAAATTCCCAGCCCCTATTACCTGTAAACAACCCATTTATCTCACCCTTCTCCTACTGATAGATCCTCTCTTCCTCCAGCTGATGGACAGATGTAAACCCCACCTGCAGCCAGACATTCCTGAGCACTGAACCATCAATCAGCACCTGCCAAATACCCTAAGCCCCCCATTCCTAAGTCCCTAGGTCCCTCATCATAGGCCTTACATGAAACCACCAATCAGCGTGTGCTGAGTGCCCTAAGCCCCGTCCCCTATCCTCCCCTTAAAGGTGCTTGTACCCCAGCCCTCAGTCTCTTCCACTCTCTCTCTGGAAGCAGCTGGTTAGTGGTACTCTTTTCTTCAATAAAGCCTGTGTCCTGGCATCACGGTCTCTGGCCCTCTCTATTTCATCTATCAACACATTTCATTTTATTCTCTTTTTATATGTCTTCCCAGTGTGAAAGAAAAGAGCCACATGCTAACCTGACAGGCTCAGGGAAGGCCTGCGTGGCAGTCTTGCAAACTCAGAGACCTAAAATAACCACAAAAGATGGTTTGAAAATTAAATATTTTAACTACAAACAGGTTATAGTGGGTAGTCATTTCCTAGGCTGATATTTTCCCAAAGATCAACTTTGATCTTCTTTACTGAGCCCATTTGCCTTTTTTACCATTAAGATAATATATCTATGAGATGTATGGGTAACTTGTAACTTCCCTTTTTCTGGAGCCCCTGAAACACAACCAAATGTGGTGGGCGCCAGGACAGATGCCTCAAATTCTTTCATTATCATGTTAATTGTTCTTGCACTCACCTAAGTATCCATCATTTTACTTTTTATCCAATCCCAGGGGTTTCCCACCGCTTTGCTTTCTCCCACCTCCTTACTCCATCACCAATCAATTTCATGTAACCCACCTATGTCCCTCCTTTGATTGCAATGTGTTAGGTTTGAAAGGAAACAGGAAACAGAACAAAGAATTTTAAAGAAAAGTTTATTCCCCGGTAATGGGCGGAAGCCATCACAGAGGTAAAGATCAGAATTAGGGGGAGAGGGGACAGGAAATCGGACCCAACCAGGCTGATGGAGGTCCACCTCCAAAAAGTGGCACGTGTCTCGCTTGGGGTCCTTCTTAAAGGACGGAAAGGGAGGGGGTTGGGCCCAGGGTGGAATAGGAAGGGATGGGCCCCAAGGGCACTCTGGCCCATGTTAATTGGTGGTTCACTGTCTTGGAGATGTCCCTATGGCAGGTGCCAGTCATGTGCTAGCTCCACCCACCAGTTTGGGAGGGGGGGAGAGCCTTAAGGGGTCATGTGTTAAACTCCGCCCACCAGTTTGGGAGGGGGAGAACCTTTCACAATGTATAAATAGAGAAATGTAATCCACAATTCCTCTGAGCATTATCTCAATCCATTGAGGTTCTGCTTCTCGGCATGTGTCGATGATAGATCCTCCCTTCCCCCAGTTGATTGACAGATGTAAACCCCACCTGTGTCCAGACATACCTGAACTCTGAACCACCAATCAGCACCTGCCAAGTACCCTAAGCCCCCCATTCCTAAGCCCCTAAGTCTCTAACTACCAATCAGCATGTGCTGAGTACCCTAAGCCCAGTCCCCTAACTTCCCCTTAAAAGTAGACCCCCGGGTGTTTTACGGCCTCTTCCAGTCTCTTCCTCTTTCCCTCTGGAAGCAGCCGGCGGGGTACCCATCTCTAATAAAAGCCTGTGTCCTGGCCTCCCAGTCTTAGATACCTAATTTAATTAATCTATCAGTCAACAGTTTGGTTCAAATAAACTCACAAAAATTCTTTACAGGTTTCAATGTTTTTTTCGTTAACACCAGTCACTATGCACTGCCCTGGGATTGACTTGCTCAGAGGTGTGAACAAAAAGAGCCACATGCTAACCCGAGAAGCTCAGGGGAGGCCTGCATGGCAGTCTTGCAAACTCAGAGACCTAAAATAACCACAAAAGATGGTCTGAAAATTAAATATCTAACTACAAACAGGTTATAGTAGGTAGTCATGTCCTAGACCAATATTTCACCTGGTAAAGATCAACTTAGATCTTCTTTACTGAGCCCATTTGCCTTTTAGCCTCTAAGATAACATATCTGCGAAATGTCTGGGTAACTTGTAACTTCCTTTTTACCCTGGACCCTTCAGGGCACAACAAATGGCCTTGAGACATTCCCTCATTATTATTGTTATCAAGTTAATTGTCAACTGTTAATTAAGTTAAAGTATCCTGTATCCATCTCTGTAAAAGAAGCACATGTCCATCATTTCACTTTTTACCCTATCCCAGAGGTTTCCCTGCTTTGCTCTGTCCCACCTCCCTAATCTATCACCAATGAATTTCATGTAACTACTCACCTATGTCCCTTTCCTTTGATTGCAATGTATAAATATAGATGTAACCCAGCATTCTCTGGAGCATTATCTCAATCTGTTGAGGTTCTGCTTCATGGCATAGGTCCACATTTTGGCTCAAATAAACTCATAAAAATTCTTTACAGGTTTCAATGGTGTGTTTTTTTTCCATTAACAGAGGTAAGCTATGAAGGGCATGCTCGAGCGGGATCCAGAGGAAAGCTAAGGGAGGGTGGAACGCTCAAGGCAGTATACGTGTGGGAGATGAGCCACATGATTTCACTCATGTGGGATACAAAGCAAACTCGTGGACACAAACAGCAATGTGATGGTGGCTGCCAGAGGGAAGGACGTGGGGATGAAGGAGGCCCAATATATGGTGATGGGAGAAGATTGGACTTTGGGTGGTGAGAACACGTGCAATATACAGATCCTGTAACACTGAAACCCACACCTGAAACCTATTTGATCCTATTAACCACTGCCACCCCATCAGCGTAATAAAAAGATTATTTAAAAAAAAAAAAAAGAAGAGAAAAGAAAGAAAGCTCCAAGGATCCGATGAGTAGGTGCCCCACCTTGCTTTAATTGCCCAGAAGTATGTTCCAAAGGGGCAACTAGAACAAGCCCTTGGCCAGCAGGTATGCTGAGAATCCCACTTAGGAATGGCTAACCTGGGCAGTACGTTTAGCCTCCTGACTTCCCTGCCACAATAGATTTTTGGGTTAGCCAAGGGAGGTTACTAAGAGTAACCCATCTGTGGTAGGTAGGAGACACCCTCTGAAACAGGGAAAGGGAGTAGAATATTACAAAGTTCTGACACTTTTTTAAAATCCTCACCTGAAGATATTTTTTCATCGAGTTTTAGAGAGAGTAGAAGAGAGAGGGAGAGACACAGAGAAACACCCATGTGAGAGACGCACATCCATTGGTTGCCTTCTGCATGCCCCCATCCCGGGCCAGGGAGGATCCTGCAATTGAGGTGCATGTCCTGGACCGGAATCACACCTGAGACCTTTCAGGCCACAGGCTGACACTTTATCCACTGAGCCATACTGGCCAGGGCCCAAATTCTGAGACTCTCTGAAAAAACACTGACAAAGACAAAGTAAGAAAACTTTTAGGAAAATTCTTTCATCAGACCTCCACCCTGGGTGCTGAACTCATTCAGCAAAGGTTTATTGAGCACCTATGTAAGCCACGTGTCCTTCTAAGCCCTTGGGGGATTTGAAGATTCTGGCTGTCTTCCGGAAGTTTCCATGTCAGCTTTGTCACTTTTCTCCAGTTTATTGTTCCTCTCTTCCTCTTCCGTGGATATGCAGCACCTGTTCCAAGGGTCAGAGCAGATCTCCCCCTTCCTCTCGCCGCCATGGCAGAAAAAAAGTCTGCAGGTCCCGTGCTGCATCATGCAGATAATATTCCGGATTCCAGGGGGGATGTCGCCTGTGGATATGATAGGAGAGTTATTTTCTTCACACAGAGAGAATGAAGGAGGAACTGGCAAGCAGCCCCACTCCACATGGTGACTGTTCTCACAGCATTGATTTTCTCGGGACCAGCTCCAGGCTGCCTGAGCTCCAGGTTTCTCAGCTTTAAAAGAGGAACAATAAGCAACACCTCAAAGTGTGGCCTGGACTTGTCCATTTATTCCAGGTTATTAGGGTCTGACTGACTCCAACCTCCCTGGGACGATGTGCGCTCACCCTTTAGGGAGGGAAAGGGAGTTGGGGTGACCAGAGTGGAAGAATGGAGGGTGGGTCTTGGTCACCAGGAAACTTGGAAATAATTCTGATCCTCAATTTTTCTGATCCTCATTGTAGGATTAGTTTTATATCCTACAATGAAAGACAGAAAATAAAGCCTCTCTCCTCACCCTAACTTGTGTGTATGTGTAGGTCAGGCACAAGCACCTTATGCCCCATTAGAAAACATTTCATATTTGTCACAAGAAAAAAAATGTAGCTATGTGAAGCAATGGATGTTAATGAGACATGTGTGCTTAATATTTCATAATATTTCATAATATACACAAATAGTAAATTGTTGCATTGTACACCTGAAACCAATATAATGTTATAGGTCAATTATACCTCGAGAATAATAAAAACCATTTGCCATTTGGAATGAGAGAATTAAAAAAAAAAAAAGGTCTTATGTCAGGCCTGCAAATGCCACCTGTCATGACAAAAAACACACACACCTAAACTAAAGACCCCACCTCCCCTCCACCCCCATCCCCATCCCAGCCCTGAAGTGTTGGTCTGGCATGATTAGAAACCTTGCATGTGTCTCAGCTACCAAGAGGCACTGCTAGGGTCAGGTTTGGGGAGGACAGTGAAGTGAGCAGACGGCCATGTCTAATGAAGGTGGAGGGTCCAGAGCCTAGTGACCTGGAGAATGGATTCTAGTCTTGCTGTTGCAATAACAAACTATTTCTTCATGGACCTTTCATTTCACCGGCCCTGCCTCCATTTTCCCATCTGTCAAATGGACCCCGTGTGACTGACTACCAGGCCAGTAATTGTCCATCCCACAGCAGAACGTGAGTCAGGTTTTCTCTCCCTGGAGAGTGAGTAGCTATCCCTGGGAGTCCTGTCCCTCCCAGCTCTGCCAGGAACACCTGCCCTGACCAAGGCCTCACCCTGCAGTGCTCACTTCCTGGCTGTCCCAGAGCAGAGTGCCCTGTGACTTTGGCAGACCCTGATTTCACATTTGTCTTTAAAACACTCTTCACAGGGGAGATGAAAATGGCCCAGAGCTGAGCCCCGAGGGATGGGGGCGGAGGGGACCTGTGGGGACATGTCCGTGCGTTCCTACAGCCTCCCCGGCCTTCTCAGCCTCCCCCAGCCTCCTCCCTGGCCCGACAGGGTTACCTGAGTTCATCAGGACCAGGCAGTGGAGAATAGCAAGAAAAAAGAGGCCGTTCATGGGGTCGAACTCCTGAGTGCCCAGCCTCCTGCGAGTGGATGACGGTGTGGAGGAGCAGAGAGCAGCTGGGCACAGAGGCCCTTATAGGGTTTGGGCCATGCGTCAGCCCTGAGCACATTTACCTGGTCCACTGAGTACAGCTGTGGGCAGAGGGCTCAGGACGCTCCTCTGCCTAAAAATAGACAGGCTTTCCAAGTTCAGAGGAGGGGGCTGACCAGCCCTGAGTAAACAAGTGATGTGGGAAAGGAGCCTCCAGCCCAGAGCGATGGCGTAGCCCCTGGTTCTAGGCTCCGTGACAGGATCACAGTCATGCAGACAGCTTTCCTGCCTCCAGAAGGTGGACACTGGATGCTCTCAGACAACACTCCCAACAGACAGGCCCACGTGCAGAGAGACACAGGCTCAAGGCCATCTATGGGAGCCTCATCCAGCACAACCACTGACAGGAACAGAAGTGAGTCACAACAGAGTAAGGAGGCCCTGGCAACCCACAGCAGTGGGGACAGAACCCCACCATGGTGCATCTCCTGAACATTCTCTAGCTTAAGGCAGGGCGGGGGGGGGGGGGGCAATACAACATACACTATTATTTTTCAAATGTGGTAAACCAAATCTGTGTGTGAAAAATCAAGAAACTGTTCTGGGGAAGAGGGTAGACTCTTCTCTCATTGGACAAAGTTGGCTTCTTCTTCTTCTTCATCTTTTTTTTTTGTTAACCTTCACTCAAGGGTATTTTTCCATTGATTTTAGAGAGAGTGAAGGCAAGAGAGAGACACACAGAGAGAAACTTCAATGTGAGAGAGACAAATTGACTGGTTGTCTCCTTTTACTTCAGAGAGGAATAAACCTCCAATTAATAAATCTGTTTATTATTTGAAGGTCTTTTCTTTTTTTAAATATATTTTTACTGATTTCAGAGAGGGAGAGATACCGTGTTTCCCCAAAAATAAGACATCCTCCGAAAATAAGACCTACTTACAGGTTTCCTTCTGAGTGAAATATAAGGTATCCCCCCGAAAATAAGGTCCCCAGGCTCTGTCTCAGAATGAACATTAATTTACCATAAACTGGTCGCTAGGGCCGCCCTGACTGGCATCTAGCAACCAGTGACGTTACACAGAGTCCTGACGTCACTGCTGTGTGAATGGAGAGAAAATTAGCGTGGAAACTTTGTGAAACCTAAACTGCAAGAAGTGGTGACTTGGGTGAAGAATTCATGGGAGAAAAATCACTGACAGTTGCATTGCAAATGCACTGTGAGCAGGCTATCTTGACAAGAAGTACTCATTTAAAGAGCGCTATTGCTAAACATGAAAGATTTGGTCCACTGATTCTGAAAGAAATGGAGTCACAGGAAATTCAGAAATTGGATTGTTTTGATGATGTTCCAGAAGATGATGACATGATTGTCTTTGAATGAATGAGTAAATTCTTGATACTGTAGGATTCACAGTTTGTCTGGTTTGTGTTGACAACTACCATACTACCGTACTGTATACAGGTAATAAATTTCCTTTATTTTCATTAAACAATAAATGTTTACCATATTCTTCTTCATGGAAAAATAAGACATCCCCTGAAAATAAGACCTAGCACATCTTTGGGAGCAAAAAATTAATATAAGACACTGTCTTATTTTTGGGAAAACGGGGTAGAAACATCAATGATGAGAGACTTACTAATTGGCTGCCTCCTGCATGCCCCCTACTGGAGGTGGAGCCCAAAACAAGAAGCATATGCTGTGACTGAGAATCAAAACAGGGACACTTCAGTCCCCAGTCTGACACTCTATCCACTGAGCCACTCTATCCACTGAAGTTCTTTTCTTAAGGAGTATTTGTTCTCACACATCTCTGGAACCTCCCACTGTAAAAAGGGCATAAGCAGTTTGCTTCGCCCTTTGGGGTTATAATTATAATTCTTCATGCTCCTTGCCTATGGAGAAGGCATAGCTAGCTATGAGAAACAAGGACTATTGTTTGGTAAAAATACTACAACGTATCTATCCAAGTATATGAGTCATTTTAGAAAGGTACGTTGGTGGATGAGATAATAAAAAGTCGTTTTTATGCTTTGCATTCAATGTCACCATTTATACTGATTTAGAAAAGATTAAAGATCTTTTTCCCCTAGCAGTGAAGCCACAGCTCAAATGTTGTGAAATGATAGTTGGGAAATTGTTTTCTGTATAGTTTGGGAATGTTATAAGCTATGTTAGAGAGTCAGCTCATTTGGGGGAGAAATAAATGAATGCTGTCAGGATTTATCATTCATAAATTCAGTACATGAATTTGTTTCCCAATCACAGACCTAGAAGGAAGCATCTAAGGAAACATATCATGAATAGTTCTGGAGACTCGGGCATGCCAACCCCAAGAAGATAAGCTAGAAAGTCAAGCTCCCTGACTAAGCCCATTAATCTGGTCTTAGGTTCACAGGTTCATGAAATTGTGGGTTGAAAGGAACCAAGGCTCAGTTTGTTCCAATACAGAAGAAAATTATTCTGGTGGGCATGATCTTCATATAAAAGAAGATGAAACAAGGAGAGATAAAAGATACACTTGGGCTTGCAAACATTTGACAGTCATAAAAACATTCATGTATATAAAAAGAAAATCTTGATGCAATTCAATAATTATTAGACAAGCAACCCAATTAAAAAATCAAATGAGCAAAGGACTTGGATAGACATTTCCTCAAAGAAAAAAATACAGACTGCCAACAAACACGCTCCACATCAATAGTCATTAGGGAAGTGTGATTGAAACCACAAAGAGATCCCACTTCCCATGCACTGGACAGCCATGAGAAAACATCCATGAAATGGGAAACAGCAAGTATTAGCAAGGATGTGGAGAAACGGGCGCTCTCATCCATTCTTGGTGGGGATGAAACAGTGCAGCCACTATAGAAAAACTTGGTGGCTCCTTAGTAAGTTAAACATAGTTATCACATAAGCTAGCTAATATCTATATCTATATATACAATAACAACAGATATTCAAATAACAACTTGTATGGAATGTCCACAGCACTACTATTGACAATAGCCAAAAAGTGGAAGAACCCAAATGTCCATCAACTGATGAATAGATAAACAAATGGTGCAATCATACACTGGGTGTCGTTCAACAATAATAAGGGATGAAGGACTGATAAATGCTCTCACGGGAATGAACCTTGAAAACACTCTGTTAGGCAAAGTAAGGTGGACAGGAAAGGCCACCTGTTGTGTGACCCAATTTCTATGAAATGTGCAGAACCAGCAAACCCACTGGACAAGAAGCAGATCAGTGGTTGCCAAGGGCTTAGAGGGAGGGGACTTGGGAGTGTGTGCTCACTGTGTGATAAAATGTCCTGGAACAAGGCAGTGATGGTGTTTGCCCAACTCAACTCTTTAGTTATGTCCTATAACCCTCCGTTTTATGACCTCTAGCTCACAGTCATTCATCTGACCCTTGGCCAAGCCGGGAGAAGGCTGGAACAATTGTTTATTGTTTCCCCATAGTCCTACCCCAAATTTTTGTCTCATTTGTGTCACAACCTCTTTCCCTTTCAGACTTAGCATAACTCATCACACAAGAGCTCACCAAGTGTCCCCATCACATTTCCTTTGTCTACCAAGGCTCTTCTGTGAGTCTTGGGTGCCGACTTCCATGTAATTTGTCGTCTTGCCACTAGCTTTCAGGGTGAACTCATTCACACAAATACAATTCATTGATCATCAGAATTATGAGAATCACCAACACAATTGCCTTTGGGGTTGGGACTGGAACCCAAACATCGACTTTGGCAGTAAGTGGTTCTCCCTCTGCCCACACACTCACACACATGGTCCCCTGGGCACATAGAGCCATTGTCCTCCTGCGGGGATAGCACCTTTCCCAGAGCTTGCCGATGAACTTGTCACCCTGTTTCACCCAGTGCCTGTCTCCTAGAGGGGCTGCCAGGAGACCTTCTATGAATCAACATGTGCTTCTCAGAAATACCAAAGTCATCAGGACAGAGAAGGCCACACTTGAGTCTTCTGACTGGACATGGGTCAGGGTCCTGGATGTCATCCCATCTCTACCTGATCTGGGTTGGGCCACGGAACCTGGCCCTCAATTTGTCCTGCAGTGAAACAGGGATTATAACCTGTTCATGACAGGTGCCTGTATAGATAGGTAGGAGCTCATATCCCCATTTGGCTCCTATGACGAGAGCTCTTCAAGGAAATTCTGGGAGCTCTCAGAGGAAGGAGAAGCAGAGTCAGAGGAGACCACAGGAGGTAGATGGAGGAGCGAGAATGGAGGTCTGGCCGGTGCCTGCTCCCGAAAGCATAAGACTGCACATGCTTCACTGCAGCACCCATGTGCATTCACCAGAAATCAGACCCAGCCTCACAATATGGCTGGGCTTGGTGTCCCTACAGCCAGGCTCAATCCCGTCCCTGATGTCCTAAATTTACTATTCTCACTCCAGGATATACAAAGAAACACACATATAGTGTGTTAAGGAACTCAGACTCTTCATTTGGACAGACTCATTTTTTTTTTTTGTCCTTATCGACAAGGCAACCTGGGATCCAGCAAGGTCTCTTCCTATAACCCCAGAGGTAAGGGTGAGCTGTCTCAGAGCAAGTCAAGCCTGCAGGATCATGTGCACAGGGAGGAAAAGTCAGATGTGGCCTTTGTTGAAGTCATAGGAGCCAAGTGAGGATATGAGTGACTGAGCTGGCCCACCTGTTCTCCCCCTCCACGCCCCCCCCCCCCCGTCACCCCCAAGCAGGTCTTGGGCACTGAGGAGGAAGTAGACTACCTGATGACAAGGGGGCTGGGGTGTGGTTGGGTCAGAGAGATCAAAGAACCAGAAGGCTCCAGGTACAGTGGAGGCAGCACACTAAGTGAGGATGGTGGGCTGAAGGTTATCTTCCCACCAGAGGCACAGCTGGTGTCCATCAAGCCTGCCGCTGGCCCTGCACTCCTGAAAAGAACCACACAGTGTAACCAACAGAGTCACTGGCACAGAATGGCCCGGAGAGCCCTTGAGGCCATCCAAGCAGAACTGCATAAATTATCACAAAATGATAGGAAAAAACAAAAGCAAAAACAGATTTTACTTCTTTCTTATGAATCCTAAAGTACTAGGCTCCCCTGATGCCCAATCTCTCAACTAGATGCAGCTGAGAAAATGTGGAGACAGGTGGTAATCTCATTTTTCTCCAGATCTTCCCTGTTGTCTAAGACACCACTTTCTTTCCTGGACTGTCTTCCTTGCCACTGAGTTTTCTCCTTCCTCCCCTTCCAGAGCCCTCTTCATCTCCCTCCAAAACTCCTCATTCCTGTGCCTCACTTAGCATTCTTCACCACTGTCCCTCACATAGAAACCTATTCCTGGGTGACAGATAAATTGTAAGACTTTTTTAAGATTGTTTCTGTGAACGAAAAGAGCCACTTGCTGACCTGATGAGCTCAGGGAAGGCCTGCGTGGCATTCTTGCAGACTCAGAGACCTGAAGTAACCACAAAGGATGGTTTGAAAATTAAATATCTTACTTCCAACAGGTTATAGTGGGCAGTCATTTTCGAGGACAATGTTTCCCAGACAAAGATCAGCTTGATCTTTACTGAGCCCATCTGCCTTTCAGCCTCTAAGATAACCTATCTGTGAGATGTCTGAGTAACTTGTAACTTCCCTTTTCTCTGGAGCCCCTGGGGTATAACCAAATGTGTTGGGCGCCAGGACAGATGCCTCATATTCCTTCGTTATCATGTTAATTGTTCCTGCACTCACCTAAGTAAGCGTCCATCATTTTACTTTTTATCTAATCCCAGAGCTTTCCCACCGGCTTGCTTTCTCCCGCCTCCTTACTCCATCCCCAATGAATATTCATGTAACCCACCTATGTCCCTCCTTTGATTTCTATGTATAAATACAGAAATGTAACCCGCCATTCTTCGGAGCATTATCTCAATCTGTTGAGGTTCTGCTTCCCGGCAATTGTCGACAGTTTGGCTCAAATAAACTCACAAAAAATTCCTTTACAGGTTTCAATGGTTTTTTTTTTTTTTTCGTTAACATTTCCAACTATAAATAAATGACATTTTAAAATATCTATATTTTTATTGATTTCAGAGGGGAAGTGAGAGGGAGAGAGAAACATCAATGATGAGAGAGAATCATTGATTAGCTGTCTCTTGCATCCCCCCTACTGAGGATGTAGCCCAAAACCCCCACATGTGCCCTAACCATGAATCGAACCATGACCTCTTGGTTTTTAGGTCAATGCTCAACCACTGAGACACACCAGCTGGACTAAGTAAAAGACTTTAACTCTTTTACTTCTTGTATCTTCCTCTCTCCTGGAATCCAAAATCTCAGGTTTTCAAATTGAATGCTTCCAGAGCCAATGTAGTCTTGCCCCTGCTCCTCCCACTTCCCTCCTCCACTGTGTGCTGCCTCAGTTAACACAATTTTTTTCCCACCCAATGTCCTTCCTCCTCAGTCACAAAACCTGTGAGGTCAATTTCTTCAGTTATCCCTCACCCCACTGTTCTTTTTTCACAGCCACTGTGTCCTTTTAGTCAGCAAGTGCAAGCTCCACCTATTGCCCTAATCTCTTATCCCTGTTCCTGCCTCTAGTCTCACACATTTCCAGTCCACGCCCATTCTTTTGACAGGATAAGCATTCTTAACTGGAGACCATGTTGATGTCACTGCCTCAGAACATCTGGCAACCTTCTCTTGTTTAATAGTCCAAGGTCTTTATCATAATACTTTTGCTAAGGATAAAGTATTCCTATACCAGCTTCATCTGATCCTTGTAATTATTCCGTCTTTTTGCATTTCCTTAGCAAACCATACTTCATGTCTCCACACCTTTCTACAAGCTCTACCTGTTGCCTGGAAACACCAGCCTCTCTCTTTCACTCAATAAATTCCTGATCATCTTCCAAAACCCACTCACATTTCTCCAAGAACCTTTCTTAACGCTTTTCTACTGATCTTCACACATCACCTGGGATAGATACACATGGTAGAATATGTAGCATTTCATTGTTTCTATTTAGTTAGTGCTTTTCTCCCCACATATCCATGTTCTCAAGTCATTATATCTGTCAGTGAGTAGAACAAAGGTAGGCCCTCAAAACATATTTTAATATAAAAGAAATAATTCCTTGAATGCTTTGACTATAAAGTTTATTACATCCACATTACTACCAAAAATTGTGTGATTTTATTCATCTCTAGCCAAGTCATTTTTCTCTAAGATCATGTCTATAAGATTATGTGTAGCCCATTTTTATTTTTATTTTTCTACAATAATGTATTTAGACTTCCTGGCCCAGGTGACAATGCTCAGCTCCTCTCTGCTCAGGTCCTTCCCCAGACAGCCTGCACCTGGGTTTTTGCCATGGCTCATGAGGACAGCAGGTGGACGACCCTCCGGCTTCTGTGTCAGCAGCCTCAGTTCTGAGGTAAACAGCAGGCATCCTTTCTTTCAGAGCAGTAGCCCACTTGTACTTCCATATAATTACAATATTCTTGACAAAGCCCTTCGGTTTTCCTGCAGTTGACAACTTTGAAATCTGTTCCATAGTCTGTATAAAAAAATAGCCAACATTAGTCTCTTAAGATCATCTCTAAAATAACTTCAGCCCCAAGGACTATGGAGAGGATGGTGATGGATAGGAAAGAGATGTCTTTTGCATATACTCTCCCACATTTCCATGCAACCATTCTGAGAGTAGAACAGGCAGATCCTTGATTTGGGCTTATACATCACCTTCCTGATCCCTGGAAAATGAACAGCCAAATCAGAGGCAGAATAATGGTGATGGATGTGTTACAGAGCAAATGGGACTCCTTGACTTAAAAGGTTGTGCAAGGGGACAGATAAGGATCTCCGAGGCAAACTGGGAAGTGGTACAGCACCATAAAATGTGTACAGATGCAGTGGTTCCCTGGGAGGGGGACTGAGCCCTCCGTGTGCGGGAGGTGGGACATCTAGGCTAGCCAGGTGAACAGGGAAGACAGCAGGTAGTGTTAAATAACTGGAAAAAATTTCTCCTCATTATGAGGGAGTGCCTGGGAGACTATTTGGTCCCTTGAACATGTGCCTTGAGTAATGTGAACTTGAGTAATGTGAATATGATGTTTTACTCCATAGTTCAAGAACAGAAATTATTAAATATTATTTTTTCTCATCAATGGCATATTTTGATAACTGATAGATAGGAACAAGAGGAAAGTGTTAAAAATATAGATGAACACAATGAAAGCAGAGGCTCAGAATCAGAGATCAGGGTACATGTCTGTGGGGAAGACTGTACCCTAAAGGTGCCCCCATCACATCAGTATCTCCACCACCAATTTGGGATTTGACCTTCACACTCATCCAAGGTGAGGGGAGTTACCCTCTTCCTGTCTTAACTTCTTTCACCAGATGCAGTATAATTATTTGGCTAGACCAAAGAATCAACTGGTCAATCAATTAAAACTATTTTCTCATCACTTCGTTTTCTTATCAGCACTCTTTTTCTTTTTTTTTAATAATATAAAACCCAAATGTGATGCCCATATCTCCGCAATACCATCCACAATCCAGGTGATACAGGAACATCACCTCCCAAAGTTTCCTTGTGTCCTTTAGCTTTTTTTGTTTTCTTGTGGTTTGACCACTCAATATAAGACCTACCATCTTAACCAATCTTTATAAATGGGAAACACCGCATTGTTAACTTGGAGGCCCATGCTGTAAGCCAACCTCTGGAATCTATTCATCTTGCATAACTGAAACTATATACCCAAACATTTAGAACAGCCAGTACGAAGAGCTGTGTATGGATAACATTATTACTCACAGAAGGTCCTACGCACAGGGTTGCCACAGTGACCTCCAGAGAGATAAGGATGGGACAGGTGAACTGGGTGCAGGAGGCTTACTTACCCTCCATAGGGGGGGTGAGTGGCACAAAGAAGCGCTTTCCTGGGTGGTGAAGTCCCCGAGAATCATTGGTTCCAGGTCTGAGGGCCTCATCCCTGGGTGCCCTGGTGCCCTCGGCGCCTCTCTGGCTTTCATGCCTGGCCTCGCACAACCCTGTGTGGACACAGCAGAGGGTGTTCGGTCTCTGTGCAACCAACCCCTGGAGTGTAAGGTTCTCATGGACATAGAAGAGAGATGGTCCTCCTCTGTGAGAAGAGGACATGGGAGGAGGAATTGGGTTTGGAGCCTCCCTCCTGGGAAGCCTGAGCCATCGGTACAGCCAGTGCCACTGGGACGCCAGCCAGGAGACTCTCACCTAAAATCCCCGCCAGAAAATAGGCCCCCAGGACTTGGGGTCTCCCCCACTCAGTCTGGACATCCATCCCTGAGTGACCAGGGGGAGACCCTGGCCCCCTGGCCCAGGTCACAGCTCCTATTTACCTGGAAAGAGCAGGGCCACCAGGAGTAGGGCCCATGGCTGGAGGAGTCGCTCCATGTGGCCGTGGGACAGTGAGCCACGGGACCTGGTGGGCTGGCAGGCAGTGCGGCCCTATATTGCTGACTGGGGGGAATGGCCTGTACCCGAGAAGGGCTGCGTTCCAGAGTAATGTCCCGGTCACAGAGGACTCATGGGGACATATTGTCCTCCCCTGTTGGCTGGATGAACACTAAGCCTTCTTCTCAGGAAGTAAATACCATGCCTGAATGCCTTGTGTGGGCTGTGAATAAGAAAGAGCAGGGCCCTTACCGGTTTGGCTCAGTGGATAGAGCACTGCCCTGCAGGTTGAAGGGTCCCAGGTGTGATTCCTGCCAAGGGTACATGCCTGGGTTGCAGGCTTGATCCCCAGTAGGGGACGTGTTGGAGGCAGCCTATCAGTGATTCTCTCTCATCACTGATCTCTCTCTCTCTCTCTCTCTCTCTCTCTCTCTCTCTCTCTCTCTCTCTCTCTCCTCTCTCTCCTCTCCCTTCCTCTCTGAAATCAATAAAAACATATTTTTTAAAATAAATAAATAAATAAATAAATAAATAAATATAAAGTGTTTTCATAAGCATACTCAGCTAAAGGTTTGTTCTGAGTCATTAAAATCATTTGATCTAATGATATGAAGAAATTGAGCCCCAAATAGTCACCTCTCACATCCTGTCTGGATCTAAAGGGAAAACAAGCTTCCCAGACATTTCTGAAAAGAATGACCCGCCCACAAGGAGCCAGTTCTGTACTTTATGGGCAAAGCCCAGGAGATTGTTAGGAGGCAGCTGGCGTCACACCTGCCCTAAAGGAACAATGTTCTGAGCTGCGGTTCTCATCCGCCAACACTCTGTCCCAGAAAAATGATCAAGCCCTTGGCTGCCAAAAGCCATCTCCATCTGATGGGGAGGGCAGCAGGACCCTTGCAGAATATCTCATCCTTGCTTCTAGGAGGTTGTCCATGCACCTAATGCATAGCATGGTTCTCCTCTAACCTCTCAGGGTGTGAGATCTCATGTCATTTGAACCAAGGAGAGGGGGAGTAAGATGACAAAGGCTGCCCGGCCTAGGAGGATGCTTGAGGTGGTGTCCCTGCATCTCACTCTCATTTTCCAGTAGGTGATGAGCTCCATCTGGAGGCCAGGAAGAAGAAGTGCTGACTTTCTCGTCCCTTTCCCTCCCTCTCCCTCTCCCTCTCCTTCCTTTCTCCTCCAAATAATTCAAAAGTTGAAAATATTGCCGAAACCGGTTTAGCTCAGTGGTAGAGCGTTGGTCTGCGGACTGAAAGGTCCCAGGTTCGATTCCGGTCAAGGGCATGTACATTAGTTGTGGGCACATCCCCAGTAGGGGGTGTGCAAGAGGCAGCTGGTCGATGTTTCTCTCTCATTGATGTTTCTAGCTCTCTATCCCTCTCCCTTCCTCTCTGTAAAATATCAATTAAAAAAATATATTTTTTTTAAAAGTTGAAAATATCCAAACTCCATTCTTCTTTCTGTTGATTTTCATGAGGCTAATTTCAAAGGTGTATTGGTCTTCTGTTTCGATCTGCAGCCTTCAGATCCATCCTACCCTTCATAGAAAGAAGAGACAGCATGCTGTTGAGTTTCCCAATGTGTATGTAGTGCATCAACTATGTCTTGCTAATTCTGGAAACAATAAACTAGAACAATCTGCCCTTTGTTCTTTTGCTATTAAGCCATGAAATCGAAAGAGTGCAACTTTGTAAAATAGTGTGGCTTTGTCCGGGCTGAGAGGAGCAGTCATTATGAACATGGCTATGTAAATTATACTTGAGGGGGAGGGGCTATTTCAAACACAATACGTTGTTATGTGGGCCTTTAGGGTCCTAAATCTCAGAAACCTACTGACAACAGTGCTTATGAAACAGAAGAGCATTTGAACAATCACTGCTGTTGAGTTATATTATGAAGTGAGTGATAGATTTTTCCAGGTATGGAAATAGCACTGTGATTATATTTTTCTCTGGGTTATATATTCCGAACTATTTTCTGAGGACGTGATAAAGCATCTGAGTGTTCTTGGAAATAATGTAGGAGGGGGCTTGTCCAGGGATAAAGCTGGGTGGTGAGGTGGCTCCAGGGAGATGGGCTGTTCCACCCTCTTTGGCCCAAAGAACACTGGTGGGCTTAACAGGTGTCAATGTGTATGTTTATGAGGAGGCACACAGTGCCAGGCGTGGTTCTTATTCACTGAAGTGGCTGCTGACATTTATGGGCTAAATCAGTGGTTGGCAAACTCAGTAAACAGAGCCAAATATAAACAGTACAATGATTTACATTTCTTTTGAGAGTCAAAAACCAACTTCTGAGCATGGTCCACAAACTTTCAATTGCACTGTACGTGCCTGCCCACACGTGGTATTTTGTGGAAGAGCCACACTCAAGGGGCCAAAGAGCCTCATGTGGCTTGATAGCCTCGATTTGCCGACCACTGGGCTAGATCATTAGTCCCCTGGATGTTTGCAAAATAGTGACATTCTCATTCTATCCTTACTTCATTCATCAGCTGGGCTACTTTTGCAGAGAGAAGCTTTTCATCATAAATCTCTTTTTTTTTAAATATTGTATTGATTTTTTTACAGAGAGGAAGAGAGAGGGATAGAGTTAGAAACATTGATGAGAGAGAATCATTGATCAGCTGCCTCCTGCGCACCCCCTACTGGGAATGTGCCTGCAACCAAGGTACATGCCCTTGACCGGAATCGAACCTGGGACCTTTCAGTCCGAAGGCCGACGCTCTATCCACTGAGCCAAACCGGTTTTGGCTCATCATAAATCTCTTGGTTACCATGACACAGTCTGGACAGTAAAGCCAGGAAAAAGTTCTATTACTCCCTTTTCTTAGGGACAGTGAGTAGATGCAACCCCCTAACATATCCCACCTGCTGCCACCTGTTGGCTGTGATGCTCACAAATATGCACTTGGGTCAACCTTTTGATTTGCACCCTTCTCATCATTCATTTTTTTCCTCCTCAGAAGTTGATGTTGTGCATTAAGTGTATACTAAACATATTGCCTTTAATATTGATTTATTTTCCAAAGTAAAGAACAAAAGACATATATGACTATTGAGCAAAACTGCTGATCAGAAAAACAACAATGTTATCAAGATCATTTGCATTAACTCGGGCCAAAAACAAAACACACGATGCTCACTGAGGCTATGGCTGATTAGATTTTAGGCTTTACAGAGTCTCAGTTTACCTGCATTGCTACACTTCCTTTCACAGAGAGAAGGGACGTAGGCGACTGGGGGCTAAGGCCTTGTCTTCTGCTGCTCTGCTGCCCCAACTCTGCCTCAGCAAACCTTCCTTTCATACCCAGCTCAGGGGCTGCACCTGGACTTTCCGGCTGTCAGCTCTCATAAATGGGAGGCTCTGAAGTTTGGCCATTGGCGCGTCTGGGGACCAGGCCCCAGGCGGGGCTTGGTTATTTCACCAGATTCAATGAGGTGCCATCCGTCCTTTGAGACAGCACGGGTTAGTGTTGGGGCAGACTCCAATTTTGAATTCCTGTCTCTTACAATTCCTCCGGCAGCGAGCAGTCCCATAGCCACATATGTTGTCTGCGTCAAGGTCACTTCTCACTGAAACAACAAAGTCAGTCAGTGTGATCAATTGCCCCGGAGGATAAGAGGTAAGACACTGGCAGCAGGTTTTTGTGGGGAAAGACTGAAATGACACAGAGAATGTCTGAGGTCCCAAGATACCCCCGGGGACCTGGCCTGCCAGGAAGTGCTGAACCTATAAGGCTGGGGAGCCTGTTAGCAAGGAACTGGTCTCCATAAAGTCAACTCTGTTCCTTAAACTGTATTTTAAGTGCCTAATTCTACTGTTGTGGGGCGACCTGCTAATGATGACCACCAGTCAGTCAATTTGAAATTTAGGAAGCTTTTATTACGAACTCGAGTCCGGGCTCACGTCTCACCTGACACAGCAGCGAGCAATGAGAGCCCCGACCCACTCTAAGCATACTACTTTTATCCCCATCTTAAGGATGCTTGGCAGTTTATGATTGGCTAAAAAGTCTTAACAAACAAAGGTCACCTATGAGCTATGAAAAATTCCACTAGTACAGTAACATCCTTAAAAGTTTGCACAACACCTGGGGCGGGGGGCTTATTTTCAGTTTAAGCGGTTTCTGTTTGACCTGGTTTGGTCTGTTTGTGCTGCCTTTCGGTCACTTGGAACAGGACGTGACTGGGGGTTGGGGATTGCAAACAGAGTTAGTTTTATGACTAACATAAAGTGCATCATGCTACATTCTTTGTTGTGAGTCTGGTGTTCGTTCCTCCTGTGGGATAGAGCCCTGCCTCGACAGGGTCCTGCCGGCTATCTGGAGCCCTGCCTTGAGCAGTCTTGCCAGCCATAACACTACGTGCAAGGATGACATTACAGTCACAGCTTTGATGATATAAACAGTGTTTCCAATTGTGTCTTGTTACAAGGATATCATTCTTATTGATTGTACACAAGTATTTATGTTGACATAAAAATAAGAATAAGTAATAATTTCCTAACTCTGGAAGCATCAGGCAGGGAGAAAAAAATAAGCATTTTATTTTAGATATTTACCAGTCAGCAAATTTGAGAGCTTGTTTGGAGGTTCTAGCAGGGGAGCGCAGTTACTCGTATACCCTTGACCGAAGACCGGTCCTCTCCTCTTGGGGGAAAGTCGTCCTCTTCGACCGAGCATGCAGCTTTGGGAGGGACGCACATGGATCGGTGAGGGAGGAGGGGGACACCCGCCTAGCCAGCCAGATCAGCCGAATCAACCCTGGCGATCAATGGGGTGACAGATGTCAAAGCCAGATTGCCCTCACATCCCCCATCAGCAAATTTGAATCCAGACTATAAATGCAGAACAAATACCTAGGCAGTAATTCAGTGTCTCCAATTAAAGGCATAGAGTCAAGATATTAATCTCAACAGGTGAGTTGCCAGTGCTCCTTTCATGGGGCACCACTGTGCCAGGGCTGGCCAGCAGCCCCTGAATGTCAAATGAATGGATTACTCCAACACAGTTTCACTGTGAAAGAGAGGCTAAGGGACTGCCTGGCTAAAGGAACCAGGTAGCCTCGATTGCCTGCCTCGTTAAGCTTTTATTGTAATAGCAGTTTGAGATTAAGTTTATCTTTAAGATAGAATCAGTAGGGGAAGTAATCTTGGGAGGAAAATGTGCTTGCAGTGTCTTTAAGCAAGGGCACCCAGGGATTAAGCTAAGGGTTTCAGTAAACACCCAGGGGTATGCACATGCACAAACTTGTTTGGAAAGGTCAAGGAATAATTAGGGGTGCCACTTTTGACACTCCCCTAAGTCTCCCCTAAGGCGGAATTCCAATAAACAGGGCAGCTGGCCTTCCACACACTTCCCTTTTCTCAGAATGTCCTCCTTTCAAACTTTCCAATCAAATCTCTTGTGCTCCCCAACATGAGAATTTCTGGTAAGAAGGTTATCCATCTATATTTATTATTAACATAACTATCTAAACTGATATATATTTATTTCTTTTTTTAAAATATATTTTATTGATTTTTCACAGAGAGGAAGAGAGAGGGATAGAGAGTTAGAAACATCAATGAGAGAGAATCATCGATCAGCTGCCTCTTGCACACCCCCTACCGGGGATGTGCCCGCAACCAAGGTACATGCCCTTGACCGGAATCGAACCCGGGACCTTTCAGTCCGCAGACCGACGCTCTACCACTGAGCCAAACCGGTTTCAGCTATATTTATTTCTTTTTTTTTTTTTTTTAAATATATATTTTATTGATATTTTACAGAGAGGAAGGGAGAGAGATAGAGAGTTAGAAACGTCGATGAGAAAGAAACATCAACCAGCTGCCTCTTGCACACCCCCTACCGGGGATGTGCCCGCAACCAAGGTACATGCCCTTGACCGGAATCGAACCCGGGACCTTTCAGTCCGCAGACCGACGCTCTACCACTGAGCCAAACCGGTTTCAGCTATATTTATTTCTTTTTTTTTTTTTTTTAAATATATATTTTATTGATATTTTACAGAGAGGAAGGGAGAGAGATAGAGAGTTAGAAACGTCGATGAGAAAGAAACATCAACCAGCTGCCTCTTGCACACCCCCTACCGGGGATGTGCCCGCAACCAAGGTACATGCCCTTGACCGGAATCGAACCCGGGACCTTTCAGTCCGCAGACCGACGCTCTACCACTGAGCCAAACCGGTTTCGGCTATATTTATTTCTTTATCCACTTATCTATAGCTGCATTTATGTTTATGTCTACATCTCTATCTCTATGACTATGTCTACATCTCTATCTTTATCTCTCTATCATCTTTATCTATCTCAGCTGGTTGCTCGGGGCTGACTTCCTGAGAGGTCTATTGATTTATAGACTTCAGGAGTCCCCCTTTAAAATAAATATCAGATGGCTTCAGGACAGTTACCTTACCAAAACAAAACAACAACAGCAACAAAACCCCAGAAAAAGAATCCAGGGACAGTCAAGGTTAGCTTTTGCCTGTTTCCCATCCAGGCGTAGCATGTGACACATTGCCTAAAGCCAGCCTCTCCAGTGTATTGCAGCATATCAAGGGAGAGGCGGGAGATGGTAAGGTATAGCTATGTCCTCTATGGTTCTCCCAGAAGCCTTTTCCTTGATGTTCTCTTTCTTTTCACTGTTGGGACATGGCTGGAGTGAGGCAACATTTCAGAGCCCTCTGGTAGAGAGCAATGAGCTTTTCATTTTTCTGACAATATTTTACCCATATCCTTTTAAGCTTGAAGCATTTATCATTTAAAAAAAACAACAAAAAAAAAACACAAAAAAAACAAACTCATTTCTGGCCCTAACTGGTTTGGCTCAGTAGAATATCGGCCTGCAGGCTGAAAGGTCCCAGGTTCGATTCCAGTCAAGGGCATGTACCTTGGTTGTGGGCATGAGGCAGGAGGTGTGTAGGAGGCAGCTGATTGATGTTTCTGTCCCATAGATGTGTCTAACTTTCTGTCCCTCTCTCTTCCTGTCTGTAAAAAAACATCAATAAAATATATATATTTTTTAAAAACTCATTTCTGGCTACACAAGGGAAGGGTCACTGGGGTTAGTTGTTCTCATCTCAGCCACATTTGGTTACCAGGCACAGCCATGGAGGGAAGTAGTTGGTGAAGATACTGTCCAAGTTGGCCTGGTGCCTCTCCTACCAGGAGAGGGCAGGGAAAATGGTTCCTATATGGTCTCAGAACAGGAAGGACATGTTTGGCTCGAAGTGTTCAGGAACCTTTGGGAAACAGACACTAGTGTTCTCTTATCAAAATTTTTTGTGTTCGTTTTTTTTTTAAGTTTTTTAAGAATATATTTTTATTGCATTCAGAGAGGAAGGGAGAGGGAGAGATAGAGACATTAGTGATGATAGTGAATCATAGATCAGCTGCCTCCTGCATGCCCCACACTGAAGATAGAACCCACAACCTGGGCATGTGCCCTGACCAGGATTAGAACTGTGACCTCTTAGTTCATAGGTTGATGCTCAACCACTGATCCATGTCAGCCATTATTAGCTTGTTCCTATAAACACTTGCAGTCAGTAATTTCCCCAGCACACAGGCTACAAGGTGAGAGGAGAACCCTCCTGAGATGGAGGGGATGAAAACAGAGGCTAGAGTGAAAACAGAATAAATGTAAAGAAGAAATAAGTGTATTGACATGAAGAGATTCTTAGAGTCAGTCTGATTTCTTCTTCACCTCCACCCCTGCGTTCATGAGCAGGCAGGGGGAGCTTGGTGGGGTGCCCCACGCCTTCTCTTCACTAGTCTGCACAGGGTCCCGGTACTGACCTGAGGCCTGGATCAGTAGCAACCATAAGAGCAACTAGCTTCAAATTAAGAACAGACAACACATCAGAATCTGCATTGTAGAGTTGCTTCATTTGGATAATTGCAATGAAAGAGTCAAATGGTCACAGATTGCAATTAATGTCAACATACAGCATGGACAGGCAGTAACCAGATGGATTGGTGCTCTATTTTGCTCTAGTCCTCCCTCTCATAGCATATAATATCTTATGGATAAACACCCCACATTTGAGGGACCAATGAACTGTGGCCCCCTCAAAGAAGGTATCTGTACTCTCTGAAGTGTCTCAGGCTAGGGTGCTGGACCCCACTTTGACAACAGTTCTTGCATTGGGTTCAACTCCCAGTGATGGTCCAGGAAGAGGCCTCTTGGAAAAGAAAGAGCATTGCTGCCCACAGGCTCCTGTGAATTCCCAGAGACACCCATGGAGAGGCTCCTGCAACTCTGTTTGTGCAGGTGTGAGCACCAAATACACATTTATAGCAAATGTCCATGTACTCAGATCAAATTATATCATATAATCTTCATGAGTGATCTGAAAATGATACCTTGGTCTGTGTCTGAAGTGTGCGTCAAAGCCAGTGGAATGAATGGCTCATTGGAGGCCCCAATTCTAATGTCCTTCACCCAGAATCTGCTTCCCCAGATTATTGCAAATCTCCTGGGAACAGGGGCGTGCATGAACACCATGAGCCCTGCACAGAGCTCACTGGCATCTAGAGTGCACCTGTACTCACTGTGGATTCTGCAAAGCCTCTCCTTTGGACTCTGGAATCCAGGGTGAGTCTAGTCTTGGACTTTAATTTGAGGAGGATGGGACTAGAGCCATTGGAGGTTCCAGGAGCAGCAAAAAGTGGCAAGAGTTCTGGGTGTGAAGGAAAGGTCCTCTCACTGTGGACAGACAGAGCTGGTCTCAGAGCCTGGCTCACCCCTGTGCAGGACTCAGCACCTGCTTAGCTGCCTTGAACCTCATTGCACCTGCAAAAGGATGTCAAATGGTCCTTCCCAACCAAAAGAGATGCTCAGAATGTCCCTGAGTTAGGGCAGGGCAGAGTTCCTAGAAGGCACTAGCATTGCAGAGCTAAATGCATGTCAGCATGTGGCATTGTTTTCACACTCTCCAGCTGCGTAGCTTGTGTTTCAGGCATGGTGGCTGGTTTTACTCTTTCACCCACAGTCAAAAATGACGCCCCTAAGCTCCATTCCTTTTGATTTCCAGCTCTTCCATTCTTACCCTTCTTTCTCTCTATCACAACCATGTTTTAAAAGACCCATAGATGGTTACCCTTGCTTTTCTTTCTCCTGGCAAATTTTCTTTTGGTTAGTGAGCATGAGACTAGGGGTCAAGGATCACCTTTCCAGGCTGTGTTTCTGCGAACCTGTGACACCCCGTCCCATATAATAATGGAAAACGCAAAGCGTTTGAAGAAGAGGAACAAGAGGAATGTCACCTCCTGAAGCCAGTGGTCCCCTACAGGGCTACGGGGCCCTGGGCACCCTTATTTTCCAGAGTTGACCTTGGCCACCTCCTTCTGGAGGAAAGCCTGTCTATCGTCCATCTCCCAAGATGCCAACCCTGTAAAGTGACTCATATTACCTGGGGCCAGAAAGAGGAAAAGAGCCAGGAGAAATAGGATCGTCTTCATGACTTGCGGGGTATCGAGACAAGCTCGGCATCCATGAAAAATGAAGAAAATACCCACCTTTATGCGTTTTCCCTAGTCCAAACCTGATCTTGATCACTGAGGCATGAAGAACTGTCTTGGCGCTCCACTGTACTGAGCCCACATAACTAGGTGGGTGTCAGCTGGCAGCTTATCTGGGTATTGATTTTACCCTGGAAAATTCCCAAGGAAGAACATGGGATGTCGGGAGTGCACAGCAGGTATATGCAATGAGGATCAAACCTCTTTATCACCTGAGCCCCACAAACCAAACTGAACATCGTGGTTTTTTTACTGCTGTACATCTCCTGGTGGATCATTTAGGGTGAAGCGGTGGTGCGCGTTGATTTCAGTCTCTGTTCACGAGGCAAGGCGTGCCCTTCAGCCCTAGGACCACCTCTCTCTGCACAGATCCCAAACCACAAAGCGGCACATCATCATGATTTTTATGGTTGTGCATCTCCTGGATGGTCATTTGGAAGGGGGGGGGCGGGGTAAGGGGAGGGAGAAGGAAGGATGGTGAAGGGACGTGGTTGTGCGCATTGATTTTAGTCTCTCTGTTCAGGAATCTGGAGCACATCAGCCCGTGGAGTCTGCTTCCCAGAGCTGCCTGCACTCCCATGCCCCAGTTCTGCCCCGTGGAGGCGCTGGCTCTCCACTCCTGGGATTTAATCTCTGGAATGGCTCCACGTCCCCCTCCCGAGGCGCAGGTCCAGCTGCGCTGATGTGAACCTGTGTGGATTATGCCCCCAGGGTGGCCAGGACTGCAGGCAAACATCCCAGAGCCCTCCCAGGATCAGCAGCCCGACACAGCCCCAGGGACTTGTGTGGCACACGGGGTCCCCCAAAACATTTCTAATCCCTCCCTGATGGTCTGTCACTGCTCTTGCCACCCTAAAGAGGCCGGGAAATGTGTGACCAGCTGCCCAGCGTTCTCCAGGTTTCCCACCGTAGCCCACAGCCCCGGGTGCATCTGCCAGTGCCAAAAGAGGGTTGTCCCACCAAGCCTGTGTAAATGTCTATGTGATCCACGCTCTGACCCAGGGAACGGTGGTGCCGCCCTGCAAGACGTGGAGAAGGTGCCCTGCGTGGGGTGGGGGATTCCCCGGGCACCTGCTGAATCTCCCAAGTCCTCTCCTGGCAGGCCCGTTTGCTCCCTCTGCTGGTCGAGGAGCGCCAATGCAAGCGCCCCCCCCCCCCCCCCCCCCAGCAGCCTCCTCTGGGGAAGGCAGAGCCAGGTGCCCGACCTCCCCAGCTGCGCTAAGAGAATGCAGGGACTTGCGAGGGGTGGGGGCGGGAAAGGGGTGTGAACGAAAAGAGCCACTTGCTGACCTGATGAGCTCAGGGAAGGCCTGCGTGGCATTCTTGCAGACTCAGAGACCTGAAGTAACCACAAAGGATGGTTTGAAAATTAAATATCTTACTTCCAACAGGTTATAGTGGGCAGTCATTTTCGAGGACAATGTTTCCCAGACAAAGATCAGCTTGATCTTTACTGAGCCCATCTGCCTTCCAGCCTCTAAGATAACCTATCTGTGAGATGTCTGAGTAACTTGTAACTTCCCTTTTCTCTGGAGCCCCTGGGGTATAACCAAATGTGTTGGGCGCCAGGACAGATGCCTCAAATTCCTTCGTTATCATGTTAATTGTTCCTGCACTCACCTAAGTAAGCGTCCATCATTTTACTTTTTATCCAGTCCCAGGGCTTTCCCACAGGCTTGCTTTCTCCCGCCTCCTTACTCCATCACCAATGAATTTCATGTAACCCACCTATGTCCCTCCTTTGATTTCTATGTATAAATACAGAAATGTAACCCGCCATTCTTCGGAGCATTATCTCAATCCGTTGAGGTTCTGCTTCCCGGCAATTGTCGACAGTTTGGCTCAAATAAACTCACAAAAAATTCCTTTACAGGTTTCAATGTTTTTTTTTCGTTAACAGGGGCGAGCTCATGGATGCGTTGAGACCACTCACTCAATAAACGTGTGTGGGGGTCCGTGGATGTCCACGCGGGAGCACAAGGTCGGCTACCAGGCTGTCTGCCAAGTGACCACGTCTGGGAGATTCGCCGTGGCTGCTTTCCTCGCGGCTCCGGCCGTGTATGATATTGTTGTGCCCAGATTTCATGAACCCCAAGGACCACCAGGGAACCAAATCCGATGCAATTAGCAAGAGAGTCTCTTCCATGCTAGCATGGGCTCCATTCCATTCACGCCAACAGCATGGCGGAAAAGACAGCAAATGTAACATCTCAACCGATTTTATACAGGGGGGGATATGACCCTGATTGGTTGGGTTAGGGCTAGGGTCCGGCCACAAAATGGAGGATAGCTCCGCCCTGTCCCACAAAGAGGCAGGCTTCTAGCCTCGCCCTTTCAATATCTGGCGCTCACGCGACATTTTGATCACAGCTACAGGAAAATTGGCCGCTTTCGATTAAATCGTTTTTGAGAGACAGACGTGGAGCAGCACGTCTTAAGGACGGCATCCCACGGAGTTCCCAACAGCGAGCGGGCAGACTCTCAGATCACTGGCTACTGTGGCCCCCGAGGCCGGGTGAACCTCCTGCGGCTCCTGCAGATGGGCCCACGGGAGCTCCCACGAGCGAGCACATCCTCAGGTGCATCAGCTCCCTCGGACGGACCCCTGATGTGCTGGTACCACTCCCCCAGGGCACTCACAGCTCGGCCAGAACTTGCCCCGGGCACATATCCTACCAGCCTGCAATCTCCGGAGAACGGATGAAATGCGTACACTTGGCATAACTTGGGCGAATCTGATATTGCCTCAGTGTTCCTGGAACTCTGCCTTGGGCATCAAGATCAAATCTCAGCCCTTCCCAAATGCCTCGAGCTACGGAGGAAGACGGCAACATCAAAGTGGCCACAAGGTGGCGACTGCTAATGTGGTAAAAGGAAGAGAGCCGAAACTGGTTTGGTTCAGTGGATAGAGCATCGGACTGCGGACTGAGGGGTCTCTGGTTCCATTCCGGTCAAGGGCATCCCCAGTGAGGGGTGCGCAGGAAGCAGCTGATCGATGATTCTCTTCCTGTCTGTAAAAAAGTCAATTATATATTTAAGTCTAAGAAAATGCCTCTGAAGGGTGGGTGCGTGGGCGAGAGAGCACCACTGCCCCACAAGAGCCTTCCTGTGGCCGCCTGACCGCGGCTGCAGGGTCACACAGGCTGAGGGTGGGGGCTCGAGAGCAGAGTCGCTCTCGGAGGCCCCGAGCCTCAAGTGCCTGGTAAGTTTGCTTGCAACTTTCAAGCAAACGTTCCTTTTGTCTGTGTTGTTTGGAGGTTTGAGTGCATAGGAGACCATTAAAGGCAGCGCATGCCCTCTGGCCGGTGTGACTCAGTGATTGGGTTTAGACCTATGAACCAGGAGGTGGCTCCATCCCTAACCCCGGGAACATGCCGGGTTGTGGGTTCCATCCCAGAATGGGACGTGCAGGGGGCAGTGGATTGATGGTTTTCTGTAATTACCGGTGTTTTTCCATGGTTGAGCTTTGATGTATGAACCAGGAGGTGGTGCAGTTCCATTCCCAGCCTGGGCACATGCCCCCGTTTTGGGTTTCATCCCAGAATGGGACATACAGGGGGTAGTCTATTGATGGTTTTCTTCATCATTGGTGTTTCTCTCTATCACCCTCTCCCTTCCCCTCTGAGATCCATAACGTATTAAAAACAAACAGCCGAAACCGGTTTGGTTCAGTGGATAGAGCATCGGTCAAGGGCATGTACCTTGATTGCGGGCACATCCCCAGTGGGGGGGGGGGGGGGGGGGGTGCAAGAGGCAGCTGATCGATGATTCTCTCTCATGGATATTTCTGAATCTCTATCCCTCTCTCTTCCTCTCTGTAAAAAATCAATAAAAATATATTTAAAAAATAAAATTAAATAAATAAAAACAAACAAACAGAAAACTTGTTTCAAGTGTAGGGCTCGGCTCTTTCCCCTGGCAGGCCGGCAGGTGCAGGCCGCCTGCCCTGAGGCAGCCAGGGGGTTGGAGGCCTCCGTCACCTAGGCAGGCAGGTATACGGAGCCCGCTGGAGCTGCGGCAGCGGGTAGGGTGCAGGCCACCATTGTTGAGGCCTCGCATTAATTGGATGTCAGTATTCTTAAGGCATGTAGTTGGTCCAGCGAGGTGCAGCAGTATTGCGAGAAGCAGTGTCCTTGTGAGATCCCGCCATTATCCAGTATTGCTGCAGGCCTGGTGCAGTTGTGTTTTACTAAGGTTCCTATTTAATTATTTTCTAAGTTAATAGGATACTGGTTGGTGGTTCCTAGGGTACATGTTCCTGGTCACTATTTTCCTGACAACTAGATAACTATTTTCAGGTCACTAGTTGCCAGGTTAATAGTTAGTAGCTGATTATTTACCAGTTCACTAGTTATTGTTTTACCTGTTATCAGGTGAGTAGTTCCAAGGTTAGTGTTTCCCAGGTTCCTGGTTCTTAGTTCCCATGTTGCCATTGTGGCCATTGGAGGAATAACACCAGGTGCTTGTGTCCATGTTGCTGAAATTGCTGTTAATACAAAGAATAATTATAGGTAAATGGAAACAAAGAAATGAACAGAAATCCAAACAAATGAAAACCCCTTCAAATCCTGGAGTGTGTCCAGGGCGGGAATCATTTCTTCCCTGGGTGGATTGAAGTTATTGGTGTGTATTTGACACCCCTTCCCGTCTCAGCCTTGAAAAGAAAGGCTTTGCTGGTACACTTCCATTGGGAAGGTGTGTGTATGTTCCCTGCATGAGTCCGTCCCGTAGAGGCTGCCGTTGTGGAAACAGTGTGTCCCTGGGAGGCCGCCGTTGACAAGGCAGCCATTGGTGGACTGGTGTCCCTTCCTGATGCAGCCAGTACCCTGGGCTGCATTTGTTGATGGTATGTCCAGATGCAGGGTTATCATGGGAACTTGTTACTACCAGGAGGAAAAGATTCACCATCAAGTTTTGTGTGGAAACATATTTTGTAATAAATATATACTAGAGGCCTGTTAAACGAAATTTGTGCATGGGGAGGGGTGTCCCTCAGCCCAGCCTGCACCCTTTCCAATGTGGAACCCTTTGAGAGATGTGTGACCGCCTGTTTAGGTCCAATGCCAACTGCCATCCCCTGTAGGCCTGGTCCCCCCCCCCCAACTGCCCTCTTCTGCTGTCCTGGTCACATCTAACTGCCCTTCTTTCTGGCCTAATTGCCCATAACTTCCCTCCCCTGCAGGCCTGGGTACCCTCCATGCATGTGTGGTCCCCACCCAACTGCCCTCCCTTGCAGGTCTGGGTCCCCCCAAGTGCCCTCCCTGTTGTCCTGATGTCTCCCAACTGCCCTCTCTGCTGTCCTGTTCACTCCTAACTGGCCTCTTCTGCTGACCTGGTCACCCATAACTTTCCACAACTTCTCTCCTCTGCTAGCCATCTTGTGATGGCCATGTTGTATCCACATGAGGGTGGCCATCTTGTGTGTTGGAGTGATGGTCCATTTTCATGTTACTTTTTTATTCCATAGTATATTTATTATTTCCCAAAGTAAGAGATAGGGAGACTGCAAGATCAATGATGAACAATCATCCTAGATGAGCTGTCTTTTTTTAAAAAATAAATCTTTATTGTTCAGATTATTATAAATGTTCCTCTCCCTCCCCCTCAATTGCTCCCCTCCACCAGGTTTCCACTCCACCCTCTGCCCTTTCCCCAAATGTTGAAAAAGTGATCCTATGCCATATGATAGAGTTGCAAGAATGTAAATGAAAAGTGTGTTTTTTATTGAATTGCACCATTTGTTAGTGTATCTTCTGGGTAGTGTGATGCCTAATGAACAGAAGTGAGGGTCAGAGGAGTCTAAAAAGCTCGAATCAGGGTTATTTTTAGGCACAAGGGTCAACCTGAGCCCCCCCCCCCCCCCCCCCCCGCCACACACACACACACACACACACACACACACACTCACTCACTGCTGGGGAATGTGTAATGTTTTAGCTGAGATGTTAAGCAAGAAAGCCAAACTATAAGAAAGTCCAAATGTGCAGCCCTGTCTGTAAAAATACTGCCTATCCAATGGAATGAGGAGTTTGCTGGTGTTTTATGAACTTGTTCCTGATGAAGGAATGAAAGGCCTAAGTAAGTTGATGTTTACTTTACCATTTCCAAAGTGCATAGGAGATAAGTTATGGTGATTCCATTCTGAGTTGGTCCAGAGAGGACCCTTGTGGCCCATGTTTACTAGAAAAATGTTGTTGGTGAATTCTTGAAGGCTAGCAATGTGTGAACTTGATGGTTGTTGAATGCTGTGAATGGTGTGACTTTGATAGTTCCATATGAGTAATTGTTTGACATGAAGTGCTGCAGCAAGAGAAGCGATGAAACGTGAATGTTTTTCTTTTAGTTTATTTTGTTGCAGTCCGTGTGTGAATATTATGTTAGTAAAGTACTAATTTTTAAAGGCAGTGAATGCAATATCTCCTGGTATTGAAGGTATGTTTGTTGGAATTGAATGATGTAGGATAGCAGAGAGGGAAAGAGAGTGGGGTGGGGGGTGGGGGGGCGAGCGATAGAGAGAGAGAGAGTCCTCTTGTCAAGTTGTTCCCAGGAACCTCTGTGCAAACCATGGTGTCTGTCCATGGTGTTGAGAGGTGTCTCGCTGTGAAGGCGTTTCCCCGTTGGTCAGCAGGTGTCGCCTAGTGTTCGCCAATAACAAGGTCCTGAGAGGTGTCTCTTGTCAAAGCGTTTCCTGCGTTGGTCATCAGGTGTGGCCAAGTTGTCGCCGATGAGACATGTTTGTGTGTTTTTTTTTCTCGAGATATTTTCGTGTGATGTGAGGGGCGGATGTGGGCCTTTGTAATGGGTGTTGTCAAGGGGGTTTCTTTTGATCTCCCCCCAGGTGAGGTGCTGTTCATGGTCTAGGTGTGTTGTTATTTGTGATGTCCCGTGAGGCACGTGGTGACCCTGTGCGGTTTATTTTGTGTGTGTGTAGGTTGTGGTTGTGTCCAGCCAAGTGCGTTGGAAGCGAGCTGAGTGTCCCTAAATGTTGTTGTGAGGCAGTTGCGAGGAGGGTTCATTTTTTATTTTAATTGCCACTGAAACAGTGTGATGTGTAAGAGGCGTAATTGTAGATTATAATTCCTTGCGAAGAAGATTGCATTGTGATGTGAAGAACGTGAATGTTTTTCCGTGGAGTGAGTGTTGTGGATTGGGAGGCGATGTCCCTGAGGCATGTGAGGAGGCTATGTTTCCCGGTCCAAGGCCCTGTGGCCCCACGTTCCCCCTTCCCCCAAGATTTGCCATTGTGAAGACAGCCATGGGCAGGTGTTTGAGCCCCCTCTGTGGAGTTGGTGTCCCGGGGTGTGTGGTGCCTGTCAGGTTTTTTGGATGAAGCGGTGGCTTTCTTTGGGGCTGCCGGCATCCCTCATGTGTAAACCCCCCTCCCCCAGGATGCGGTTTGAGTGGGAGGATTGAACGTGTAAGGTCCCAAGACCCCCGGTGAGTCCGACGGAGGGGACGATGACCCCATGTCAAACGCCGAGACCGAAACTTGATGCAAAAAGCATGAGGTTTTATTAGTACAAGCGCAGCGCAGGGGCTTCTCAGGCAGCCAGCATCAGTGCTGGCTGGCTGAGAGCGCCGAGTATTACAGGACATGAGTTTATGAAAGGGTGAGGCTAGAACCCTGCCTCCTTGTGGGACAAGGCTGAGCTATCCTCCATTTTGTGGCCGGACCCTAGCCCTAACCCAACCAATCAGGGTCATATCCCCCCCTGTATAAAACCCATTGAGATGTTACATTCTCTCTCTCTTCCACCATGCTGTCGGTGTGAGTGGGACAGAGCCCATGCTAGCATGGAAGAGGCTCTTTTGTTTATTGCATCGGACTGTGAACAAAAACAGCCACTTGCTGACCTGATGAGCTCAGGCAAGGCCTGTGTGGCAGTCTTGCAGACTCAGAGACCTGAAGTAACCACGAAGGATGGTTTGAAAATTAAATATCTTACTTCCAACAGGTTATAGTGGGCAGTCATTTTCTAGGCCAATGTTTCCCAGACAAAGATCAGCTTGATCTTTACTGAGCCCATCTGCCTTCCTGCCTCTAAGATAACCTATCTGTGAGTAACCTGTAACTTCCCTTTTCTCTGGAGCCCCTGGGGTAAAACCAAATGTGGTGGGCGCCAGGACAGATGCCTCAAATTCCTTCGTTATCATGTTAATTGTTCCTGCACTCACCTAAGTATCCCAGGGCTTTCCCACAGGCTTGCTTTATCCCGCCTCCTTACTCCATCACCAATGAATATTCATGTAACCCACCTATGTCCCTCCTTTGATTGCAATGTATAAATACAGAAATGTAACCCGCCATTCTCCGGAGCATTATCTCAATCCGTTGAGGTTCTGCTTCCCGGCAATTGTCGACAGTTTTGGCTCAAATAAACTCACAAAAAATTCCTTTACAGGTTTCAATGTTTTTTTTCGTTAACAGGACTCGGCTCCCTGGTGGTCCTCGGGGATCACAAAGTCTGGGTATAACATATGGGGGCTCGCCCGGGATTCCCAAGACCCCAAGGGACTCCGATCCGGAGAGCCTCACTGGCCGCGGTGAGTGTGTGTGTGTCTGTGTGTTTGTTAGCTGGTTCTGAAGGGATCCCTGTGGGAAGCGCCCAAACAGCCTAGTGGACGCGCTATAGAAGGCTTGGGCCGGAGTGGTCAAAAGACGTTTTGATCCTCCTGAGGTGGTCGGCGTGAGGCCGTCCTTGGTGGGAGTTGGAAGCTGTTTGTCGGGCCCCACCCCCGTCTGTTCCTGTGTTCTTTGTATAACACTGAAGATGTTGATGGAGGGAGTTCCCCTTTGTTGGTTGTTGTGATTTTCTGTGTTGTGGAGGTTAGTGGAGACGCCCTGACCTCCCTGAGTCTGGAGACCAGCGTGGGCTGTCTCAAATGCGGGAGAAGTTTGGAACTTTTCCCAGGTAGCAGCGTGAGGCAGCCCCATGTCGGATGGGGCTGCGGAGCGCGGCCGGGGGTGTGGGACCCTCGGCGACGGAACTGGGAGCCGGCGGGCGGCGCGGTGTCCCAGGATGGAGCCGGCAAAGCGGGTGTGAGGCCGGCGTGCTGGCGCGGGCCCCTTGGCGGTGTCGGGTCTGGGGTAAGGTCTCCCGCGGGCCCACAGGGGCCCAGACACCCGGGCGGCGGCGGCAGCGGCTCTGGATGCGAGCCGGGCCCTTCTGGTGGATCAACCAGGCTTTGGCCGGCATCCTTGCCGCCTCCGGGCCCTGGTTCTGCGCGGCGCCTCGCCTCTGCCGGCGCCTAGCGAACGACTAGAGCTGATGCGGACCAAGGAGGTTTCATAGACGAATTTCTGTGCTCATGTAAAGAGAAAAGGCCGGTTCAAAACGAGTGCACATAGTTTTGGGCCGAGCTTAAACTCTTTTGTGGATACAAAAATGAGCTTAAAAGATGATAGAGGTGAACTGGGAAATAAATTAAAACTGATTCCCCAAGGCATTTTAAGCTAAGCAACTTTTGAAATTCCTTCCCTGAGGCAAGTAAACAGCAGGAAATAGAAGTTGCCTCAATTAACATTGCCTCAATTAAATAGGGAGTGGTTGGCTCTGACCTTCCAGAGCTTCAAGGTTGATCAGCCTATTCTATTAGCAAGACAATAGTTGGTTTCTGGCACATGAAGTCTAGAGAATTGCTTTTAAAATGTATAATTATTATTGATTTGGGAAATGCTAAGTATTTGATTTGCTACCTGAAAAATTTATTTAAAGTTCTGAAAGTTTAAGTTCCCTTGCTATGAAGAGGTTTTAAAGCTACACCTTATTTTTAATAGAGAAAGGGGTGGGCCACTCTTCCCACCCAGAACAGGTAATCCAATTCTAGCCAGCAGCTATAGAATGCTCATTTGCTTTGAATGCCTTTTGCTCAGTTTCCCAGAGCAGAAAAAAACACACACACACACACACACAAAATGTGGTTTAAAATTAATTGTTAGATTTTATAAAGGTTTATTAATAGGGAGCTGCTGGATGTTTGACTTGCAAGCTCTAAAGATTTTGGAATTCAGAATGAATTGGGAAAAATTATATAATTATGATAACTAAATGCTTAAAATATAGCAACTTGTTTTTGAGACTTAAATAATTACCTCTTTAGGAATTTTACAACAGGTGATTTATTTACCAACTGATTTTAAAATTTGTAATTTTATTTAACAAAGCCAAGTTTAATTAAAATCAGAATTACTCTGAAAGAACAGATACATGAACCAGTTTTACGTGATGATGTATATTAAAATATGCTAAACATAGAATTAGAGCAATAATCTATGTGATGCTTAAGCCCTATCCAGTTTGTTTTATACAGACCTACGTATAGTATGCCTCTTGTGAATAGTTTAATTTGTTTGTTTTGCTTTATTTATAATCACATTGTAAGCTTGAATTTAGGTTTATACCTGCATTTTGTATTTTGTGCATTCAGTTGTTTATAATTTATTTAGAATTGTGCTAAAACAATGTGAAAATGATTATTTGTATTTAACCCCTGCTACTGTGTGGACAACCTTCACCGATGTTCTGGGGAGGGCAGTGCTTAGAGATGCAGATAGGCCTGTATCTGTAAGAAAAATGTAGCATTTTAAGGTTTAAAAGTTAGATTTCTATAAAGGTTGTAGAGAGAATATCCTGACAGGTTAATTAGAAATTCCCTGGTGGACACTGGGGCAGCCTATTCAGTCCTGACAGAGCCGATGGGACCCAAACATCAGTTCAGGGAACCACTGAACATCAAGAAAGGACTGTGAACCTCGGAAAGAACACGTGCTGGAGGAATGCAACTACTGAAGTTCAAGACTCAGCGCCTGCCATAAGCCTTGCCAGACGTCGTGAAGCCTTACGTGAGTAAGGTAAAGAGCATTGCCAAAAGAATTCTCACTCAGACTCTAGGTCCCTGGAAGAGACCTGTTGCCTAAGAGGCTAGACCCTGAGGCAGCAGGGTGGCCAGCTTGCCTCCGGGCAGTGGCCACCACAGCATTGCTGGTGAAGGAGGCAGATAAGCAGACTCTAGGCTAGGAGCTACACTGGCCATCAGCCCTGCTGGCCTGCTTCCAGATGATGGTCCAGAAGAGCCCATTTGTAACTGCATGGACGCAGCACTGCCATCATCAGAGGCAGAGGTAGTCACCTTAGACCAAACCATTTGAGCATAAAGACACTGTGCCATCCACAGAGAAAGTTACCGACTGCAGCCGGAAAGAATTGGCTGAACAGAAGTGAGCCACCGAAGGACCAGATGATGGGTGGACCCTCCAGATGACAAACTGTTGGTCCCAGAGACTCTAGGTCAGAATTGCCCAGTGACACCAGGTTGCCCACTGAAGTGTCACCAAGACTTCTGAGCTTCCTTCTGTAGGCCAGAGTTGCTAAAAGTACTATCTGTGCACAGGTAAATGCTAAGCAAGATAAGGGGTTCGGGGGGTCCTCCTAGGAATTCAGGTCCCAGGAAACTTTCCCAGGAGAGCATTGATAAATGAATTTCACAGAGAATAAGCCACTAGCATTTAAGTCTAGTTTTAGTAGAGCAAGACTCTGAAAAGAGGTTTGACTAAAATCGGTGAAGATTGGACCAACCCTCTGTCTTTTGCCCTTTTTTGGGCCAGGTGTACCCTTACTGGGATAATTTCCTTGCTTTTTGAGAACCATTCCCTTGCTCAAGTCCTTACAGGCTCAGCAGTTTGCTTGTTCCAGATGCACTGCCAGTGCCCACCGCAGACCCTGTAGCCTGGGAACTCAATGTGGATAAAGGCCCAAGGACTCAAAAGGATCCTGAGCACACCCACAGCTATTGAAGTAGATGGCACCCAGACCTGACTACATGACTCCCAGCTCCTGCATGGCCTGGATCCTGGCAGCTAGTGGCTTCACCTGTGAGGCATGGATTCCTAGCCTGAGCTCCACGCAGGCCAGGAAGAGACTTGATGCCTGCAGGAGAGGAACTGAACAGTACTGATGGGATATGTGGTACTAAAGGTTTTGGTCGGATGAGTCAATGGTTTGACTCTGTGCACATAAGACAAGGGGGGAATGAAAGGGTGAGGCTAGAACCCTGCCTCCTTGTGGGACAGGGATGAGCTATCCTCCATTTTGTGGCCGGACCCTAGCCCTAACCCAACCAATCAGGGTCATATCCCCCCCTGTATAAAACCCATTGAGATGTTACATTCTCTCTCTCTTCCACCATGCTGTCGGTGTGAGTGGGACAGAGCCCATGCTAGCATGGAAGAGGCTCTTTTGTTTATTGCATCGGACTCGGCTCCCTGGTGGTCCTTGGGGATCACGAAGTCTGGGCATAACATTTATATAGGCTAAAACCACACGAAGGTGGTCTGTAAATCAGAGAACTATGTTAACAGATAATATTTGGCTCATAATAGCTGACAGTTGACTCATTTCCCAAGGAGGCCGGATGGTCTGTTTTTGCAAGTCGATTCCAGAAACAGATAAAATACCTAGTCCTCCCAGAAACATATAATATAGTTACGGCCCTGCGGTTAGGGAGGCAGGATGGTCTGTCTTTAGCAGGCTGCTCCCTCAGGCTGATTTCAGGAACAGATAACATACCTCTACGGTGACCAAACCAGAGTCTGCTGGAAAGGTCAGTTAACCAGGGCTTACTGGAAAAGTCAGTTAAGCAGGGGAAGGGGGTCCTTCCCCGGCCTTACAAACGTTGAGTTGGCTTTACTTCCAGATTCCATGGAAGTGTGTTGAGCATGGTTTGTTGTTGAAAGTCAGCTGGTGTATTATTTGTGTTTTGAGTTGTGGTTGTGTTTGCAGTGTGTTTTGCAGGCAGGTTTCTCTGGCCTTAGTCAGTGAGGGCAGTGGAGTTTGGCACAGTGGCCAATTGAAGCTAATTCAAGCCTCACCACCCCCAAGGCTGTGTTTGAATGCTAAGTTTTGAAATGCAAATGAGTTCCTGGATGTGTAAGTCCTGGGGCGGACTAGGTGTTCCCTGAGGAGGAGCCGTTTGCATGTTGAACGGTCCATTGTTTTGCATCTGGGAGGACTTGGTTGTGAAAGGTGGTATTGAGTTTTAAGTTCCTTTGTGCTGCCCCTGAGGGCGCAGCCCCAGCCCCCTGTGTGGGATGTGAAGTGGTTTTGTTGTGAATGGTGAGTGTTAAGTCGTCTTTTGTCGCGTATATGTTTTTTTTGATTTTGTTTTTTCTCAATAGCCCATCCACCCCAGCGGACAGAATTGTGTGGTTGGGTTTCTTCCTGGTCGTGCATGTCCGTGTCCTTGTTTGAGTGCAAATGTCTCAAGTGAGGTGTTGTAAAGCGGTATTTTGTAGAGTGTTAGGTTGAGGCAGGGGGTATAGCCCAGGGCAGATGCAAGCATCTGCAGGATGGATGGTGACAAAGATAGCTGGCTGGCTGGCGCCTTCCTAGGGCCTTCCTGGACCCCTGGCCCGAGGCAGGAATTCCACACCTCTCATGCCCTTCCCCCTCCCCTCCCTAAACAGCTGTATAAAAGAGATACCTATGCTGCTTTTGGGCGCCAACTTCCCTGGCCCACCCTCGGACCAGAGAGCTTCGCCCGGGAGTGCAGATTAAAGCCCCCTTCTTAATCGCCTGGATTCCGTGTCTTGCTTCTGCGCCGCCTGCCTCTCAGCTGGGATCTTACAAACCTCTCCGTCGGGACCTTACAACCTTTCATAGAGCACTGTGTCCATGCATGGATATTGTTCTGTGCCTTTTTTTGTTGTTGTTGCGTTGTTGTCACAGTCGTGTCAAAGCTCTGGGTTAGCTAGGAGTTGTGAGGAGAGAATTTTCTTGGAGCAGTAGGGCCTCTGTGTGGTGTGATTTTTCAATTTTGCTCCTGAAGAAATGATTCGATGAGATTGTCCCATGCGTATGTAGGTATTTTAGTGTTTTTTTAAAAAATATATATTTTATTGATATTTTACAGAGAGGAAGGGAGAGAGATAGAGAGCTAGAAACGCTGATGAGAGAGAAACATCGATCAGCTGCCTCTTGCACACCCCCTACTGGGGATGTGCCCGCAACCAGTGTACATGCCCTTGACCGGAATTGAACCTGGGACTTTTCAGTCCGAAGACCGACGCTCTAGCCACTGAGCCAAACCGGTTTCGGCATTTTAGTGTGTTTTGTAGGTGCCATGTGTTGTTGGTTGTCTTCCCAGTGGCAGTGCCGCCTTCGTCCCAGTGGGTCCACGGTTGTTTTTAAGTGTCAAGTTTGATCATTTCCTTGTTTGTGTGTTTCATGTTTTAAATTTTTGTTCCTGTTTCAATGTTGCTTGTCCAGGAAAGGAGGTTTTGCTCCTTGAGGCTGTTGTTCCAAGGCAGTGAGTGGCGAAAGTGTGTCAAGAATATAGATGATGATCCTGAATCCCAGAGTGTGTGTGCACGTGCGCTGTCCTGTGTTTCTGATTTCTCCTCTGGACTCCTATAAAGTCTCAGAATGTTACGAAGCTGGTTTGGGTGAGTGGCTAGAGTGTCGGCCTGCGTATTGAAAGGTCCCAGGTTGGATCCCGGTGAATTGCATGTACGTTGGTTTTGGGCACATCCCCAGTGTTGTGGCTTGCATGAGGCAGGTGATTGATGTTTGTCTGTGTTAACGAAAAAACCATTGAAACCTGTAAAGGAATTTTTTGTGAGTTTATTTGAGCCAAAAACTGTCGACAATTGCCGGGAAGCAGAACCTCAACGGATTGAGATTATGCTCCGGAGAATGGCGGTTACATTTCTGTATTTATACAAAGAAATCAAAGGAGGGACATAGGTGGGTTACATGAATATTCATTGGTGATGGAGTAAGGAGGCGGGAGAAAGCAAGCTGGTGGGAAAGCCCTGGGATACTTAGGTGAGTGCAGGAACAATTAACATGATAACGAAGGAATCTGAGGCATCTGTTCTGGCGCCTACCACATTTAGTTGTACCCCAGGGGCTCCAGAGAAAAGGGAAGTTACAGGTTACTCAGACGTCTCACAGATAGGTTATCTTAGAGGCAGGAATTCCGGCAGATGGGCTCAGTAAAGATCAAGCTGATCTTTGTCTGGGAAATATTGGCCTAGAAAATGACTGCCCACTATAACCTGTTGGAAGTAAGATATTTAATTTTCAAACCATCCTTTGTGGTTACTTCAGGTCTCTCAGTCTGCAAGACTGCCACGCAGGCCTTCCCTGAGCTCATCAGGTCAGCAAATGGCTGTTTTCGTTCACATCTGTCATCGCTGTTTCTCACTCTGTATCCCTGTCCTTGTCGGAACAACAACAACAAAAAATCAGTAAAACGTCTCTAAAAAAGTAAAGTGCTAGAAATTGTTTCGAGATTTGTGCTTGATTTAGTTTTCCATGAGTGTAAGCATGGGTTAATCCGTAGGAAGCTTGAGGGTTTTTTGTTGATAATGTGAGTGTTGAATGGGCAGCAGGGCAGTCTGAAGTCCTTGGTAGTTGTGATTTGGAAGTAGTAAGTGCGTTTATTTTTTCTTTGAAAGGGTAGGAAGGGGCGTAGGTTTGCTGTGAGCAAGATGTTTTTTTGTGGAGAAGGTGCATGCTTGTGGTGTGTTTGTTTGTGACGTTCATTGGTGTGGTTGGCATTGCCGTGAGGTGACTTTCATTGGAATCCTGTTTTCCCTGAGTCTGTGTGTTCCTTGTGGAGGTGGTTGAGATGTTTTGTTGTTTTTGTTGTGGTTGCGTTTTTTTTGTATTCTTGTTTTGTGTTTTCTTTGCAGCATGTTTGTGTTTTGAGGAGGTCGTAGTTGTTGTTACATTGTGTTGTAGTAGAGGTTTTTGTGTGTGTGGATTTTTTTGTTGTGCAAGTTTTGCTTGTCACGGATTATTGTTATTTCAAGCAAGGCATAAGAGGGTTGTTATTTATTTATTTATTTATTTATTTATTTATTTATTGTCTTCCTGAGTGCAGAAGCGATGTGGGGTTGGTTGTAGGTGGGAGGCTGGTATGGGCGAAAGGAGTGTGGTGGTGTCTTCCCACTGTAAAGAGGATTTGTGATTGAGTTGAAAGAAGAAGGTGGTTGAGTGAAGTGCAAAGGATGTTTATGTGAAAAGTGGTGTTTGACTTTTGAGCGTGATATTGTGGCTTGTGCAGTGAGTGAGTTGCTTCAGCAATAGTGTCGTTAGGTGAGGTTCCAGATTGAGACTTTAAGGTCAGACAATTTTTGTTGTCTGTTCTGCAGAAGCCAAGGAGATTGATTGGCATTGACTGAGTAGGTGCAGAAGTTGAATGTGTAGATGAAGTTTGTTGGTTTGTGCTTGTGTGTTAAGTGGCTTTGCTAGGTAGGTGGTCATTATAAGTCCATAAGGATGTATGTGTGTGTGAAGCACCCTGTGTTCTGTTGCTTGTCAGCATGTGTAATTTCTAAATTTGAAGAAAGGCAAATGTTAGTGTTTTTTTTATGTTTGACAGGATTGCCTGCACCTGTGCCGGGAGCCATAAAAACAGAGTTCGGTCTCACTTCCTGATCAGCCCTACTTACTGATTGAGCAATAGCATAGAAAGCCCACGTGCGCCAAAGGCCAGAAGAACCTCCCACATCAGAATAACCAATCAGCTAAGGACAGATACCCAGTCCCCAACCAATCACCCCATGGCAACTCCTTATCCTACTCCTCCCCTCCTGAGCCTTTAAAAACCTCAATGCTTCAATAAAGAAACGAGGCTTGATCAGAACTTTGTCTTGCCTCCATTCTTTGCGTTCCTTGTTTGTTCCATTCTCTTAGGTGGTTCCTGCATGCCCTCGTTGTTGCCCTGCGGGCCGGGGCACACCTGGAATGGCTTGGTGGCGAGGGTGCAGTCCACGTTCATGTGGTGCTGTTTAGTAAGTGAGAACACGCAAGTGTTGTGTTGTTGTGAGCAGTGAGGCGAGCCATGGGTGGCTGTGAGGGGGCCGTGAGGTGAGCTGGTTTGGTGAGCAGGTGGAGGTATTTGTGAGTTGTGAGAGAGTGTTATGTGTTTTTGCCATTTTTAATTTTTAAGTGTTTTGTATGTCCTTTGCAGTGTGATTGGTCAAGTGGTGTCCCTGATGTCCTGTATGTTAGTGAGTGGAAGCATTTGTCATGTTGGTTGGTCCTGTGTCCGAGAACCCTGGCGTTGTGTTAAAATGTTCATATTTTAATTTTAATTTAAAAATATTTTGTTTGTTTGTTTGTTTTTCCATAGAGGAAGGGAGAGAAAGGGACAGAGAGGTAGAAACAATCATGAGAGAGAAACATGGACCAGCTGCCTCCTGCATACCCCCTTCCTTGGATGTTCCCATAAGCACTGACCATACCCCTGACTGGAATCAAACCTGGGATCCTTCAGTCCAGAGACTGACGCTCCATCCACTGAACCAAACCGCTGTCGGCTTTATTGCCTTTTTTATTGTTTATGTTGTTTTTTTAGTTTTTTTTTTTATATCCTAGTATTTATTTATTTTAAATAGATCTTTATTGTTCATATTATAAATGTTCCTCATTCCCTCCCCCATTGCTCCCCTCCACCAAGTTTCCATTCAACTCTCTGCCCTTTCCCCATCCCCTATTGTCCTCATCCATAGGTGAAGTTTAAGTTCAGTCTCTTCCCGCCTCGCCCCACTCCCCATTTCCCCGAGAATCATCAGTCCACTCCCCTTCCATACCTCTGATTCTATTATATTCACCAGTTAATATTGTTCATCATGATTTTTACTTCCCTTGGTTTTTAGACTCACTTGTTGATAGTTATGTGTCTGTTCATAATTTTTATCTTTATTTTCTTCCTCTTCCTAAAGAACCCCTTTTAGCAATTCATATGTTGTTGTTTTTTAATTGGTATTTTACAGAGAGTAAGGGAGAGAGATAAGAGAGCTAGAAACGTCTATGAGAGAGAAACATTGACAATCTGCCTCCTGCATACCCCCCACCGGGGATATTCCCGCAAGGAATGTACATGCCCTTGACCGGAATCAAACCCGGGACCTTTCAGTCCGCAGACCGACACTCTACCACTGAGCCAAACCGGTTTCTGCTGTTGATGTTTTTTTTTTATATAATCTGTTGAGGCCATGAGTCACGTAAGTTGTGATGCCCGTGGTTGTGTTGTCCTTGTGGTTTTTAGTTGAGCAGGATGCAGTGTCTTTGAAAGTAGAAGCCGAAATGGTCCATTTTTTGTCTCGGCAGGGTAGTTTGTGTATTTTTGGCAGAAATTTGTGTGTGGAGGGTGTTGATGTGCAAGCGCTGTGTTTCCCTCCCCAGGGCCATCTGGAAAGGGAGCATCATATGGGCCATGGTGATTAAAGCAGAGTGAGGCTAAATGCTAAAGGGCTGGTGTTGTTTTCAAGGCTGTAAGTTGTTGATGTTTGCATGCTAATAGGGCTTTTGAAATGGGGAGGAGGTCTCCTAGGGCTAGGCCTTGTGGGTGTGGATCGATCCGTGCATCCAGTCCCTTGGGCCATCGTTTCCCTGGAGGTGTGTGTGGCTAGTGTTTTGCATTGTGTTGTGTTGTTGGTTGTGAAGGAGTGTGGAGGATGGTGTGCATTGTGTGTTGTGGTATGCCACGTGTGTGCTGTTGAGGCGTTTTAAGCAGGTGTAGGAGGAGGGAAGCAAGATGTGAGTGTTTTGTGTTGATTTATGAAGGAACCAGAAGGTTGCTGGGTGGTGTCGGTGCAGTATGTGTCGATGGTAGTATTTGTGTAGGTGAGGTGGGATGGGTGGGAATTCGAGTGAGGTTTTTGTTGGAATTGTCATTGTTGTATTTGTCCACAAAAGGGAATTTTGATCAAGCTATTTTGTATCAGGCTTGTGTGAAGGTCTGAGGGGCTCTAGGAGGGTAGGGTGTGATTTTGGTGAATTTTTCTCTGCTCTAGAGTTTGTATTGGCGTTGATTTTTGTCGTGGATGGCGAAGTGAAGAATGTAAGAGCCTATGTAGGTTGTGAGTTTATTTTGCTGAAGGTGTGTGTGGTTTATTTTTTGAGGCAAGCAAGCAAGCAAGCAAACAAGCAAGGAAGCAAGCAGGCCGGCAGGACTTGTGTTAAGATTTCCTGTGTCAAAGCTTCGGAAATGAAACGTTGTCCCCGGTAACAAAATGTGAAAAGAGCTGGGCCACCTTGATGGCTGTGAATGGTCCTAGCGATTAAGTCATTGTGTAGTTGAGATAGTGGCGGTTGAGGTCACTTTAATATGTTAATGTTATGTAAATTGCTCTTGATTTTCTGTTTCTATTGAATTTCCCCCCTAAGAGATGTGTTTGTGTGAGAATGTCCCCGAAAGGTATTGTAAAAGGCCAGATCAGACGGTCATCTTCTGGGAGAGGTGGAGTGGCCCCCATTTTCCCCAACGTAGTGTTTTCTAGTGTAGTCATTTTGTTGTGCGTTGTTGTTCAGAAAGCGGACTGTGAGTGGGCTCTGAAGCAGGCGGTTGGTGTTAAGGGATGTTGCAGCAAAGTGGGAAGTGAGAAGACACAGTAGTGAGTTTTTAATTTGTGTCACTTGGTAGTGATTTTTCAAACTCAGGCTTGCTGAGTTTGCCTTTGTGAATGGTCCGTGAGACGGTGTGAAAGCATGTTAGGTATCGTGTGTTGCCTGTTATTGGACATGATGTTTTTTCAGGTTGCATGTGTTTTCTTTCTGAGGTGAGGTGGCTATTGATTGTGTGTGTGTGTGTGTGTGTGTGTGTGTGTGTGTGTGTGTGTGTGTTATTTTTGTGTTCCCCTGTCTGTGTTGTGATTTTGTTTTGTTTGTGTTTCAAGTAGGGATACGGTAGCATTGTGTTTGTATTGAGTGAGTACGTGTGTTTATTTTTTCCATTGAGTCGTAGGGAGCATCTAAATGAGTGTGGTTTTGGTATGAGAGAGAGAGATGGGTAGAGGCAACGCTGATGTGAGAGATATGAGTTCTGATTGCTATGTGCATGGACATGTTTGTAGGCTGGTATGCTTGCATTTGTAAGGCTTTGATATTGGAAGCTGCCAGTGTCCCCCTTTAACTTCCCTTGTCTCTGTGTTGTGTTGGCTTGTGTGGTGGGTTCTTTGTGAAATGGTGGTGTGTTTGAAAGAATAAACATTTTTTTAAGGAGGCTGTCTGTTTTATCTCAACTCCCAAGGTCTCCCGTTAGTGAAATAGCCCCAGACAAAGAGCAAACAGTGCTCTGAGAGTTATAGCCCCGGGCAAAGAGCAAACAGTGCTCTGACAGTTAAGACCAGATGGGACTGTTGACTAAGTGAAGACCCTGTCATGAAACATGTAATTAAGGAGCTCAGCTCCCCTTTTGGAATTCCTTTGTTCCCTTCTTCCCCATCCATGTGTAACCCCTCCCATGTGTGATTTTTGCCTATATATGCTTGTAAGATTTTTCTGCTTGGGGCTCGACTCCTCTGCTCCTACGTGAGTTATGAGTTGAGCCCCAGTGCACTGGAATAAAGCCTCTTGCTGTTTGCATCAAGTGATGCCTCCTGCAGTTGATTGGGGTCACCGTCGATCCGTGGGACAGTGAGGGCCTCCCTCTGGGGGTTTTTCATGTTGATGGTCAGCAGCTGCGAATGTGAAGTGTAGGGAAGTGGCTCCTTTTGGAAGTGTGAGTGTGTAATTTTCAGCATTTTGTTATGTTTGATTGTGCCATGGGGTTGCTCCAGTTCTCCGGGGAAGTGGCTTTTTAATTGTTTTCCTGTGGCTAGTCCCTTTTGTGAGGAATACTCGTCCCTTGCATTGATCCCATTTTATTGTCTCCCCTGTTTCCGGATATGCACGAAGTAGTCTCCACCCAGCCCTGAAATTGGCGCCAAAAGTTCTTTATAAGGCAGTGACTGCGGTCTTTGGGAGCCGGAGCCATGCAGGCATGAAGGCTGAGGCGTGTGGTGGTGTTTTGCTGATGGAACGGATGGTTAAGCCTTGCTATGTTTGTCCCTGCGCATTGGTGGTTTGTCCCCGAAGATCTTCCTGTCTTATTCCTCACCCTGGGTCGTGTGTATGTGTGTGAAGGAACCGTTGTGGATGGGTTCATATTATTGGGTGCGTGTAGGTGGTTGCGGGTGTGCAGGGCCAGCCCTGTGGTGTTTTTTTTCTGCATTTTTGTGAGGGTTCATTTGTGTGTTTTGTGTGCTCTGCTCGTGGGTTTGTGTTGTGTGTGTGAAGTGTCATGTGGTTATTGTTGTTGTGGTGTGTTTTTTTGTAGTCTAGTGAGGTCCGTGTGTTCTTGTTTGTTTGTTTGTTTCTTCCGTGCATGTTGTGCCGGAATCTCAGTGAATGGTGAGAAGCAGTGGAAGGGGATGCCATGCTGGTGTGTTGCGTGTTTATCCAAAGGGTGTTTTAGCGAGCATGTGTTGTGAGTCCAATTTCCTTTTGGTTTGTGTGGATGTGTGTGTTTGTGATTAAGAATCGGTGGAAGTGTTTCGTTTGGTTTGGTTTGTGCAAGAAGTCTGAAAAGGGTTGTTGTCCATTTTGGATGGCTGAGAGCAAGAGGGAGGCCTGGGCATTGTTTTGTGTGGATGGTGTTTAGTTGGTGTGTGTTGTTCGGTGCAGTTTTTGGCATGATGTGGAATGGGTGTGTCAGGGTTTCGATAGGTTGTTAAGTATCCCTCCCGCCAGATTTGTGTAGTGCAATGTTTGTAAGACGTCCATGAACCCAGGCAGGACAGTAGGAATAGTGCGATTGTGTTTTCTGTTGAATTGTGCAAGATGATATGTGTGCAAATGTTTTCTGATAGTTATGCGGTGCCCCTGTGGTTGTATAGGATGGCCATGGTGGTTTGCATTTTTACAGATGCCATGTTGTGCTTTGATAGGTCATTGTTGTGTGTTATAGGCCTGTAAGTGAGGTATCACAAAGACATGTTAGAGTAAAGTATATTGTCCAGTGATGATAGGTCCTCAGGAAGTAGGTAGAGAAATTGTAAGTGAAAGATTTTAGAGAGGAGATAGGAGCCATTGTGGCTATATCCCTGAATGGACACGGAGAGAATGTACCCGTGGCATGTGTGGGTAGTGTTTTTGAGGGTAGGAAGAGGAAAGGGTGGGACCTAGGGCGAAGAGTAAGGGGTGGGTGTGCTCCAGGGCACTTGAGCATGTGTTGATTGCTGGTTGAATGTATTGGGTATTTGTGTGCGGTCGTTTTTTAGTTATGTAAGGCCGGCCCCCAGTTGGCTGTAGGGAGGATGTGACAGTGCAGTGGTGTCCCAAGTGGATCTGTGTTGTCCTGTGGGTTTGCATGTTTTTTGGTATTTTGTGAATCGTGTGTGTGTTGCGCAGCACCCAAGTGTGTCATTGACTTCCCGTGTGTCAGTGGAGTACGCATGAATTGTTATGCTGGAGCGCTGATGTATTGTAGCCATAGGTTTTTTTTTTTTTTTTTTGTCCTTTATTGATAGCGTGAGGGAAGGTGTGAAAAACGGGTTATGTTTGTCATTGAAGCAAACTGATTTTGTTTTTGTCCTGAAATAAATGTTGTGTGTGACTAGTAGTCCATTGTTGATGTTTGTCCCTGAGAAAGGGAAAGGAGCAGAAGTGCTTTTTGCATGTGTGTTGTAGTGTCGTGAGTCGTGAAAGTGTTGGTATTTTATGGTTGTTTTAGGATGAGTGAGTGCTGTAGAGGAAGGGGATAGGGCGATGTGCATATTGGCATGGTGCAAGGTGGAGGATGTGCAAGGTCTTTTGTTTGTTTAAGCAGCGACGGCCACAGCCTTGTGAAAGTAAAGTGTTGTGTTTGGTTGTGTTTTTGTAGCATAGATATTGATATTTTCCCCCGGTGTTCTTTTTCGGAAGGAAGCGTTTGTACGTTGCAGTTTGAGCAGATGTGTGTGTTTTAAGGTGAGGTGAGGGCCATGCGTGGATTGGGTCGTGTGTAGGATGGATGTGAGGTCATGTTTGTTGTCCCTGCATGAAATGTATTATTTGTGTTTTGTTTTCTTGAAGATGGAATTTTTTTTGAATAATTGATTGTGCATCGCAGCATGGGCGTTGGTGCCGTGTTCCCTATGTGTTTTTGTGTCGTGCGATTTGTTGAGTTTGTGATGGATAGGTTATGTTTTTGAGACATTTGTTTGAGTTTCCATCCTTTTGAGTAAGTGAACGTGTATTTCGTGCAGAGCGAGCACCGTGTATGTTTTCAGACATTGTTGTTGAGAGTGTCGCAGGTTTGTGGTGTGTGAATTGGTAGCCGTGTGGTATTTTCCCCCCCGTGTTATCTCCATTGGCGGACAAGGTGCCATGTTTGTGCGTGGAGCGTGAAGCCAATCGAGTAGGTTTTTCCAGTTTGTGTGTTTGTGTGTAGTATGTCCCTGAGATAAGAAAAGCATGGTGAGTGATGTTAATTTGTTGTTAGTATTTGATGTGAGGTATGTTTTGTGTTCCTCAGAAGTGCCAGTCAGTCTCAATAAAGGATGGGCATGTTCCAGAACAATCAAGTGTCCCATACGGGTCCTTTTGTGCCGTGCCTGTGAAGCTGTTTCCGAATGAAGCTGCCAGTCGTCCATGGAGAAGCAGTGTCCACCTGTTGCAGCGTGAACGCAATTGTAAGTGTTGCTGTATCCCGGTATGTTGTGTTTTGGGATGGTTTTTTTTTTGTAAATTTGTGGGCGTATTTTGAGATGGCCGAAGCGTTGTATGGGCATGTCCATCGTAAGGGGTTCCATGTGTCCTTTTTCAATGGTGAGTGTCTTAGGCACGGAATCGTTTTTGAATAGTTTTTCTTTGTTTTTGTAAAAAGTGTGGTATTCCCCGGCCATTTTTTCTCCAGGACCGGTGTTCGTGTTTTCCCGTGTCACAGTTCCCCACATGGCAGGTTTGAGTTATTTCGAAGTAATATTTGTTTGGACGTGCACGCGTTTGTGTTTTCTGTGTGGTTTCCATTTTAGTATGTTAAAAAGGAGTGGATGCATTGTTGTATATTTTGAAAAGAGACATGTTTTTAATGCATGTTTGCATTTTTCTAAATTTGTGTTTACTTTGATTGTGATCTTTGAATGCCACTGTTAATTTTCGGTGTGTCAAAGTTTAATTTTGATGTGTATTTTTTAATGCAATGCGTTGCAGATGGAGAGATTTTGTTGGATGGAGGTGCAGCGTTCAAATGAGGACTGGGAAGGCCTAGGTCCCGCATGTGTAGTGTCGGATGCTTAACATACATCCCGGAGTATCCAGGTCCCCCTGGCTTTGTAAGCGGTCATCGCTCCCTGCATTGCTGCCATCGGTTTGCAGCAGAGGATGAGCATGAGGTAATGAGACAGTGTTTGTGTGGATGTGCCCTGAGATGGATGTAAAAGAGATCCCTGTTTGTGCATCTGTGATGTGCTGTGCATGTTGGGTACCTATGTGTACAGTGACAGGGTAAATCACGTGAGGTGCTGCTGTAAAGAAATGTTTATGCAAAGCCACTGTGAGGAAACATTTTGATTAAGATATCATTGTAATGTTTTTGACCACCCTGATGAGATGATGTCATGTCACGCATGGTTTGTGCAAGAGTTCCCACAGGCCTATGTGAGACATGCAAGAATGGATGCACATGGTTTGCTTTTGTACCTTGAATCCATGATTAGGTATTTTTGAAAGTGTTTTTTGAATATTTGAGCTGATGATGTAGTTTCCAACATGTCCATGTCTTTTGAGTGTGTGTGGTTTACAGCATTGCTTGTGTGTGGTCATGTTGGAATGTGCTTATTGAATGTGTTGATGAATTCCTGTATGTGTTGTTATGGGCCATTTACTCTATGGCCCCGCCCTTGCCATTGGCTGTGGTAAGCTGAAGGAGTCTTTCCTTAACCTGTGTGGCTTGTTGATTCCAAATGCATGAATGGTTGTTTGATTTGGAGAATAAATTGGAGCGCCTCGTGTAGAAGGTATCCCTTGTTGGCTGTTAGGGGGTTCGTTGAGTTTGTTTTGCAGGCACAGTGCGTTTGTGGTGTGACAGGTCAGGGGTTAGATGCTGTGAGAGGGTGTGGAATTGTGTGTGTGTGTGTGTGTGTGTGTGTGAGAGAGAGAGAGAGAGAGAGAGAGAGAGAGAGAGAGAGATTGGAATAGTTGTGGTTTCCAGGGTGCTACAAGCCGTGTGTTGTACAGTGTGGGGATTGTATGTGGTTGTGTGTGGTTTTGTTTACGCCCCTTATCTTTGGGTGCCATGCCATCAGTCCCAGCTGGTTTTCCCCCCTGTGTACGTAAAGTATATTTAATGTGTTTTTTATAGTGAGAATGGGAGAGAGATAGTTTGAAACAGGCACACACAGGAGAGGAATATTGCTTAGCTGCCTGCCTGTAAGGAGGAAGGTACATGGCCTTGAGTGGAATGGACCGTGGGACTGTTGAGTTTGCAGGCTAATGCTGCATCCACTGAGGCAGCCAAATGTGTTTTGGCTTATATTGCAGTGAGCTAAAGCGGTTTTTGCTGAGAATTTTTTGATTGTGGCTGTTGGTATAGAAGAAGCACATATGTTTGGTGTTTCTAGGAATCAATGCACATAGCACCTTTTTATGAAGAAAGGTTATTTTGGAGGTAGCTGAGTGGGTGTGAAGGATATAGGGTGTTAGAATTGCAGTCATAAATGCCAGTAGTATGTTGGTGATGGTGATGGTTTTGTGTCATGAGCAGATGATGGTCCTTAAGGAGCATGCTGCATATGGAGGAGGCAGTGTATGTGAGTTTTGATGAGTCCTGATTTGGTGTTTGAACCAGGAGCCTAGACGAATACTCGTTTCCATCTGTAGTTGAGAGTGTGACATGTGTAAGGTCACACTGTCTGTTGTAGTTATTTCCAAAGGCATGAGCCTGGTTTTCTAAGAGTTTCGAGCATTCTGAAGTAGTTGATTTCCAAGGTATGTTTTGTGTATTTTATGTATTGTTAGTGTTTTAGAATGGGTCTGGTCTTTTATTGCAATAGTTTTTTCAGTATCCCACCTTCTGTGTGTCTGGCAGTTGGGTGAATGGATGTGTGGGGGTGTTGTTGGTTGGCCTTTCTGTGGTTGTGGGGTTTTGTTGTTTTTTTTTGTTTTTTTGCTTCATAGCATTTGTAGCATTTTTATGTTGTTGTTGATGCATGTCACTCATATTCTCTTCATTTTCAGGTATGTGTCTGATGTTCCCAGTTTGAAGTGTCGACGTCCTCATCGCAGACCGTGTCATAGGCCCCAAATAAGCTGTTCGTCTTCAGTGTTGTTCCTGTTGCGATGCTGCCAGTATGGGACTAAGTTTTGAATCCTTGTGTTGTGCCACAGCACGTGTAATTGTGATGGTTCCCCGCAAATGCCCTTTTTGTGTAATTTGTGCATCTGTGTCCCCATCCTCATGGAGAACCTTGTTGACTGTGTGTGCGGGGTCGTGGGCTTGAACCACCTCAGTCACTGAGCACAGTCAGTCATTTATTTGAGTGAATGGTGTCCTTTTCCAATGCAATTAATGTTGACATGAAGTTACACAGTTTTTTTTGTACATGAACATCATCCTTGTTGGAGCATTTGAAGAGGAGAAGATAGAAAGCCATCATGCGAGAGCGCCACCCGGGTCCCTGGAGTTGTCTGTTGACAGCATTTCTTTGCCAGCCTCCTGTTTGTACTTGCACGATATGTTGATGTTTTTGTGTGTGTGCATCCTGATTGTTTGTCCCGTTTGTGCTGTTTCCATTTCATAGGTCCACGGTGTGGGCATGTGACACTTTTCTTATCTTGTGTCATTCTATAAAATGTGTTAGTGATTGTGGCTTTTGACAAATGTTAATTCACAGACATTGAATATGATGTAGCTATTGTCAATGGGGGGGGGGTTGCTAGGTAATGTTTTGTGGTTTCCATTGACAGTCCCTAGAGTAGATGGGATGGTCCTCCTTCCATTTTCCCTACCTCCCTCCCTCCCTCCCTCCCTCCCTTCCTTGCTTGTGTATTCACATAAGTCCTGGTTTTAGCTTACACAGTAATGTACCTCTCAGTGTCATTGTTGTCGTACCAAGTGCCTCTCTGGTTGCCAGGTGTTTTTTTTTTTTTAATAAAAAAATGTATTTTATTGATTTTTTTACAGAGAGGACTGGAGAGATAGAGTTAGATGATTATCACTCAACCATGTTTCTATCAGCTGCCTGTTGCATGTCACTTACTGGGGATGTGTCCTCCAGTAAGGCACATGACCTTAACTGGAATCGAACCTGGGGGACCTTTCAGTCTGCAGGCCAACACTCTATCCACTGTTTTAAATGAGTTTTGGCTCTTGTTTCTGGTTTTGATTGTTTTCTGTCCATTTTCCCTCATTGAGGTACCTGAAACAGTAGGGTTAGGTTTGTATGCAAGTGGGCTTCCAGTTTGTATTGTTTTTGAAAGAAATGGATTTACAATGTTTTGGTTAATTGGTGTGATGCCATGGAGGGTATATCATAACATGCCAGTTTCTATCAGTATGTGAATCCTGTGTGTGTGTGTGTGTGTGTGTGTGTGTGTGTGTGTGCATGTGAGATGTGATCATTTTTGTGAGTGTGCACTTGAGTGCCAGTATGTGAGTGAGTGTGTGCGTGTTGGAGAAGTTTAGTGGTGCCTTTCTCTCTAGTTCCAAAAATGCGGATTGTCATCTTTCCTATGGATTGAATGTTCCTAGATATGTTTTGTTGCTAGTAATCACCTTTTGTGCAATGAGCTTTCTTGTCATCTCACATTCATTGTATTTTTGCCTACCCATGTACCTACTTTCCTTCCTTCCTTCCTTCCTTCCTTCCTTCCTTCCTTCCTTCCTTCCTTCCTTCCTTCCTTCCTTCCTTCCTTCCTTTGTTGGATCTTGTTGGTCTTGAATTCAGTTGCAGCAGGGTTGTCATGTGTTGTTTGCTGTGACACATGAAGCTGACAGACATGAGTGAGTGTAGTTAAGTTATTTAATCTTTTCTGTAATTCTTGAGTTAGTCAGCAAATGCGGATAGACTGATGCTAATCAAATGTTGTAGCTGTGATTGCACTGTTGCATGAGAAGTTGACAGTTTGTGTGTGTGTGTTTGTGTAGTGATTGCTTTGTGGTTTGCCATTAGTTTTGAATGTATGTTGGTTTGCTTAAAACTGAATGCACGCATGCATCCATCCACCCAGCCAGGTACTGACCTTATCCTTAGTCAAATGAGAAGCATGTGTTGTGTTTTTTTATCATGTTTTCCTCTGTTTTGCTGTGTGAGGCAGTGTTGTCTGCTGTCTGGGTTGTAGGATTTTTCTGGTGTCCATTTGCTGCAGTGTTATGGTTCTGTCCCTCGCCCCTCCAATCCAGTGGCATGATGCCTGTGAAGTCACTTTGGGTGTATACCTTGACCTCAGTGTGATTATAGCTGGTAGTGACATATAAAGAGATGGTATGTAAAAGAGGACAGGAAATGATTTCATTGTCATTGAGGTTTATTGGCCTGTTATTTGTTATTGTTTCATTCAGTAGGCAGTACAGCTTTTGTTGAGAATGTCAGTTAACACTTGACTCTGTCTATACGTAACATCATTTATTCACATCACTGCACAGTTACCATGTCTGTGCTACACCCCCTCCCCCCACTGTTTCCTTGAGAGCCTATTTGCCCTCATCACACCAGTTTATGTGTCACATTTTTGTGAAAGAATGTAGAAAGAGGGAATAGGAAGTGAAAGATGGGATGTTTTTAGTTTCCCAGTGGTGTTATGTACCGTGCTTATCTTGTTCCTCTGTGGTCTCCCTATTAATGAGAAAAAAGGCATTTTTGTATAGTGTTATCAAATGCTAGTTAAGTTTGTTTGTCATTGCTTAAAGTTTGTATGCTAGGTTTTAGGGATTGTGTGTGCAGTTTCATTTGTATTTCCATTGTAGCAGATTTTATTCCAGTAGTTTGTTGCATGTAGTTACTGAGTATTCTACCCACCTTCCGTTTGTGTTTGGTTATCAAATGATTAAGCGGTGCACCCTCACTGCTCATTTTAGCCTGTCCTCACAGGGTGCCCGTTAACAGGCATCTGCCATAAGGTGCATGATGGAATAACTGTGGCCCATGGCATGTCCAAAAAGCATGCTCCCCTCTCCCATTTTCCCATGTACCATCACCAATACAATTAGTACTGCCAGTGCAGTTGTATTCTTAGTTTTGGAAGTGTTTTCCTTTCCTGTTTCTGCAGCCCCTAGGTCCTTGTAGGATGTGCAGTATAAGCGCCACTTGTTGCAGTTCATTTCCTGTGCCTCCCTCCTAAACTGCTGTTTCAGTTTCCTTATAGTAGTGTTTGGAGATAGATCTAGTGTTCTCTGTGTCACGTCTTATATCCATGCAGCATGGGTGTGTGAGGAACTCCTGTATAGGGTTAAGTACTTTTGTATGAGCTCTGCAGACCCTGATCTATGGACTGACTCTTTTGCTCTTGTCCATGCGTCTCCACTATTAGCAGTGTTATATATTGTACTTGTTAGCTGTGATCCAATGATTGTATATCATTCACAAAGTACCAATAATAGTATTTGTAAGCAACACTTGCAATATCATTCTTTATGCAGTGTGCCATCTCAAACCCTGTCTATAATCTCTTTACCTTGCTTCAGCTATGCTCACATTGGCTAGATATATCCGTTCCCTATGAGTGTTTATGGGTGTTCATTATGTATTTTGGTCTGTTGTGTGTTCCTATTGTTCCTTCACTCTTGAGTTGTTGAAGACTTCATTGATGTATGTATGGGCAGTCCCTAGTGTTAGTATATGGTTTGTGAAGTTGCTGTCTGCCATTCATATTAGCTGTAGTTTGGCATCTCCATGCTGGATTCTTCCATGTCTCGCTTTGTCATCCCCATACTGTTTGAGCTTTCCCCTGATTTTGACATGAGTGGCTATTTTATAATATTTTAATAATAATAATTTTTTGATATTTTACAGAGAGGAAGGGAGAGACATAGAGAACTAGAAATGTTGATGAGAGACTTGAGATAGCGATCAGGTGCCTCCTGCACACCCTGCACTGGGAATGTGCCCGCAACCAGTGTACATGCCCCCAACTGCAGACTGATGCTCTACCACTGAGTGAAAGTGGCTATTTTTCTGACTCAGGGTCCAGCAACCCCAGGGGCTGCGTCTACATCATGTTTGTGTTGATGTGTGCAGCTGTGGAAGTGTTCTTATACCAAGAAGTGTATCTTATTGCTGCTTGTTCCCTTTATAGCCAGATCAAAGACTGCCTCCCCTTGCCCATGTCATTTTTGCAGTCATCAGTTGTCAGTGCTGCCCATGTTTATTTTTGGAAGCCTGTTATTTGATAGATTTTGTTTGTTTTAAAAATAATTTTTATTTTTTATTGATATTTTATTGATATTTTATAGAGAAAGGGAGAGTGATAGAGCTAGAAATGTCAATGAGAGAGAAACATTGGCCAGCTGACTCTTGCACAACCCACATTGGGGATGTGCCTGCAACCAATGTACATGCCCTTGATTGGAATAGAACCCAGGACCTTTTAGTCAGTTTTAGTCCGAAGACTGATGCTCTACCACTCAGCCAAACCGGTTTTGGCCATTTGATAGATTTTCTGCCACAGTTTGCACTGTGATGTGGAAAGTTGTATTAATTAACAAAGAATATGTATTTGCATATTCACTGACACTATATAACAGTGCTAGTAGGTAATGACAGCAGTTTCTTCCTCTGTCCTATAGAGCTGGCTACCAGTAGCATGTGTTTTCTGCACCTGTATTCCTTTCAGTGTGGGAAAATTTGAATTTCATTAATTGCTGTTGTAACATATATACAATGGGTGTGTGTGTGTATGTATGTATGGTGGTTTGCATAGTGGTTTCAGTAGCTCCCCCGTGAGCAAGTGCAAACTAGGATGGGATGCCTTGGGATCCTAATACTTAGCATCATAGCCTGCCATGAGGAAGCTGTACATTTTCTTGTAATAACCCCCCAAAAATCAAAGATTCTCACAGCTGCATGGTGAGTCTGTTGTGGAGTTCTTAAGTAATGGCTAGCTATTTCAATGCTGTGGATGCCCTGCTACCACTGCCCTCCTTGTAGCTGTGCTGCCCACCTTCCGTAATTGAGTCCATCACACACATGTCTCTTCAATGGCAACTTTTCATGCTGGCTGTTTGGGAGGGCTCAGTGAGTACCATATTTGCCGGCGTATAAGACGAATTTTTGGCCCTGAAAAATATGCCTCCAAGTGCGGGGTAGTCTTATACGGCGAGTATATAACAAACTCTGTATTTTGAGTGGAAATGTTAGGGGGTCGTCTTATACGCCCAGTCTCTTATATGCCGGCAAATACGGTATTTTTCAGGGCCAAAAAATCGTCTTATACGCCGGCAAATACGGTACTTACCACCTTGAAGGTGTTGTGTGCCCTTGCATCTGGTGGCACTTCCTGGTTTAATTTTACCATTGGTTGTGTGCCAGTGACCCACTGAGCCATTCCAGATTATCCTTTTTATTTCATGCAGTTACTTTTGCTCCCTCCCTCCCACATCATGTATGCTCACACGAGTTTACTATCCCTATTGCCTATAGCTGCATCATCCTGGGTAGCACAGCCTGCTGTTGGCTGGCCTGTATCCTCATTGGGGGAGGTCCACCCACAAACTTGCAAAGCTGCAAGGCCCTGGGAAGTGTATTTGGTCCTGTGCACATGCCTTCTGTTGTGGGAATAAAAGCCCTGCACTCCCCAGGCCTCATGAATCATGGCAGGAATGTTACCGTTTCCACTATAGCCTATTATTGTGATGTCGACAGTGTCCATCTGTACCAACATGAAAAGTAGTGCTCCTTTACTCACCCTATTGTGGCACTGATATCACACAAAGAACTACATTTACATCCCATCACAGAATCTTGTTTCTCTTGCATGCTGGCTTATGCATGTCCAGCACTGGTGTTTGAGCAAACTTGTTACATGTTGTCCTGCACCATTCTCCCTCCTGTTGGACAGCTCTCCTCACTATAATGTGCCTGTCAAAGTTAAGGCCCCCCTGTAAGACTGCTAAAGGGAAAATAATTCTTTGAAGACATCTGTTTTTACATGCAGTGCTCAGGATGTGTAAATGTTTCCCCTGTTCATTAGAGAGCAGGCTACTGGTATTGGTTCATTGTGCCCATTCCTGTCATGATCCATTCTTTCCCCAGTGATTTGATGGACATGACCGCTCATGCTTGTACCTGCAATGTCAGTATTTGAAAAGCCACACATGTGGGTTATTGCAAGTATGGGCGTGTTGTGCCAGATGTGCAGCCTATTTTTGTCTATGCTGATGGATATTGGAGTGCCAAGGTCTGCAACTTGGACCTAGATGCACACCACCAGATTATTGCAGTCAGCAGTCCGGCTGATAGTACCTATCTCACTTTAAGTAGGATGCTGGCTCAAGGGCTGTTGCTCAGTGTGTGAAAGCCCCTTTATTGGTCCTGTGGGTTCCTGTGCCATGTTTGCCCACACTCCCACTTGGTCCACGGTTGTATGACCAAGTGTGCAGTACTTTATTTGTAATCTCTGTTGTGAGTGCTTGAGAAACGGGTGTGGATGTCCTGCTGGGGCCCCCTGTATCTCTACGCCTCTTCCCTAATTGAGTCCATCACTCCTACCTGCATACCCAATAGCTCTTTTCATGGTATTTGCTGGGGAGCAGTAGGTAGTTATCAACGTTTGATGGGTGTGTATACTTATAGGCGGCATTTCCTACTTTGACATTCCTAGTGTGCCACCTCTTTTGTGATGTCAGAAGCTGCTCCTGGAGCCCCTGCACCTCGTTTGCTGCCTGCTTCCCACACCATGTACACTCAGTTTTATAGGCCCATGCTGATGGCTCTCATGTTGGTGGCATAGCCTACCTTTGGTTCGCCTGCATCCCCGTGGGAGGAGGCCCACCCACTTAGCAAACCAGAGAAAAAAAAGGTGCAAAGTTGCAGGGGCCTCCCTGGGAAGTGTTTTGTCTGGTCCTGCAGGTGTGTGCTGTCTAATGTGGGAAAATAAAAGCGCTGTGCCTCATCAGTCTGTATATGCTGTCGCTGTCCAGTTGCTGAAATAAGTGAGGCCAGCAGTATCTGTGTTCCTTGCCCACCAATGCGTTTTGCATGCCATGCTCCCAGAAGCTATGTTTCCAAAGTAGCCCCCCCACCGCACATAACCCACTCCCCCTTGGGGCCCTATCCCCACAAAGCCTCATGTCACCTACTAATTCCATAATTTTGTTGCATGCTGGCTCATACATGTCCAGCAGTGGTATTTGGGGAACTATCCATCACATTGTGAATAGCGCCCTCCTGAATTGTGCACGTATGAGACACACACACACACACACACAACACCCACCCCCCGTGGCTCCTGGACAGTCCTATCCTGTGTGCTAGTGGTGTCCTCATTATGGGAGTGTACTGCTGGAGTTTGAAGTCCTGGCTTTGACTTCTAACCTTAACCCACGCAAAGCAGGGGTTGCCCAGCTTGGGTCATTGCTGGGACCCTGGCTTCCAGTAATTGTCCCCTTCCTATCAGCTTCATGCCTAAATTGTTTTTAGTGCAGTTGCTCCCTCACCCTACCCCATGGATTTACATGTTAGGGGATGTGCCCACTCTTTCCCCCTTTGTTGCAGAGTCCCCATCCCAAATAAACATTGCAGAAGTGTGTGCATTTTACTTTGGTCAAGACATGTGTTCGTCCTTCATGTGTCATCCCAGCTGCTGTCAGGCTTTGGGAGCCTAAGAGGTCATCTTGGCTTATGCACTCTTCTTGGTCGCTGCCAGGGTGGCTCCTCCACTAGTGTTTGCTATGATTGCTGCCACCCGTGCCTGCCATGTTCCCCTTTGTGCACAGCCATGGGCATTCTCAGTCCACCATGTTGCCCAGCCAGTATCACCGCCTGCAGTTCCCCCCCCGCCCCAAGAGTGGAGCCTGGCACATAACAGTGCCATTAGTCTTCATGCCCCCTACCTTAAGACCTAGGGTTTGGCTATGTCAGTTTTCACGAGTGCTTCCTGTGGCCAGTAGGCGCCCACCCCCATCTACTTTTGTGAGTGCCCATGATTTTGTGCTGAGCTGCCCAAGTTATTCCCAGTCTGGCACCTTTGCCAGCTCATAATGTGCAGCTCAGTTTTGTCTGGCATGCTGGCTCATTATGTATACCTTTCTTTGGCTTGGCATCTTTGCCAGCTCATTTACACATATTTCTTCTGTCCGTCATGCCGGCTCATATGGGTATTGCCATGTCTGGCACCTTTGCCAGCTCCACCTAGCTACAGAGTAATGTGTCCACCCAGCCAGCCACTAAACTGCCTACCCACTGACCCAGGTACACACCCACCCATCCACCCCACCCACTCACGCAAGCTCCCTCACCATTTTAAAAAATTTAATGTGTTTGCTGCCTCCCCTTTTCTATTCTCATGAATGGTGTTGCCCTCCCACATGCCATGTTCGGAGTCGGGTCGTCTATCAAGAAAGCATGGATACTCACAGGGTGCTGGGGGTTAGGGGAGGTACACACAGGGCAAGGGATTGGGGGGAGGTCAGCTTTTGAGGGGAAGGCAGGTTGACGGTGGAGTTTTTCGTCCATGGGTCATTTCTTAAGCTCTGGGGGAATGGGTATTACAGAGCAGGGTGGCACTATCCCTCCCTCCCTTCTTGTCCATGGCACCCACCGGCTAGGGTGCTCAGTCGTGATCGGTGTGGTGTCCAGCAATGCGCACCTCCGTGGCATGTTATGCGGCCATCCACCCATCCATCTCCACTAGTGGGAGCAGCAGCAGCAGCAGCAGCAGCAGCAGCAGCATGGTCTTTTGCAGTTATTTATACTGTGAATTTGTTAGGGGGGAAATTAATGCTTCAGTCCTGCCTGTGCTTTGCTACCCACTTGAGCAGCAGCAGGCGGCAATTTGTGCCTGGAGCCTGCCTTCCAGTGTTGGCTTAGCTCCTTGCAGTGCTCAGCCCTTGAAGAGCCTGTTCCAACCTTGGGAGACCTTTATTGTGCAACCTTATCCTCAACCTTCCCATCTCTTTGGTCAACTACTTCAGCCCTATGGTTCCTGTCCCATCCCCCAGCAATAACGTCTCCTGGTCTCTTTCACACCCCTGATTGTTACCAGGAAGACTGCTGGCGGGGTAGACCTGCCAGGGAGCCCCCCCCCCCCAGCCCCTTTTATATTCGAGTAAGCAAGTCAAGTTTGTGGCTCCTCTGCAACAATGTGAAGTTTCCTCTGCCTTCCCCTCTGTATAGCCATTTGCTTTTCGCCTACCCAAGGAGAAAGGCTGTTTTCTCTGCTGGGTGAAATGCATCCTTGTGCAGTTCTCCTGTTCTCACTCACTGCCCCCAACCTTCCAGTCACTCCAAATGCAGAATAGCAGCCCCCCCCCCCCCCGCCTCTGAGTTCTTTGTTTCCTGTTCTGAGGGCATGGTGCCTCTTCGCCCATTCTCCCCCCCCCCCCCCCCCCCCCCCCCCCGCAGTTCCAGCTAGGCACATGTTTTTTGTGCTCTTGCACACGCACTCACCTTTCAGGGCAGGCTGCAGTTCATGTTGTGCTTCATTCTCCCGTGTAGGTTCCATTTCCAGGGAAGGGATTCTGTATCCATCCCGGCAATGCCTTTTTCTACTGGGATACACACCTGTTGGAAAAAGTGCATTATTGTCAATGGGTCTGTGGAATCAGGCATTGCGTAGTCATGATTGCTTCTAGCAAGTTCATGGCCATTTGCACTCTCTTATCAAAGCTAGGAGCCTGTGCCCTTTTTTTATTGCTTTTCGCCGAGTTGGCTTGCTCCCTTCCTGCACCTATCTGCTACTGTAAGGACCCCAAGATTGAGGAATTGGCCTCCCCCACTGCCTGTTCCAGGATGTGACCTGTTAACGAAAAAAAACCATTGAAACCTGTAAAGGAATTTTTTGTGAGTTTATTTGAGCCAAAACTGTCGACAATTGCCGGGAAGCAGAACCTCAACGGATTGAGATTATGCTCCGGAGAATGGCGGTTACATTTCTGTATTTATACATAGAAATCAAAGGAGGGACATAGGTGGGTTACATGAATATTCATTGGTGATGGAGTAAGGAGGCAGTGGGAAAGCCCTGGGATACTTAGGTGAGTGCAGGAACAATTAACATGATAACGAAGGAATTTGAGGCATCTGTCCTGGCGCCCACCACATTTGATTTTACCCCAGGGGCTCCAGAGAAAAGGGAAGTTACAGGTTACTCAGACATCTCACAGATAGGTTATCTTAGAGGCAGGAAGGCAGATGGGCTCAGTAAAGATCAAAGCTGATCTTTGTCTGGGAAACAGTGGCCTAGAAAATGACTGCCCACTATAACCTGTTTGTAGTTAGATATTTAATTTTCAAACCATCCTTTGTGGTTACTTCAGGTCTCTCAGTCTGAAAGACTGCCACGCAGGCCTTCCCTGAGCTCATCAGGTCAGCAAATGGCTGTTTTTGTTCACAGACCTTTAAGGTTAAAGATTAGACAGGAATGAGGTCAGTTCTTTATGGCTGAAGATTAGGCAAGAATTAAGCCAGTCCTCAGAAACTCCCTACCCTGAAATGCAAAAATCCAGAATGCAATATTTTATGACAAATATTAAAGCAGGGCTAGGTCCCGAGGGAGATTGACCGCTGTGGAATTCTCCCCCTGGGAACTGAGCTGACCACCTCGGAATGCACCTGTCAGGGAGAGACCATCCAGCCTCCTTAACCGCAGGGCTATAGGTATTTTATCTGTTTCTGGAATCGACCTGCAAAAACAGACCATCCGGCCTCCTCGGGAAATGAGTCAACTGTCAACTATTATGAGCCAAATATTAACTGTTAACATAGTTCCCTGATTTACAGACCACCTGCATGTGGTTTTAGCCTTTATAAACTCATGTCCTGTAATTCCTCGGCGCTCTCAATCAGCCAGCATCGTTGCTGTCTGCCTGAGAAGCCCCTGCGCTGCGCTTGTACTAATAAAGCCTCATGCTTTTTGCATCAAGTTTCGGTATCGGCGTTTGACATGGGGTCGTTGCCCCCTCCGTCGGACTCACTGGGGGTCTTGGGACCTTACACTACAATTCCCCAGCAACACGTTCCACATTTTTTGTATTTTTACTGTCCTTTTACAGTAATGGGGTGTGTTAGTGAAGGGAGTAGTTAGGTGGAGTGGGAGAGAGCAGGATGCATTCTGGACAGATAGCGCAGAGTACAGGTAGGTAGGGAGCACAAGGAGGAAGGAAGAATTGCAATGGGTTGTTGTCACTTACCCACTTGTGGAGTCTTCCTTCCTTCCCTTCCTGGCACACCCATGGATGTTCTTTGCTTCCCATATTACTCTTCCTTTCCCGTGCATGTAAGGCAGTGTTCCATTTCATTTCTTGCTTGTTTGTCTTCATTATTTTCTTGGCATGTGCAAGGTACCGTTTTGTGTTCCTAGACTGCTCATCTTCCCTGGTGTGCTTTGAGGGCACTGCGGATATTGTCCTTCACGTATCATGGCTGAGCTAATTCTAACTCCCACCTGTCATTGTCTTTATCAATATTGTCATTATCCCATCATTATTTACAGTATTGCTATTTTCTTCTAGAGGGTTACCTTTCTCTGCTTTTGCTAGGGATCTTAGACCATGCTCCCCCCCCCCCCCCCCTTGTGCTTCTTTAGGGTCGAGCTCCGGGAGGCAGTCGCCCCTTATGGTCGGAATCTAGTCCTGGTACGTGCCATGTGTTCTCGCCCAGCTGTGTAAAACAGCCGCCCTGCCTGGCGGAGCTGGCCTTCCTGAGAGGAGGCCTTATGGGCGCTCCGAGCGAGACCGTCACTTATGCCCCGTGACGGGTTTCCCCGTGGGGGAGCATGCTCCTTCTCAGGGATGCCCTCTCACTGCTCTGAGAGCTTTCGTGGATCCTAAGGGCACATCGGAGTCGCTTTAGAGGGAGCATGTGGCCGCTCTCCTTCTAAGTAGACCCCTTTCAGCTCTCATTTCTGCGTGCCTGGCTTCCCTCCTCCCAGTCTCATGCATTCATTCCCATTCATCAGCCACAGCCACCCACATGCCACCCCGGCATATTTGCCTGGCTATTTTTCTTTCTGCCCTTTCATCTTATTTGCTTTCCTCACTTCATCCAATTCTCAAGCTAAGGCAAGGTAAGTCTCACACAGTGTGCCTCCAGTAGGCAACTCACCCAGGTTCACTAAAAGGTGCGGCGGGCAGGCGGGGCACAATGGGCCCCTTGCTGGATCCTGGCACCGAGTCCCGGTCCGCATGGTGCTCCCCGGTGAGCTGCCTCGGAGCTTTCCCTCAACCTGCAGGGAGGTGTGAGGGATGTGCTTTTTGGACCTTGCACACAGCCGTGAGTTTCTGGAAGACGGTGTTTCCACATCAGCAAGTAATCTCATTGAGGAGTCACGCGGAAAGAAAGGGAATGGAGAGTTCGTGCCCTTGTCTTATATCTCCTCCTCCAAGGGCAAGGGCCTCACTGGCTCCCTCCCATGTTGTTCATTGGATGCCGCATTCTCGGGGTTGGGCAGGTCTCCGCCAGTAGACAGCGGCTATGGGACGGGTGCAGAGCAGGGTGATTGATGGGCATTCTCAACTCTCACAGGGAGGGGTGCTGTGTGCTGGCCTACCTGATGGTGGGAGATTGACTTGATAGCCAACACAAATGGTGAGTGGCCTGCGCCTTTTGTTCTGTACTGAGCTATTTCCTCAGGCCTCCTGAAAGAGGGAAGTCACCACTTGCCTGGTGCCTCTGGATTCAATGGTTGCTGAGACAGGGAAGTCACAACTTGCTGTAGGCGTTTTGAAGGAATGAGTTGTGTTGGCAGAGGGAATTGCTCATTTCAGCCCTCCCTGACTTGTAGTTAAAAGTTATAAGGCAGAGTGATGATAGACCTGCGATCTGTACGACTACATCTCTTAGTCCGTGTTCTGGGGAGCAATGAGTTGTACTTTGCCTCTCTCTGCCATGGTTTATTGGTCCAGTGCCTTGAGAGATGGGGTTGCTGCTTTCCCGCCCGCAAGCCCACTCAGGCTGTGAGCATCGTGCCTGCATTCTTGGCTTCTGAGGTGAGTGGTGCAAGGAGCCTGGGCAGGGAGGGTGGTCTGCTGTGGGGTGTCATTTGCAGTGGGTGTCCCATGTTCAGTCTCTTGGCTGAAGTTTTCTTCTGCTGTTTTCCCTGCTGTCCTTCGTTTTGTGTTTGCCAGGTGTGTGCGGTGGCGCTGTTGCTCAGTAAGGTATGTTGTGGGGTAGAATCCTTGATTCAAAATAAGACCACCGTAGGATGATGAGTAATTAAAGAAAGCAGACAAAGAAGTATTGAAATATCTGGCCAGGGCGGCTGCAAGAGCCCACACGCAGGCGGCTCCATAATGCTGCAACTGGTATAGATGTTGGTAGCCCTTTTAAAGGCTCAAACTGCAGGAATTTTCCTTTGTTTTAATTTAAAGGCTAAAGATTACATTTTAAAGACTGGGTTTAGCCGCAGGGTCATTCCCAGTTACATCTTGCTGGACATTGGAATGTGGCCCTATCTTGCGGAGCAGAACTTAGTGGTTAATTTTCAAAGGTTATCTCCAAAGGTCATTTACAGTCTCCATACCCGAAGTCACCCAGTCAACTTCCCGTGCTTGTGGTCTCAGGCAAGGTTTCAACATGGAGGCTAAAGTGAATATTCCTTGTCTAATTAGGTGCAAGGCACAGACTTAGCAGGGTTAAAATTCAACAGCAGTTTTTACTTGACATGTGTATTCTTAATGTCTTACTTCAAGGTCATGTGGGCACCATGTTGGGGTGGGTGTCCTATGTCTTGTGTTCAGGTTGAGTCCTGTTGCTTTCTCTCCTTTGGTTTTGTTTTGTAGGCACCATTCGTTACACAGTCGTTTGACTTTTCTTGACTGGCTCTCTTGTTGCGTTTGCAGTGTGATCTTGTGCTGCCATGTCGTGGCCTATGTTGGGATGGATGCTTTTGTATTTTATCCTTTTCATTGAGTGCATGTGATCTGTGATCCTCTGCTGCCATCTTGTGGCCAATGTTGGAATTGCTGCCTTTGTGTTTTTTACTGTTCATTTTGTGCGTGTGATCCGTGTTTTTGTGCTGCCGTCGTGTGGGCATTTCTTGTATTGCACGCCATTTCATGACAGTCTGGAGGGTGCCTTGGTTACATGTTCTTTCATCCTAAGGTGTATTTTTGTTTTTTAATTCCTGAGGTGCTCTCTTGGAGGGTTATGCTTTGAGGCATCAAGGCCAAATTCTAAAGTTCGGAGGTGGGAGGTGCTCTTGTTTTCCCTGGTGTGGTTGTTTGAGGTAAGTATTGTTAATGTCTTATGTGCACTCTTTCAAGTCAGTGAATATTCCTGGTGCAGAGTTGTGTTCTTTTTTTTTTTTTTAAATATATATTTTATTGGTATTTTACAGAGAGGAAGGGAGAGGGACAGAGAGCTAGAAACTTCGATGAGAGAGAAACATCGACTAGCTGCCTCTTGTACACCCCCCACCGGGGATGTGCCCGCAACCAAGGTACATGCCCTTGACCAGAATCGAACCCGGGACCTTTCAGTCCGCAGACCGACGCTCTACCACTGAGCCAAACCGGCTTTGGCCAGAGTTGTGTTCTTGGTTCCAGGGATATTGCCCTCGTTCAATTTCTGTATATTGATTTGACGCCGCACCATCTTTCTATGTGTTGTTTGCTTTCCCTGTAATTTGCAAGGGTTTCTATGAGGGGTGGGGCTGATAACTTGTGCAGTTCTCAAAGTGAGGGTCTGTGTTTCTACTCCTGTGTCTGCCATGTGGTGCCTGGCGTCCGGTGTCCAGTGCTTGCTTGTGTGTCTCGGGTTCCAGATGTAGATCTGAGTTGTGCTTGCATTGTCTGTGGTTCCTGCGTGAATTGCATTTAGGTGCCTTTTCATCTATTTGGTTGCTTTATGTTTCCTTTGTTTGTTCCTGTGTGGGTTGTCTGTGCAGTTCTGCCACCAGGTCGTTAGGGAAAGGATTTCTTGTCATGTGCTGCTTGGCACTCATGGTCCCCGTGTTGCAGATGTGCTGCACAATCAAACCGTGCAGGAGCAGAGTTTTCATGGAGAGGCCCACTTTATTTATTCATGATGGGTTTAGAGATATTGGAATTGAATTCCAAGTGAGGCTATGTTCTGTGTTTCAGGCCATATGATTTGCCAGTGTGTGTGTTATGTGTCATTATATTTACAGTTATATTTACAGTGAGAATTACATTATATTTACAGTGAGAATGGAGGCGTCCAAGATTAGGGTTGGGCACTTGATCCTGTGTCTTGGTCATGGTATCAGTCATGTTTCTTTAACGGTGGGGATCTGCATGCTTGTTCTCTGTATCTGTCGTATGGTTTTTGCCTTGCATTGGGAGTTTTGTTGTAGTCAAGGGAAGAGGAGAGAGAGCTGGAGGTGGATTTGTTGTCCTGTTTTGGTACAATTAGGAAGTGCGTGAGTGGTCTGCGGAAGAGCACAGCGTGCCTTTGTTGAAGGGGTGAGGCCAGAGCAGGGCACAAGTGACTCAGTCAGCAGAGTTGCTCACACTTTACAGGTGGTCATGGGTCGGTGGTGAAGGGAATGTCTGCAGCCACATTCTCCATCCCTTGTTTATACGCTGGGAGATGGCACAGTGGTTTTTGTGTGTGTTTGGCAAAGGCCTTGAGAGCAGTGTAGTGTCAATCTTTTGGACAGCCTGTGCTGTGACAGCGGCTGTCTGGTAAAGGGGTCAATGTCTGAAGTACAATTTCCTATCCCTGCTCCCTTCCCGGTCAGGTCATGGGGCTGCATTTTGGGAGGCTGCTCATTGATGCGTTTGTGTTTGTCCCTTTGTCTGTGTCTCATACTTCATATTTATATTCTCCGGCAAAATTTCTTTTTGCCAGAGGAATCAAGAGGGAGATTTTTGGATAGATAGGGATGTCCATGGAGAGAGGGAGAGAGGGAGCTATTGGATGTCTCCTGCACTTTCCCTACTTGGTATCCAGTTAGAAATGTGTGTCCTCATTCATTATTTCTCCAGCCCAGCCCAGGATCCCTTAGTCCACAGGGTGGCACTTATGTGCCGATTCACGCCATGTGGGTCTCCATCCCACTTCCTCCTAAAACTCAGTGCAAGTGCCCCCATGAGGATTAACATCTGACACAAAGGCCAAGCTGTAAAGCTTTTTCTGAGCTAGTGTGCGGTAAGGTGGGAATGAGGGGTGGGGCTGGATTGGATGCTGTGGTCACACTTGGACTTCGGGACGTGGCCTCTTTTGCTGTGCGCCCTCACGCAAAGATTTGCATAGTGTGCGCAGAGGCGGTGGGCTGGTGACAGAGGCTGGAGGTGACAATAGAGGCAGGAGCTGTGGAGACAAGTGGCAGCTCAGGAGAGAGGCCGAGCTCAGGCGAGAGGTGGGAACTGAGCTTTAGGCACTGAAGGCTTTGGCCTGATTGATGGAGGTGCCTTCACTGGAGCCTCACAGGGTTCAGGGATTAAGCAGGCACCAGCAGGTCTGAGGCGATGGTCCCTTGGGAGTGGTGTGCCTGGCCTTTGAGGTGTGAGGAGAGTGCCTAGGCCATAGGCAGCGGGATGTGAGGAGAGGCCACTGTGTGATTTGTGCGTCTTGTGGCCTGTGCTGAGCGTGAGGTGTTCGTCGTGCGCTGAGTGTGAGGTGTGAGGTGTGAGCTTTGATGCATGAGGCTTGATGCGTGCAACGTGAGGCGCGAGGCGTGATGCGTGAGATGTGAGGCGCGAGACGTGAGGCGTGATGCGTGACACGTGAGGCGTGCGTCATGTGGCGTGCGTCATGTGGCGTGCGCTGAGCGTGAGGTGTTCGCTGTGTGCCGAGTGCGAGGCGTGAGGTGTGAGTTTTGAGGTGTGCGGTGTGAGGCGTGAGATGTGAGACGTGTGACGTGAGGCTTGAGGCGAGGCGCGAGGCGTGCATCAAGTGGCGTGCTCTGAGCGTGAGGTGTTTGTTGTGCGCTGAGTGTGAGGCGTGAGACGTGAGGTGTGAGGCGCGAGGCGCGAGACGTGAGACGTCTGTCATGTGGCATGCGCTGAGCGAGAGGTGTTCATTGTGCGCTGAGGCGTGAGGTGGTGTGAGGCGTGAGGCGTGATGCGTGAGGCGTGAGACGTGAAGCCTGAGGCGTGCGCTGGGTGTGAGGTGTTTGTTGTGTGCTGAGCGTGAGGCGTGAGGTGTGAGATGTGGGGCGTGAAGCAGCGTGGCAGTGTGGGCTCCAGATGAGGCTTCTCAGTCTTGGCTCCCTGTGGTCGCTGGTAGTCATTTCTCAGCAGCCATAGGCACTAGCCCAGCCTCTCCCGTGCCTTGTGCTGTGCTGGCCAGCTGTCTGTGTTGCTGTCCGCGGCTGCCATGCGAATTCTCTGTGGGACGCAGAGGCTTCTGGTGCAGCGGCGTGGCCGGCCCCGTGATTTGTTTGGAGCTGCGGCTGACAAGGTTGTGGCTTTGAGTTCATGTTGTTTTGTGTCTTGGTTATGTCTGCGTTTCATGTGTCCTCTGTATCCTCTCAGCTCTGTGATCCTCAAAAAGGGGGGGTCGTGCATACTAGAACAATTGAAGTTTCTTTTCAGGTGTAAAGTTTTTTAAGGGTACAGTTTTTTTCACTGTAGCTTGTGTGGAATGTACTGGCTTGCCCAGGCTGTAGGATTCTGTGTAGGGTCCACACTTGGTGTGAAAGAGTCACATGTGGGTTACTGGGTGCAGTTTGCCAGCCACTGAGTGCGGGTATTGGTCAATTTTTTATTTTTTATTTAAAAAAATATATTTTATTCATATTTTACAGAGAGGAAGAGAGAGGGATAGAGAGCTAGAAACGTCAATGAGAGAGAACCATTGACCAGCTGCCTCTTGCACACCCCCCACTGGGGATGTGCCTGCAACTACTGTACATGCCCTTGACTGGAATCGAGCCCGGGACCTTTCAGTCCTCAGACCGACGCTCTACCACTGAGCCAAACCGGTTTCGGCTTGGTCAATTTTTAAAATTAATGTAGTGTTATAGCAGCGATGCATTGCTTTTCCTGATAAGGGTCGTTTTTATCTGTTCTTTTCCTTCATGACTTTCTGTTTTTATTTTGAAATGACATTTGTATTGGATTCTGAGAGGAAAGTAGAGGGCCATAGGTGTAAATGTTGATGATCACAGTGAATTGTTGATCACCTGCCTTCTGCACACCTTCCGCCAGGGATTGAGGGTGCAGCGTGTGAAGTGTCCTCTTTGGCAAAGTACAGCCATACTGGCCAGGTTGACAGGAGTTAGTGCATCTGTGCTTTTGGCATTGCCTGACAAGAATCCACATGACGCTTATTTTCTGTAATTGTTTTCCAAATACCACCCCTTTATGAGCCTTCATCTAAGACCTTGCTTCCACATTTATCAAAAGTTACTCTTGCTAGTATTGGTGTTCAATTGTATGTCGCTTTTCTTTCTTCATCTGTTAAACATAGTGATTCTCCTGTTATTTTTGTCATGTTTATTTGTTTATTGTTGTAGATATTAAAATGCATGAGGTGTGTGCTATGTCAATGAATGCTTTTTCTCTTTTCCACAGTTTGGAAGAGGAGGGTGTGGCCTTGAGACACGATCATCTTGGGGACTTGAGACGCAATCATCTTGGGGACGGCTATCTTCTCACGTTGTTGCAGTTGAGGCATGTTCGACACCTGTCAGCAAAGGTAGGCATCCTGATTTATGTTTCGTTCTATTAGACTCATTTGTGTGGGGTTCAGTACAGGGTTTGGTAGGGTTGTTCAGTTTGTCACTTATTTTCATCTTCAAGATTGACAGTGGCATGGTATTAGAAACCAGTAATCTTCAAATTGCCTGTCTGGAACTTAAAGTCACACTACATGCCTGTACCCTTTGCGATCTGGGACCCTTTGAGGAATGTTGCAGTGTCTGCTCAGGCACAATATCGCTGTGATTGTGTCAAGCGGACATTTGGACATTCCTGTCATAATTCAGGACTGACTGCTGGCCCCCAAGTGCTTGCCTGCCTTCCTCATTGTCCCTGGCCACTTTTGAATGCATGGCTGATCACCTCCCACCTAGCTTTTCCCATTCTAGTCTGATCGATGTGCGCCTGTTCCCCTGCCAAGGTCTTTGGCCTCATTTCGTATCTTTTGCTGGCCTGGCAACCCCTAACTGTCCTTCCCTACAAGCTTCATTGTCTCCCACTGCCGTTATTTGCAGGCCTGGTGCCTTCCCAGCCTCCAGCCCTTCTCAGCTATCTTTTGCTGGGTGGATGGCTACGTTTTGTTCACATAAGTACTGGGTGCTTGCCCACATGCCAGCAGCCATTTTCAGTGTGTTGGAGTGATGGTCAATGCACATGACACTCCTTTATTACATATGATAAAGGAGTGGTGCACAGGTGGTGGCCGGATGGTTTGTCCTGAAGGGTGTCCCGGATCAGGGTGGGGTTTTCCTTGGAGGTTGGGCCATCCCGAGAGACAGACAGGTTTCTGTGGTGGCAGCCACAGCAAGGCAGCCCCAGCCATGCCTGCTGGTGACTCAGGTTGAGGCCATGGTATATGGAATTGGTGCATTTTTCATGATTGAAGCGTTGCAGTCTGGAGTTCAGCCAAGTTGTTTGCTTTCTGGATGCTGCAGTTTCTTTCCCGGTTATATGCATTTTGTATGTTTGGAATTCTGCATCCTTGATTTGAGGAGGCCTGCCTAGGTTGGCTTGGATTTGGGTGAGGCTTGGATTCCTCTCTCTATTGAAACCCTAGTCTTTCTATTGGTGTCTGTGGATGCTGCCATTGTGGCTGGTTGTGGTTCATTTGCGTCTTCTCTGATTGGCTGGTTGGTGTGGCTGGCTGCTTTTTGTGACTGGTTTGCGTGGCTGTTTGGTGTTGCAGCTTTTTGTGGCTTACCTGTGTGGCTGCTGAGCCTGGCTGGTTGTTGTGGTTGCTGGGCATGGCTGGTGTGCATGTTCGGTGGGTATGGCTGCTGGTGGGCATGACTTTGGCTTAGTGATGGTTGCTTTGAATTTTGCTCTTTTTTATGGTTGGATCTAGTCGTGTTTAACATGTATTTCCATGACTGTCTTTGGTTACGCTATTGTTTAGGTTTGCTCATGTGTCTTGGGTTCTGTTTGCACTCGTGTGTGTGCAGTTGTAGATTAAGATTCCATTGCATGTGCTGTGCTGTGAAAAATCTGCTCTCTGTCATTCTCTGGCATCTGCTTTATGGATTTTGTGTTGCAGAACATGCTAAGTCAGGGGAATGCCTTTGAGTGGGGTGTGCGTGCTCGTTCCAGAAGGGCTTCTGCTTTCTTTCCGTCGTCTGCTGTAGGTGCGGTGTAAGTTCTGCAGTCTAGTGTGTGTCCAGTGTGTGTGTGTGTGTGTGTGTGTGTGTGTGTGTTGGGTTTTTGTTTATGGCTTTTGCATACAGTGTCTGTGGAAGGTGCAATTGCTCAATATCTAATTAGCCCATTAGTCTGATATCCAATAAGTTCCTTGCTCCAATATTCCATATTTTAATTATTCCAATGTCCACTACTCTCATTATTTCTTTGTCATTCCTTATGTCATTGTTATATGTTATCTCTTTCTCGTCCTTTTTGTGTTAGTTTTTAAAAGTAAATTTTATTGATTTTGCATAGACAGGAAGAGAGAAGGATAGAGTAGGGAACATGGATGAGAGAAAATCAGTGCCCGTCCTCCTGGGGATATGCTTGTAGGCAAGGCACATGCCCTTGACTTTACGGGAATGGAGCGCTGGATCACTCAGTCCGCAGGGCGATGCTCTATGCACTGAGCCACATGCGTTTTGGGTCTTTCTCATTCTGTCTCTCTTTCCCTAGCGCTTCTCTCTCTCTCTCTCTCTCTCCTCTCTCTCTCTCTCTCTCTCTCTCTCTCTCTCTCTCTCTCTATTTCTCTTCCTCTCTCTTTCTCTTTCTCTCTCTTTTTTCTCTCTCTTTTTCTCTCTCTCTCTTTTTCTTTCAGCTTCTCCCCCCTCTCTATTTCTTTTTCTCAGCCTTCCCCCCCTTTGTCTTTCTCAGCCTCTCCCCCCTCTCTTTCTCATCCTCTCCCCCTCTCTCTTTGTCTGTCTCTCCCCCTCTCTCTTTCTCTATGTTTCTGTCTCTCATTGCCTCTCTCCCCTCTCTTTCTCTCTGTTTTTGTCTCTCTCTCTGTCTGTCTTTCTCCGTCTCTTTCTCCACTCTCCCCCCTCTCTCCCCACACTCTGTCTCTCCTTCTGTTCATCCCTCCCTATGAGCTGCTTGCACGTACCCCATCCGCTCTGCTCCTGTTACTGCTACCTCTCAGGAGTGCGCTGCTGCCCAAGTGGCTGGTTCTC